>JAYESA010000004.1:265904683-266142183 GCA_036927795.1 Iris macrosiphon | reverse complement strand
TAAATGCAAGCTGTATTCTAAAATTAATTAGGAGTACATGAGACCAAAATCAGGTCGGGTCATCAATATTATTGATGAAGAAGACTCAGAACAGATTATTACCATAATTTGGATCGTACGAAAAATAGGCCAAGATTGCCTCCAATTTCGATTGGAACGCACAATGATACAAAATTGGAATTTATTTAGAATTTAAATAAACGCCTGCGACAATTTTTATGCGGCTAAAATGAAGCACAAGAGAGCATAATTATGAGTTACAAAAAGGCAGAATGGAAGGCGGGCATGTCTAGGACAAGGCTGCGAAATTTGTTGGAAGGCAAAAGCTAGGGTAGCGCTCCAAATATCGAAGCAAGGGCAAAGCGCAATAATTAAATAAATTACGGTAGTTAATTACAACCTCCAATAAAGTAATTCTAAATAAAAAAATTAACCACATAATTCCATAATTCGTACAGGTGTTCATCTAATGGGCTTTTAGGTCAAGTCTACCAGCTCAAACATAATGAACACTGTATATAATATAATATATTTAAGTACACATCTCACACAATTATTTAATTTAAATATACACATCATGAAATTATTTAATTATAACTACCACAATATTAATAATTATAAAAAGTCAAAAATATCCCTATTTTCGGAATGTGGTAGTGACACTTCTTTACGCCGAGGGACTTTTCCTCGCGTAATCTGGATTTTTGCTCAGGTTGGCGTAAAACTTAGGAAGTCTTCAAACCGCCATCGGCATTCCGCGTAATCTGAAGAGCAGGCAACTTCTTCTCTTGATGGCGTAAAAGCAGAGAGGTCGAGAAATCCGCCACTTATTTTCCCTTGCGGAGTTTGCAGGGATCATCTGCCTCATTGTAAAGAGAAGATGTATTTTTACGCACGGGGCACTTTTGGAATTTCTGAATTGGCGCTGAGGCCTTATCAGAAACTTTGTCTGCCACGTCACAGACGGGAGACTGCATTTTACGCGCAGGGCGCGGAGTAGACTTCTGGATTGGCACTGAGGCATTGCCAGAAGCTTTGTCTGCCACGTTACAGATGGGAGACAGAGTTTTACGCGCAGGGCGCGGAGTAGACTTATGGATTGGCACTGAGGCATTGCCAGAAGCTTTGTCTGCCACATCACAGACGGGAGACAAAGTTTTACGCACGGGGCACGGAGGTTGCGATGCTACAACCTTGTTGGTCGGAGTGAGAGAGTCCGCATGAATGGTAGAGGATGTTCGGGGCATCCACACTTTACGCAATTTCCTACTATCTTGGACAGAGAGGGACTGAGAGCTACCCCCAGCTTGAAGCATGTCTTCGTAAGCGATTGGTAGAACTGGATGACCAAGGTCTTCTTCGTTGATCCTACGGATACAGCATCGTGTTGAGCAATAGTTTTCTCGTCGGATGAGAAAGTAGTCCCCAGCAGAGTCGCCATCTTGTGTTTGATAATAAACGAAAGAAATGAAACTAGGTTTATACGAAACACTTTCTTTGGTTTACAAACAAGAAAAAGAAAGTACAATTGATCCTATACGAGGATACTAAGTACAAAAATTTGATTCTGGGAAAATATTGCTATAGGAGTCTGATCTGCGGTCGATCACTTTGTCCCTTGGACCACACGATGACGAAGAAGTGCTGTAGAAGAAGGAAAAGCTTCAAAGATCGCAAGAGGGATTGGATGCTCGATGCCAAAGTCGTCAATCACTACTTTTTGTCTGTGCTCTGGACTCTTCTCTCTCAAAAATCAATTTCCGACCTTCTTTTCTCTCCCCCTTTAACCTATGTTAATAGAGGTCTTAATTTATATAGCCCAATTGCTGTAACCGTCCAGTCGGCGTAGAAGCCGAACAGTGGAGAGTGGGGCACTCTTTACGCGACGGTTATGATAACTGCTACCCACGTTTGAATGATCTCTCAAATCTGCGTGTGACGTGTGTCCTATTATAAGGTAATACATATAACTGCTACGAAGA
The DNA here is from genome assembly GCA_036927795.1 of Iris macrosiphon. Classification (NCBI taxonomy): domain Eukaryota; kingdom Viridiplantae; phylum Streptophyta; class Magnoliopsida; order Asparagales; family Iridaceae; genus Iris; species Iris macrosiphon. Next base: position 266,140,201 of record JAYESA010000004.1, on the reverse strand, counting down.
TCATGGCATGCAAGCTACGTGGGTAACTGCCCCTCGCGTAGAGATGATTGGCGTAGAAGCCAATTAGGCGTAGAAGCCGAATAGCTATCATACTGGCGTAGAAGCCAAGTAGCTGTCATATTGGCGTAGAAACCAAATAGCTGTCAGGTTGGCGTAGAAGCCAAATAGCTGTCTTGTTGGCATGGAAACCAAATAGCTGTCAGGTTGGCGTAGAAGCCAAATAGGCGTCTTGTTGGCATAGAAACCAAATAGCTGTCAGGTTGGCGTAGAAGCCAAATAGGCGTAGAAGCCTGATGTTTTGCAAATATAGCCTGAGTTGGCGTATTCCGAGGAGATAGCATACGGCGTACTCCTATAGTTGAAAATAACCAGGTCGACGTATTTCAAGGAGATAGCGTACAGCGTGCTCCTATAGCTGAAAATAGCCTGATGGCGTAATATGAAGGGGTGGTGATGTGGACATATTAGCCATAATTATGGCTCACCCAGTCATTAAAAGTAGAACCAAATCTCGTGCATTAAATACAGAGATCTGCCCCTATCACGCGCATTAACTGCAGAGACGTGCCTCGAGTTCTGTACGAAGAGCAGCTTTTGACGTGGCAGTTGGCTTTGTCTCATCCTGAACGTAAAAGCTCGTGTCTCCCTGTGTAAAATTAGGCAGCGTATTTCCTTGAATGCGTAAAAGCAATTTGTATCAAGGAAATGTCACTAAACGATGGTCTGGGTCTCTTTGCAGAATTATTATTACAGCCGTCCTCTCGATCGTCGTGCGGTACTTTCTGTCAGGGGTCAGGTTTATTGCATGATCTGACAGGTTCATTCGAGGAATACGAAGAGTTCCTCGTATAACTTCCCGCTGCATTAAAAGCAGATAGGTTTTACGTCGAAGTGGAGATGTAACAACCTTTTTATGCGGAAGCAGTCTGGAAATACTATATTACGCGGGTTGTTCTGGAGCTATATTTTATGCTGAATAGCGTTGAAGCTTTGTTGTTCGCCAATGGCTCAGAAGTCATGTCTTACGCCACCCAGTGCTAGAGCTCTGTTTATGCGGCTTCCTGCATGTTTGAGGGTTTTACGCATATAATTCTCCAGCATATTTTTTATGCTTCTACAGTGCATAACAGACATTCAATGGTACGGGTATTGCCAGTACGTCGGTGTACATATGGCAGTCTGCTATCATGTTACATGGTCACAGGTTAATGTAACTACGGGTATCTGTGGTCACACTCGGGTCTTCTAGTACATAGACATATTATACATATTATTAACTAACATATACATTAATATTCATTAATTACATATATAATAGATATATGTATATACATTTAATAGAGTTTATACTATATATATATATATGTTAAACATGTACTAGGGATACATATACAATACATATACATATGTATATATAATAATTGAGAAATATACTATATGTATATATGTGTATATATATACCAATATTAATATTAACCATATACCAATACACATACCAATACTAACTACAAATACGCATGCATACAATGAAGAACTACGCGTATACGTATACGTGTACATGTACGCGAGAGGGGACTCAAACCTGGGTATGTGGGATGAGACGTGCGTGTCGAGGTCGTTGCAGAGTGCTCAGTTCAGTCGAGCGGGTTGGCAGCGTCTCCGGTCGAGATCTGGTCGAGTGCGGTGCAGTCGGGTGGCCGCGGGGAAGTCTAGCAGCGGGATTCAGTCATTGGCGAGTTGACTCCGGTCGGCGGGGTCGAGCTCCAAGCGTCGGGTTCAGGCCTCCGGCCGAGTGCAGTGAGAGAGGGGAGAACGGGATGGCGAGTTCACGACGAGACTCTGGTTCAGCGGTCAGTCCGGTCGAACTCCGGTGGGTCTGGATCGAGGCGAGACGAAGGTGGACTGGTCAAGTGGGTTGGTCAACTCCGGCGTCGTTGAGGCGATGATGGGCGAGCCGGTCATGCAGTGCAGCGGGTCGGGGGAGAGTCGGCAGGGAGATGGCCGGCGGGTTCAGCGGGTTGTTAGTTTCCAGCGGTTTGTTGCTCGGCATGGAGGAGAACGGTAAGGCTGTGAGGTTTCTCCGGTCGAGGGGGTGCTGGGCAGCGGGATGACGAGTCTGAGCTCCAGCGAGCTCTGGTGGAAACGGCGGGTGGAAGGAGATGAATAGGGAAGGGGGTCGTCGGCTGTGTATGGGTTCTAGGTTTAAGGAAAAAGGAAAGAAAAAAAAAAGAATACTATTTATATATAGGTATAGAATTGAGTTGAACTAGAATTAGAGTTTGGTCAAACCCTTGGGAAAAGGGCTTGTCATGGATATTTTCAATGCTAGGATTCAACATGAATTTAAATAAAATTGCTAGGATTCTATTGGTTCAAGGTTTTGAAGGCCATGGTTCAAGGAGGTTGATGTTGCATTGCACACTCCCAAAAACTATAGAAAAATATACATGAAGGAGAAATAGGTTTATTCATGTGTCGTGTCCAACGGGGTGGATACCTTAATGCACTTTTGTACAAAAGTGCCCAACAATTAGAAAATTGCACAAAGTTAGATTTATGGTTTAATTTAATTAAACTAAATGCAAATGGTGTTCTAAAATTAATTAGAAGTACAAAGGGCTGGAATTAAGTGGGACACAAGTGTCATGAATGAAGTAGACTCGGAAAAGAATATTACCCTAATTTGGGTTGCTCAAAATGGGTCGAGATTGTGTCTCCAATTTTGATTGGAACGCACAAGGATACAAGATTTGATTTATATAGAATTAAATATAGTTGTTTGCGATGAATATTGTGCGACTAAAATAAAGCACAACAAGGCATAGTTATGAGTCACACAAAGATCAAAATAATAGCCTGGCACGTCTAGGACAAGGGTGTGAAATCTGTTGGAAGGCAATGGCTAGTGTAGTGCTCTAATTATCGAAATAATGGTAAAGTGCAACAATCAAATAAAATTACAGCAATTTAAATATAATTAATTATCATGCAATCATTTACACATTAATTATGAAAAGACGAAAATACCCCTAATCTGAAATGTGTGGGTGATAAGTCTACCCTCCTTAAAAGAATTTTGTCCTCGAAATTAAAATAAACTAGCACAAGAACAAACAATCGACAAAGGATTATATCTCAAGTCTCGAAGAGATACAAATACTGCTCGCGCATTTTGTCCTCTCTTTCCCAGGTTGACTCGCCTGGAGAGTGATGTCTCCATGCAACACGAACCAAAGAAATAGTCTGGTTTTGCAATACCTTCTCTCTACGATCCAAGACCTCAATAGGTTGTTCAGGATAGCTGAGAGTCGGTCCAACTTTGATCTCCGAGTGATCTAGTACGTGACTAGGATCTGCCACGTACTGTCTCAGCTATAACACATGGAACACATCATGCACTCCATCTAGAGCAGGTGGCAAGTCAAGTCTATAGGCTACTACACTGACCCTTGCAAGAATACTGAAGGGCCCAATGTATCGTGGACTAAGCTTTCTGTCTCTACCAAAACGAATCGTGCCCTGTATCGGAGAAATCCGTAGGAACACCAAATCGCCAACCTAGAAAAAACAATCTTAACACGCAATCTAAAACAAAACAATCACAAACCAAAAATAACAAAACTTATACCTGAAACTCTAGGGGTCTGCGGTGGCTATCGGCCCAATGCCGTTGTCTGTCCTGCGCCACTCACATTCTGTCTCTGATGAGTTTCACCTTTTTTGCTGCATCCACGACCATTTTTGGTCCTAACAAAGCTCTCTCTCCAACATCATCCCAAGATAACGGTGTATGATATCTCCGTCCATATAAATCCTCGAATGGTGACATCTCAATGCTGGCCTGGTAGTTGTTGTTGTAAGCAAACTCTACTAGGTGTAGGTGATCCTCCTATGAACCTCCGAGATCCAAAACGCAAGTACGTAGCATATCTTCAAGAGTCTGAATAGTCCTTTCAGACTTTTCATCTGTCTGGGGGTGATACGCGGTACTGAACTTGAGCTGAGTGCTCAAGCTAGCCTGCAGACTCCTCCAGAAATGGGAAATGAAACGACTATCCCGATCTGAGACAATACTCACAGGAACTTCATGTAATCTGACAATCTGCTGTACATACATCTCTGCTAACTTCTCTGTCGATGTACCCACTTTGAAAGGTAAGAAGTGGACTGATTTGGTCAACCTATCTACAATGACCCAAATCGCGTCCTTTCCTCCTGGAGAACGTGGAAGCCCTGAAACAAAGTCCATAGTCAAGTGCTCCCACTTTCATTCTGGAATGGATAAAGGTTGAAGCAATCTACCTGGCCTCTGTCGATCTGCTTTTACCTGCTGGCATACTAAACATCGGGATACAAAGCATGCTACCTCGCGCTTCAAACCATAACACCATACGTGCACCCTTAGATCTCGATATATCTTATTGGCACCGGGATGCATCGAGTACTGAGAGCGATGTTCCTCCTGCAAAACCTCTTCATGCATCTCTCCACTTAGCACACACATCCTCGTGCCATGCCATAAAGATCCATCATCCATAATAGTGAAGTCGTCTGTCAATCCTGTCCGAACTTGTGCCCTGATACTCCTCAGAGTCTCATCATCATACTGGCAGCTTTAATTCTATCCATCAGCTCTGATTGTATCTGCAATCCCCACATCTAAATCTCAACACCTGGAACTAGTACTTCAATTCCCAAGCTCTCAAGATCAGCCAATAAATGTCTATCTGTAGTCAAGTATATAGCCATCGGATACTTGCTCAAGACATCGGCGACTACTTTGGCCTTTCCTGGATGGTACTGTAATGAGATGTCAGTCTTTCATCACCTCTAACCACCTTCTCTGCCTCATGTTCAGCTCTTTCTGTGTAAATACGTACTTCAAGCTCTTGTGGTCTGTGAAGATCTCCACACGCTCTCCGTACAGATAGTGTTTCCACAGCTTTAGAGCGAAGATAACTGCTGCTAACTCCAGATCGTGAGTGGGGTAGTTTTTTTCATGAGGGCGTAATTGTATTCACTTAGATGGTTAGTACACCCCATTTATTTATTCAGTATTTATCTTTGGCATGTATTTTTGTATCTTGTTACGTCCCTCTGAGGACCTGGTTCTCTTCCAGATTTGGACGAGGTATACTATCCGATCGTGTATGGGCCCGGACAGGAGACGAGGTACATGACCGATGAGGAGCTAGAGGTGTTACTATCAGAGTTTTCTTAATCACTGGTAGGCCTTCCGTCTAAGGCTGGAGCATCCTTATCTAGTTAGTCGATGCTCTAGCCTAGTACTGTTATCTGTCCTTTCGTACTTTTATTTAATCATTGTAGTGGGTTTGTTCCCATCAGACTTATTTGGATTGTACTATGACATTCAGACTCCGCACTTATTTCCAGTATTTATTTTAGCTCTTTTTATTTATATTTTGTGGATGAGATTAGATATTTACCTACTATATATTAGCATATTAGACTTGTTAGTATTTTAGGATGGAGTACTACACTTCGTCGGGTCCATTAAATTAGGAAATCCCTCGGAGTCATATTAGCTGGCCATTTCCACGTGGCCTGGTCCCGTATATTTTGGGACTGGGGTGTGACATAGTTTTAGTGGTAGTCCATACAGGTCTCGAACCTGCATTTATCGCTTGTGGTATGATGTCATGCCCAGCGAGCCTGTAATAGGATAGAAATTATTAGATCTCATCAACCTTGACTACCGTCTTTGAACCTCCTTCGTATTTAGTTATTTGAATATCTGCATCCTTCTATTTATTTTTGTACTCTTTTAATGTAGTTCTATCTCTTGCAGAGAGATGAACTTGTGCAGCGAACGCGAGGCATACGGTGTCATTGTGCCATCCGCCACCGCACAGAGGGAGGATACATCCCAGGGACCACCCGGAGAGCAGCCACCACCACAGGCCACGGTGATCCCACAGTCCCCGCTGATACATTGGTACCAGACTTCTCAGGATGACCCGATGCAGTAGCACGAGGGCCAGACTTCTCAAACTGTCCCAACACAATACCTCGAGGGCCAGACTTCGAGGGCTACGCCGATGCCGTAGCCCGAGAGGCCAACATCTGAGGAGACACCTACGGTACAGCCGGAGGTCCTACTGCCACCACCTCTACCCTTTCCACCTCAGATGCCACATCCAGAGGGACAGCCGCAGATGTTCCAGTTCTTTCAGGCCATGATGCAGGCGCAGTGGCATCAGGCCGAGATTATGAGACAGATCTTGATGAAAGTTCTGGAGAGGATACCTGCCCCATTACCCATACCAGCACCTATACCTGTTCAGCCAGATGGTACTATTCGAGGGTTTCGTCAAATGGGCCCGGATACCTTTTCGGGCAGCGAGACCGCAGAGGAGATCTCCGATTGGGTCGCCAATATGGAGATACTGCTGGAGGCTTCTCAGCTACCTCTGGACCTTTTGGATGACCGCAGTGAGGGCCCAATTAAAAGGCAATGCCCATCACTGGTGGGACTCCATGGAGCGCAGCATCGGCAAGAAACAGACGTGGAAGCAGTTTTTAGAGTACTTCAATGCGAAGTATTTCTCGGCTACGGTCAGGAATGTATTATACTCCCAGTTCCTGCACCTGGATCAAAGAAACATGATCGTAGATGCGTATGACATAGAGTTCAGTCGACTTAGTAGATTTGGTGCCACCTTGATACCCAATGATCTGGAGAAGGCCAGGAGATTTCATCATGGTCTGACTTATGAGCTACAGAGGTACACTACCACCCAGACGAGGATATCTTACGAGGAGGTTCTGTCAGAGGCTCAGAGGCTAGGATCCAGGAGGCTAATGGCAGAGGATCCAGGCATCCCAGCGTGACCGTACCAGCCAAAACTCAGCCCGGAGCAAGAGGACCGATCCGTCATCCGGGAGCGCAGACGCAGCAGAGGATAGTACCATACCAGTACAAGGAGCTTTCGACTTGTCACCATTATGGCAAGAAGGGGCATATCATCAGAGATTGCTGGAAGAAGCTTGGATTATGCATGATCTGTGGAGAGAGCCAACACCTTGTCAGAGATTACCCACAGCGCAGGGATGCAACACCACAGACAGGACAGAGGCCAGTAGCACCAGTCCAGAGGATACCACCATAGACAGGAGGTCAACGTCCACCTACACTCGGTGGATTTCAGAGGGGACCACCCTGGCCCCACAGGAGGCACAGTTTGATCGAGCCAGACAGCAGGCCGGAGGGCAGAGGCGCGGGCAGGCCTTTGCACTAGCAGTGATTGAGGAGGAATAAGAAGGGAAAAGCTATCACATGTACCATTTTAGTTATATTATTATCTGAGACTGCATTGTTTGATTCTGGTGCTACACTACATATATAGTAGTTTCGTAGCTATGCATAGAGTAGCTACTTTTTCCTTACCTAAGAGTTGGAAGATTCTTACCGGAGGAGGCATCGTACAGGTTACCAACACTATTAGAACGTGCTCAGTAGTCATGTGTGGTCGGGAGATGAGAGCGCAATATTTGGTATTCCCGATGCCAAACTTTGACGTTGTGTTAGGTATGGACTGGTTGAGCCAGTACAATGCCATACTAGATTGCTTGAGGGGTAGCGTCATTTTTAGACCGCCAGATCACCCGAAGTTTGAGTATATGCGGAGAACTATCGAGCAAGGAGTAGGGCAGATAGCTGGAGTTTACATGGCTATAGAGACGACACCCCCACTGATAGTTGCAGAGTTTGAGGATATTTTCCCCAAGGAGTTGCCAGGCCTATCGTCGGATAGAGAGGTAGAGTTCACTATTGAGTTGGTACCCGGAGCAGCGCCAGTATCTTCAAATCTGTACTGGTTGGAAAAGAGAGAATTGGACGAGCTGAAGCTACAGTTAGAGGAGTTGCAGATCAAGGAATTTTTCCATCCTAGAGCATCACCCCGGGGAGCACCAGTGTTGTTTGTACCAAAGAAGGATGGGATATTCCGTATATGCATTGATTACAGAGCCCTTAATGCTTTGACTATCAAGAACAAGTATCCCCTTACCGCGGATTGATGATTTGTTCGACCAACTGACAAGGGCAGTGGTGTTCACGAAGATCGACTTGATATCGGGGTATCATCAGGTAAATATGCGGAGAGAAGATGTTCCAAAGATGGCATTCAGGACTCGTTAAGGCCACTACGAGTTCTTGGTGATGCCTTTTGGACTGAGGAATGCGCCTGCAGTATTTATGAACCTGATAAACAGAGTATTCCACCAATATTTGGACCAGTTCATGGTAGTCTTCATCGACGACATCTTTGTGTATTCAAAAAGCCACGAGGAGCACGGGGAGCACTTGAGGTTAGTGTTGGAAACGCTGAGGCGTGAGAGGCTCTATGCCAAGCTGAGCAAGTATGAGTTCCTCCTAGACCGTATCTCTTTCCTCGGACACGTTATCTCAGGAGATGAAATTTTAGTACATCCAGTAAAGATTTCGTCAGTAGAGACGTGGCCGACCCCTACCAACGTCTCAGAGGTGAGAAGTTTCCTAGGACTTGCCGGATATTACAGGAGGTTCGTAGAGAACTTCGCGAGGATCGCAGAGCCGATGACCTGTGTTTGATAATAAACGAAAGAAATTGAAACTAGGTTTATACGAAACCCTTTCTTTGGTTTACAAACAAGAAAAAGAAGTACAATTAATCCTATACGAGGATGTTAAGTACAAAAATTTGATTCTGGGGAAATATTGTTATAGGAGTCTGATCTGCGGTCGATCACTTTGTCCCTTGGACCACACGATGATGAAGAAGTATTGTAGAAGACGAAAAAGAAACTTCAAAGGCTACAGGAGGGATTAAACTCTCGTTGCCAAAACACTCTCTGGATATACTCTCTTTTCTTGAAAAATCCTTGACTTTCCTCCTTTTTCTTCGACTCTTCGACCTTTGACCTCCGTGGCCGGAGGTCTCTATTTATAGAGTTCAGCTACAGTCGGCATAGAAACCGAACAACGTAGAGAGCTGCACCTTTTATGCGGCGGTTATAATAACTACTACCCACGTATGAATGATCTCTTGAATTGGCGTGTGACGCGTGTCTCATTATGAGGTAACGCGTATAATCGCTCATCGAAGATCACGGCATGTAAGCCACGTAGATAACTACCCCTCGCGTAGAGATGGTTGGCATAAAAATCAAATAACTGTCTCGTTGGCGTAAAAGCCAAATAGCTGTTCTGATGGCATAAAGGCCAAGTAGGCGTAGAAGCCGAATAGCTGTCAAGTTGGTATAGGAGCCAAATAGCTGTCATGTTGGCGTAGAAGCCAAGTAGGCGTAGAAGTTTGATACTGCATGGATAGGTAACCAGCGTAAAGATAGTCAGTTATCCTTCTTTGACTGAGGTTTTGAGCATATTCTGGGCCAGATAGCCTTATCACGCACCTTTGCAAATATAGCCTGAGTTGGCATATTTCGAGGAGATAGCGTACGGCGCACTCCTATAGTTGAAAATGGCCAGGTCGGCGTATTTCAAGGAGATAACGTACAGCGTACTCCTATAGCTGAAAATAGCCTGGTTGGCGTAATATTCGGGGATGGTGATATGGACGTATTAGCCCTAATTATAGCTCACCCAGTCATTAAAAGTAGAACCAAATCTCATGCGTTAAATGCAGAGATCTGCCCCCATCTTGCGTATTAATTGCAGAGACGTGCCTCGAGTTCTGTACGAAGAACAACTTTTGATGTGGCGGTTGATTTCGTCTCATCCTGAGCGTAAAGCTCATATCTGCCTGTATAGAATAGGCAACGTATTCCTTGAATGCATAAATGACGTCTTATATCAAGGGTTATGTCACTAGACGACGATCTGAAGTTCTGTACAGAGTTATTATTACAGTCGTCCTCTCGATCACCGTACAATACTCTTTGTCAGGAGTCAGGTTCACTGCTTGATCTGACAGGTTCATTCGAGAAATACGAAGAGTTCCTCGTACAACTTCCCGCTGCATTAAAAGCAGATGAGTTTTACGCCAAAGTGGCGATGTAGCAATCTTTTTACGCCAAAGCAGTCTAGAAATACTGTATTACGCGGGTTGTTCCAGAGCTATGTTTTATGCTGAACTAGCGTTGAAGCTCTGTCGTACGCCAATGGCTCTGAAGTTATATTTCACGCCACCCAGGGCTGGAGCTCTATTTTATGCGAGCTTCCTGTCTGTTGAGGGTTTTACGCGTATGATTCTCCAGCATATTTTTTATGCTTCTACAAGACTCCCTTCAAAGTTTTTAAATTCCTCGTAATTTGAAACACTTTGAATGAAGCATGAAACGGTCAAGTTTGACTCATTCCGCGAGGCTGATTTCTCGACAAATTTTTAGGAGTTTGTTGGGATTTGGTGTGTTCTCCTCTGCCTATATAAAGGCGAATGAGTTAACCTATTTTTCCCACACTTCCTTCACCACAAAGAGATGGTTGCCGAGCTTCGTCGGTTTGACTTGAGGAAGAAGAAGATCATGTTCTTCCAGCATGTAAGGAGCCCTAAAAAGAGGCATCTTCGAGCAAATATTCTCTACAACGATGGATCATAGAAGAATATCATAGCTTCCTTTGCTCGGGATAATCAGCAATTTCATATGGTGATTCGTCCAGGAGAGAGAAATGGTCTTATTTGGCCACACAGCTTGCAAGCTGTATTTTCTTCCATCATGGCATTGGACGAAGGCAGACAGCTTGGCCCTGTCTTCCAGTATTGAGTTGTGTCTGAACACCCAACACAATTTCTAGGGCATGCCTGCCATGGCGTATGGTGGGTGGGCTTGAATAATTTACACAGGCCCAGATTTGTATCCTCCCGCCATTCACCATTTTCTTGTTTATCGGCCGCAGAAGCCGATGAAGTGCCGTAGAAGACGAAAAATATCTACACCAATATGAGAATCTGGCAAAATAGATTCTTGGTGTGATCTTAAATAAAAATGAGAAACCCTTTGTAGAAAAAAGATTTCCATCATATGTAATCATTATGATGAAAAACCCTTTGTAGACTAGATTTCCATCATATGTAATCATGATTTAATAAAATTATCTTCTTTTACGCATCTGGTGATTTGCCATATTTGCTGTGAGGAAGTTTGAATAGTGTGCAACTTCGGCACGTCTGGATAAATTTACGCTGACTCTGATAGAAGAGTATATGATCTCGTCCCATCTTTTACGCGTAGCAGAAGACGCGTAAAAAACTCCTTAGCATTTAAGTTGAAGATCCAAACTGTCATGCTGCTTTGGACGAGGAGTCGCATAAAATTTTGAACTGTCACTTCTCAGATACGAAAAATTCTTGTTCAGATCATCATCTTCAGGAATGGTTTTCCTGAAAATCCCTTAAAAAAAGGGCGAGAAATGTCTGTCGACTAAGCCATACTTGAACTTTTTGTAAAGTATTCTGACTGGACTTTGGATGAACTTCCAAATGACCCAAGAAGAAGAGTCATCTTCAATGCTGAACTCTGTGTGTTTCAGGCACTTGGAATGTTTTGTAGCCAAAAAGGAGCATCTTTTGCGTAAACTCTTGTAATTGGCCGTCTGTAGCTTTCGAGCGTAGAATCGTAGATTTATAGCCCCTGAGCGTAAAAAGCTTCTGAGCGTGAAATCATAGATTTGTAGCCTCTGAGCGTAAAATTGTAGGTTTATAGCCTCTTGAGCGTAAAAGCTCGTGAGCGTAAAAGCATCTGAGCATAAAACCATAGACTTATAGCTTCTGAGCGTAAAACCGTAGATTTGTAGCCTCTCGAGCGTAAAAGCTCCTTAGCATAAAATCATAGATTTACTCTGTACGTAAAAATCTGGATCCACTGACTGTCCATCTTCCTTAAATGATAGGCTGACGTGGTCCTAAATTATAACCGAATATTAAATATCGGATTTGGTTAGGGATTCAAAGAGTTATCCGAACTCTATAAATAGCCCAAAGTCCTGATAGAGAAAACTTTTATCTGCCTTCCCAAAACCCTTGCTTTCCAAGAACCCTTCTTCTTCGTCTCTTTCTTGAGAACTCATTATCGCCATGGCACCTAAACAGACTTCCACTGCTAAAGGAAAGAAGGTAGCTTCCTCTTCCCGCTCTACTGCTCAAGCACGAGCAACTCCCATTAGGCTGACCGAACCTCGATCGGAATGCAGCGCTCCGCCGTCGAGCTGTGCTCCGGACATTACAGGTAAAGACTTCGGGAGAAAAAATCCTTCGTACACGTTGTACGTGCACGTGCAAGGTCATCTTTTGTACTGAGAGCCTCTTTGAGGAGGATGATGTACTGAGATGTTTTATTGTTACGCACACATTCCTAATGTGTCGGCGTAAAAACTCCATAATTTTGCAGTCTGGCGTAAAAACTCAGACTGTCAAAATTTTGGAGCAGAACTGCAAACTTTGAATTTTACGCGCTGGATATGAATTCCGGCGTAAAAAATTCAAATTTTGTCAATCTGGCATAAAAGCTCAGATTGTTAGATTTTGGTGTATATTGCCAACCTTGAATTTTATGCCTTGGAAATGAGTTCCAGCGTAAGACTCAAATTTTTGCGGTCTTGGCGTAAAAGCTCAGACTAATCATCTTTGGCGTAAACTGCAAGAGTGTATCGTCTAGTGTAGAAACTGACTGATTTTCTTGTATTTTTTAGTGGACTTGCAGATCTCTCATTTGGCTGAAGTTATGGGCTTTGCTGCCGGGATGTTGAGCTCAAACTATTTGGAGGACTTGTCCTATGTGACATTCCCTATTTCTGGAGCCAATTGTCCTGAAGAAAGGGGAACCTTAATCTCGTCCCAAGAAGAACGTATGCTGCTAAGTATAATCAGTAGGGAGCCCCTGACATACATAGACGGGATAGAGTATAAGAAGCCAGGCTTCTTGTTCGGGGACGTTATCGACAAACAGTCCCAGACTAAACCCAAGAAGGAGGATTGGGTGTTTACTGCTGAGGGCATGGTCATGTATCTGCCCCGGATGCTCAGGGATTACCCTATCTCTGCGTTCTTCCATGCCACACATCCTAGGAAGATGGCATGGACCCTGACCCCCGATCTTCACGGCCGACCGGGGAAGATCTTATACAACAAGGAATACGATCGGGGGGCCTATATGAGCCGTCCTTTGGGCCCTGTTATGCCCTTTAGGGGATTGCTGCCGGGTAGTGTCTCGAGTGAGGACACTTCGCTGATCCAGCCGGTTCCGATATCGACCTTCTGTAATGACTTTATGGGGCAGGGAGGAATGTACCCCAAGGTCAACCCTCGGACCAGTGGATGGCTTAGCCCGGGGAATCTTCGATGGGCCAGTTTGACTGCCTGGGCCCTGAAGCACTTCCAGACGGATCTGGAAAGTATTGGCTTGTTCGCGGCTGTGAGCGCCACAAGTGTTGGGCTGCCTATGAACCTTAACTTATTTTTAGCCTTGATGGAGCGATACAACTCACTCATTGGGACTTTTGCCACTCTGCTGGGGGAGTTGGGCTTAGCCCTTCATGAGATGGCAGAGATTTCAAGGCTATCGATGGGGGACGCTCCTTATGAAGAGTACGTCCCTACAAATAGGGAGTTGAGGGATACAAACCCTCGGGCAGTGGCAGTATATCAGGAGCTGATGTGCCACTATCTTGCCTGCACCACTTTCTACAAGGAGCCCTCCGACTTGGCTCACATCAACAAGTGGGCAACATATCTCTTCTTTTACCAGGCCAGAAATATTAAGCTGGACAAGGTGGTAGATAGCCGAGATAGGCCTTTGAACCTCCTGAGCATGCTCAATGCTAACACGGTCGATGACCTTATTGAAGACGCAGGGGCTCCAGATCATATTTTTGACGAGGAGATAGAGGGTTACCCAGCAGGCACAAAAGCCTTTAGTTATATGAGACATTGTCGTAAGCCTCTGAAGGAAGCTCAATTGGCTGGCTTCCTCTCCATCTGGCTTCGCTGCTGGGTAGTGCCTGGCATCGCGTCTGCAGATCGCATCTATTGCAATACCTTATGGCCTGCAGTACATTTGGTATTCGGAGCAAGACTGGGCCTGCTTCCTGCTTTGGTATGTAGAATACAAGCAGGCCTGAGGGCCCTTACTGATGGGCTGCTAGCCGATGATACGCAGCGTGAAAGCTTTCCCCGAGTGGAATTACCATTCCTATACTTGATGGGATGGTTAATTCTTCACAACACCAGGGTAATGTCTCCCGGTCCTGCCAACGGTTCGGGAAATAACTTCTTGTTAAATTACAAGAATTTCTCTTGGAACGTGGCAACCGTCATAGATTGCCGGCGGGCGTTAAATGTTGCCCACAGTTGGAAGCTCTTTTGTATCGTCCCCCCTGTGCATATCAATCAACAGGGGAAGAAACTTAAGGATGGGGGCCATGGGAGGACCATTCTTTCTCCTGAAGCCTTCTATTGGTTGGTATGTATTAGACCTTCCCATTTGTTGTACAGAAGCGATGACCACTGCTACCTGGAGCCTTATTTGTCCAGTCGGTTCGTCAGACAGTTTGGGTATGACCAGTTGTATATGGGGAATGCCATTACCAGCTTCAAGTCCAAAGGTGGTCTTATTGATGGAGCCAGAGGATGGCGGTACTTCATCAAGGGCTGTACTGGTGCAACTTTTGCTGTGCATGGAAGTTTTAGGATGCCCTCCCAAAGGTCTACTGCAAGGAAGGAGGTTCCGTCTGTTTTCTCGGACGAGAATGAGGACACCGCCGGGGCAGACGAGTTCTTGACGACAATACCAAGAGGTATAATAGCTCCGCCAGCTGAGCCTCTCGTTATCCCCCAGAAACGGAAGGCTTCCACTCCGAAAGAGCCTTTCCCTCGCAAGAAAAAGATTGCCAGAGGTCCGAAAAGGGCTTCCTCCAGGGGGGCTTCTAAGAGCGAGCCTGTCATTTCCCCTGTTGGGGATAATTCTTTGATTAGAGGTCCTTCACCTTTTAGAGAGGGAACCTCCATAGTTTCGGCTGGCAGTGCCGGAGATTCTTTGCTCGAGATCGCTGCTACTACTGCTTCTGGTAGTGCAACGAGATCGCCTCTGAGGTCGAGCATAATAAGATTTCATATACCTTTATCCAGACCAATAATGGGAGTAACCCCTACTTCGTCTGTAAGTATTTCTAGCGAGATTCCACCCGATGAGCCTCGAGTGAATCTTGGTGAAGACTGGGAAGACTACCCGCCAGTGTCAGTTGGTGTACCCCCTTCTCCAGGTATGATAGCTTGTCTAGCATCATTAAGAGATGATTTAGCTATTCAGGCTGCGGACGCGACATATATACCATCGGCCATGGATAAATGTTGTCTTTATGCCTTTTTTAGGAAAATTAACATCAAATTGATATTAACTTTCTTTTGTCTTCTTCAGGTGAAGACATCTCGGGGGAGGGCGGAGTTGATGCAACCTTTGACTTTGTTGCAGATACTGTCGATGAAACGGCGGCGTTTGATATTGAAAAGGCATGCCTTGAAGCTGCCGATCCTTCGTCTGCAATGTTATCGAGTATTGTCTCGCCAACGGCAGTCCAGATATCTTCAGAAGAGGATGAGCCCACCATCACGACTGTGCCTCCTTCGTTGAGTACGCCAGCAACTTCAACTGTTGCTGGTGTTCATTCTTTTATAGCAACCTCTGTAGAGGCAACGACCGTGGCAACATCCTCCATGGTCATTCCTGGAAGGAGATTTCTTGGTATCACAGCTACTCCTAGCGTACATCCGGTCTTCGATATGCTGATTGAACAATATACCAGCCTATTCTATCGCAGTTTGAAGGGGTTGATTTCCATGGTGCTGGAGAAGAACATGAGCTTTAATAATCTGCTGGCGTTCTCCCAGCTTGCGATAGCGCCGCTCAGGAATTTCAACGACGCTGGGAGAGCTGATATTCTGGAGCAAATAGTTAATGGTTTAGAACAACCCATTAACGAATATTTGCAACTATCTCGCGATAATGTCGATGATATGATTCAGGCCGAGTATGACTCCTTGACTGCGAAGCTTGCTGAACAAATGGAATGCTTTGACAAATCCATCCAGGCACAACAACAGGAGATGGATAAAGAGCGGACCGTCTTGGAGGAGGTTATTCCTCCGCTAACCCAGTACGAGGCCGAACATGAGGGAAATAAAGCGAGGGTCCACAAATTGGAAGCTAAACTCGCTCAGGCAAAAGAGTGGGATCTCCAGTCATTGGCAGCTCGAGATAAGTTGAAGGGCCGAACGGATACAGCTCAGCGAAACTTGGCACACGTGGGTGTCATTCGTGCTGATTATATACATGCTCGGTCTGAACTATCCCTTCTGAGTGATGACGAGGCATGACTGGAACGAGCTCGCACAAACATCTTGGACTCCAGGAATGAGAGGATGGCCGCCTTGGCACAGCAGATTCGTGATTTGACTGCTCCTCCCCAGTGATATACTTTTCGCTTTTATATGTAATTTGCTCTTTCCCGGAGATAATAAAGAGACTTTATCTGACTTTGTGGACCCATTATTTTTGAATATAAATGATAGGCTAGGGTAAAAGTGATATCAGAGGTAATATGGACGTGAAAACTTTCGGTAAGCTTCAGCTGGATATATCTATTCAGAGGTTATATGGACATGATAGAATATGATCCAACTAAATTTGTGTACAAAACACTATCAGAGGTAATATGGATATGATAGGTTTTGAAGTTCCAAATTAGTTAAACATATCTATTCAGAGGTCATAAGAACATGATAGAATATGCTCCAACCAGTCTTTGTACGTATTATCGTCAGAATAAGATCTTCACCATACTCCGTTTAAGCAAGGGAGGTTAAGCGTAATACTTTTTCAGGAATTTGCCGTTGATAGGAGCCATTATCAGATCTCCGTTAGGCTTGGCTAATCTGTAAGCACAGTTTGAAAATGTCGTTTCAATCACATAAGGGCCCTCCCATTTGGGCTAAAATTTATCCTTACTCTTGTGTGTAATGATCATTGGCCTCCTTACAGCTAGAACTAGCTCGCCAACTTTGAACACTTTCTCCTTCACTTTTCGATTAAAAGCTCTGGAAATGCGTGCCTGGTAGAACACAATGCGCTGTTGAGCTTGAAGGCGTTTCTAGTCTAATCCTTCTAGCTCTTGAAGCCGTAATCGATCATTATTTTCCTGAGTCAACTCATTAGCCACTGCTATTCTGAGTTATGGGATTTGGATTTCAATGGAGAAAACTGCTTCACACCTGTAGACTAATGGGAATGGGGTACAACATGTCGGTGTTCGTACTGTTGTACGATATGCCCAGAGGCACTCTCCCAGCTTCTCATTCCAATCTCTTTTGTTCGAAGAAACAAACTTTTTTAAGAGTTTGATGATGGTTTTGTTGAAGGCTTCAGCCAAACCATTAGCAGCCGGATTGTATGCCTAGAGGCCATATTTTGTATCCGATTTTTGTCACAAAATCAATGAAACGCTTGGCTGATGAATTGAGGCCCATTGTCATAAATTATCCTTCGGGGTGTCCCAAAGCGATAAATGACATGGTGCTTGATAAAGCTGATCACATTGGATGTCTTTACTTCAGCTAGGGGGATTGCCTCCGCCCATTTAGAGAAGTAGTCCGTGACAGCCAATATGAACCGATGTCCTCTAGAAGATGACGGGTGAATAGGACCAATGATATCCATACCCCATGCTTCAAAAGGCCATGATGCAATGGTAGGATGTAGATACTCAGAAGGCTGATGTATAAAATCTGCATGAACTTGACAGGCTTTGCATTGTCTTGTATATTTTACTGCATCTGCGGTCATAGTAGGCCAATAGTAGCCCATCCTCCTGATACGATCCTGTAACTTAGGACCAGGTTGATGTGCTCCACATATACCATCGTGAGCTTCACGGATAACCCGCTTCGCATCATTATCGGAGAGACATCGCAACAGTAGTCCATCGTATGTTCGGCGATATAGACATTGTGAAGAAGCATCAAAATAGAAGCGTAATGATCGTCTTTTGATAGATGCTGCTTCTTTAGGATCCTCTGGTAAGATTTCATATGTCATGAAATCTATAAAGGGACTTCTCCAGTCTCTCTCAGGAGGAACCGTGTTTACAGCGTAGCTGAGTTCTATTTAAAAATTATTTTTCACACAGAACAGATCTCTGTTAAGAAGAATCACTGAATTCTGCCTCCTTATAGGAATAGCTAGATCTGCAGCTAGACTGGCCAGAGCATTAGCTTCCAAATTTTGAGATCGGGGCACGTGCTCTAGGAAGAATCCTTTGAAACATATTACAATCTCGATCGTTGCTTGGTGGTAAGGAATGAGGTCTGGATTACGGACTTCATATATTCCTCTGACCTAATTGACGATCAGCAGAGAATCACCAAAAGCTTCCAGGTATTCCACATCCAATTCATTAGCGACTTAGAGCCCAATTAGTAGAGCGTTATACTCTGCCATATTATTAGAGCAGGGTTCTCTAAGAGAATATGCTCGATAGATGACGAGTTTATCAGGAGTGACCAGGACAATTCCTACTCTTGAAACCACGTTTCCCCTGGGACCAGTCCTGGAGGCACCATCGAAGAATAGCTGCCATGTAACACTTTCCATTGCAGAATTATATTCTGCAACTTCGTCGGGAATGTCTTCGTATAGTTTAGAGGTTTCCTGGATTGGATGAGCAGCTAAGAAATCAGCCAAGGCCTGACCTTTTATGGACTTCTGAGGGACATATACCATATCATACGGTGTTAGTAACATCGCCCAAGTCGCGAGTCAGGAATTGAGAACACTCGGCTTGTTCATCAATACCCGAAGAGGATTGATCCTGGAGATGATACGAATAGTTTGGCCTGTGACGTAATATCGCATCTTCTGAATGGCGAACATTAAGGCCAAGTATTCTTTTTCCACTGGATTGTACCGGTGTTCAGCTCTAACCATCATCCTGCTTAAATAGTAGATAGCCTGTTCATGACCTTCATTGTTCTTCTGTGGGAGGATAGCTCCCAAAGAATGATCCATTGCTCGAACATACAGCAAAAATGGTCTTCCTATGACGGGAGGCACCAGAACTGGAGGATTAGTGAGGTAGCATTTAATATAATTAAATGCTTGCTGACAGGCTTTATCCCATACAAAGGACACACCTTTCTTCATGAGGCAAGAAAAGGGTTGACATCTCCCAGAGAGGTTGGATATGAATCTCCTGATATAAGCCAGACGACCGTGAAATCCTCTGAGTTCCCTCAAATTACGGGGTGGTCGCATTTCTAAAATAGCCTTCACTTTATCAGGATCCACTTGAATGCCTTTAGCGGTAATGACAAATCCCAGGAATTTGCCACTGGATACACCAAAAAGGACTTTGTAGGATTCATTTTGAGTTGATGTTGGCGTATCAACTCGAATACTGTCTTCAAGTCTTTGATGTGATTATCCTTAAAGCGGATTTTGACAGCAATATCGTCTACGTAACATTCTACTATTTTGCATAAGTGCTCATGGAATATGTTACTCATAGCTCGTTGATATGTAGCTCCGATATTCTTCAGTCCGAAGGGCATGACTGTATAGCAATATACCCCCAGAGGTGTCCGGAAGGCAGTATGCTTCTCATCTTTAGGATTCATCTTAATCTGATTATATCCTGAGAATCCGTCCATGAAAGACATGTGCTCAAAACTGCACGTATTATCGATCATGACGTCTGTAATGGGAAGAGGGAACTCATCTTTAGGGTATGCCGCATTCAGATCTCGGTAATCGATGCAAACACACACTTTCCTGCTTTTCTTCATGACTGGGACAACATTGGCGACCCAGTCAGGATATTGTTCTTCCCGGATGAACCCGCAGGCTATCAACTTCTTGATTTCAGCTTAGATGGCATCCATCATATCCGGGCGAAACTGACGTTGGTGTTGTTTTATAGGTTTTGAATTGGGCAATATGTTGAGCTTATGGGTAGCCACTTTTGGATCAAGACCTGGCATATCCTCATAATTCCATGCAAAGACGTTGATATATTCTTTTATCAGCTGGATTATCTCTTCTCTTTCTTCTTCGGAAAGATTATTACTGATAA
This sequence comes from Iris macrosiphon, assembly GCA_036927795.1. Lineage (NCBI taxonomy): Eukaryota > Viridiplantae > Streptophyta > Magnoliopsida > Asparagales > Iridaceae > Iris > Iris macrosiphon. The sequence continues at coordinate 266,120,124 of JAYESA010000004.1, read as the reverse complement.
ATATCGGCTTTGGTAAAAGTTCATCCCCAACATCGATCTAGATAACTTTATCTTCAGTAGACGGTTCTCTTTGCTCGAACCGGAGTTCCTATTATGTATCTATTTGCTGAGCCCAGGATTCATCTTCGAATAGTTCAGATTCATGTTCCTCTATTCTGAGAGAATCTGTCAATACCATATTTACTGATAATACCTGTTCGAGTTCAACGTATAAGCCGGAGGACGACGAGTCATCTTGAGAAGAGGAAAAGGTATCCTCATTTGACTCAGAAGTTGCAAGAGACGTGGTATACCCTAACCCAAAACGAGTTCATTGACAGTAGGGATCACCATGCAACGGTATTCGTCTGCCTTTTCCATAGTTGAGGCCTGGTTCTGACTTCAGATCATAACCCATACTTTGCATAATCTTCAAAGCTTGTGGGCTATATCTGTGGACCTGCATTTTCCTAGCATCAGATTCGTAAGAATCTTCTTGTACAATCGGTCTATTGCGTATGCAACCGAAGACTATTGGATGCTGATTGCTACGAGTAGGCAGGATAATAAAGATAGAATCTTCATGTGGCCCATATGTCGTTATGATATTAGATGTTGACGCCACTTCCCACACATACGGATGATAGGAATCTACAGCTTCCAAGAATTTTTGTACTATAGGTTCTATATCGTTATGGGGGAAGGATTCCTGATTTGCAAATTGAGCGTCAGTATACTGGAAAAGAGAATCTTTATTATCGTTAGAAACTACGTTCCCGGTTGTATTTACATCAGTCGGCTGTTTGTTGCGCCGGAGGTTGATGACCAAAGGTGGAGGCTTCTGGTTCAAAGTGATCACTAGGGGATCACTTCCTCCTTCTGATTTGGTTTTGTTCAAGTGGATGGTCATGGGTTCCATGACTTTTTGACGGGTGGTCCGTCCTTTCACCTGGATCGATAGGGGCTGTCCAACAGATGGTTCTCCTGGCTCCTGGTGGAATTTCTCCTCTGTCTTGCCTGACACCTCTTTTATGTAGTCTTGGGTGTACAACATGGCATCGAAATAGTAGGACTCTACTCCCTTGAACGGGTTAAGGTCAGCAAACTCTGTTTTTACTGTTCTTTGGGCATCTATATATTTGAAGCATTAATGTAGAGTCGAAGGAACAACGTTGTGATCGTGGATCCATGGTCTGCCCAGCAGAATATTGTAGGATACCTCTGAATCAATGACGTACATATAGCCACTGGTCTAAGATCTTCTATTTGGATCCTCAGCCGAATCTTGCCCAACGGCTTACTTTTCCTGGCGTTGAAGCCCACGATTGTAGTGGTGGTGTAAGCTAGTTCGCTTGTAGGAATCCTCAGCGGTCTGAGCAGACTATGAGGGATAATGCTAATCGACGATCCCGGGTCTATGTGAATTCGGTCTACCTCCATGGAATCAACGTATCCGGTATAATAGAGGGGTCTGTCATGCCTGTTATGTTTCAACAACATGTCTTCTTGAGTGAAAGTGATATTATGGACCACTTCCATCACGCTATGACATTGAGGACATGCCACAGGCTCTTTGTCGGAAGATTTTAGCTGAGTCAAGCATACATCCACCTGCATTAAAGCTTCACTCAAGGCTTGACGAGTGTCTTTGGACAGCCTTAGGAGCTTAAAAATGGACAATCTGGCCGGTGTATTAGCCAACTAGGCCAGGATATCGAAGTTATATGGCTTCTCCAAACCTTTGTTTTGAATATTCTTCAAAGGTTTAACAAAACGTACTTCTTTTTGCTTGCCCTTGTCTGCTGAAGTTGGTCTAGAAGGACCTGCCTCTGGTATGACAGGTTCAGGCTCTGGAAGTTTGGCAGCTGAAGTATCTGCCGTTGTATCTTCCTGGTTTCCTCCATAGTCCTTGAGGTAGGCTTTTCCTGAACGGATTCCAGTAGCCAAATCCTCTTCTTCTGATGTCGAAGATATTACAACCATATGGCATAGTTTACATCTTGAGTTCTTTTTAGACTTAGCCTTAGCAGCTTGAGTCTCTTCCTCAATCTTTGATACCAGATCAGGATGAACCCACATAATCTTACCACGCTGGGTAGTTAGGGGTACCAGGTCATGATTTTGATCCCTGGCCGGAGGAAGATTAACGATGTTCATTATTGTCCGAGAAATAGGTACAACACCATCCGAAACTTCTTGAGGGGGCAGATTGTCGAATTGGAGGGAGATCATGTTGGCGGGGACCGTCTTCTCGCTATTGTGCAGAGTGATGGCCTTGGTGTCGATCAACTCCTGGATTTTTCTTTTTAGTACATAACATGCCTTTGTGGGGTGATGTATGTACCTATGGAAAATGTAGTACTTCGGATTATTGGTACTGCCGACTTTATTAGGCCGCTTTACCTCGGGGAGGATAAGCTTGCCGCTTTTGACTAGACAATCTAATATGCTCGGAATATCGTCGTCGTCAAAAGAATATGCTTCAATGGGCCTGGAAGTCCCAGGTTTTGTCTGTGTGGTTGCCGGAGTATTTTGCCTGGACGTATTGATCGCCAAAGCTTCTTTTCCTTTGGAACCACGAGGATGGTCGCTATTGGAGGATGACCTCTTCCCTTTATCAGAGGTAGAGATCATGATTCCATTGTCACGCGCCTTCCAACTATTGTCTTCAGCGGCTACCGCTGAAATAATAAACGAGGGCCAATCATGGAACTGATATGGTCCTATGAACACCGAGATTTGTGGAAGAAGGTTCTTCCTGTAAATATCCACCAAGGCTAAATCCGGAACTCCGGAAGGCATTTGCAAAGTGGCCTGACAAAAATATTCGATGAAAGTGTGAACGTTCTCTTTCTCCTTATGTTTTACTTCGATGAGTGAGGACATATTCGATGAGTGAGGATATAGACATGTCCATCCCTCCTTCGTAGAATCGAGCAAAGAACAGAGTCTTGAAATCTTCAAAGGAAGTAATGCAGTTGTCCGCAAGACTACGGTACCACTGATAGGCCACTCCAGACAGACAGCCTTTAAACACTCGAGTGAGAAGGGCGTCATTCCCTTGTAATAATACCGTCATCATGCTAAAGTAGTTCATGTACTGGCTCGGTGACGTCTTTCCCTCAAACAAAACCATAGCCTGTGGTTTGTATTTAGGTGAGAAAGGGATCTCATCCCAGATAGCTGGGTATGGTTGGTTGATTCCCAATTTCTTGAGCTGATCCTTATGCTTCAAGGCATCAAATTAGGATTTCAATTCCCGCACTGCCTGCATCAGGTCTTCAGCTGGTAAAGGGACCACAGAGTGGTGAGAGATCGGTTGTATTGTAACTCCAACAGGAGGCAATACATTCTCTGAGTTAGGAAGTTGAGGAACCGCTGACTCTTGATTTAGAACAGGCTCCTGGTTTGCATTGGACGGTGGTAGGTCCACCCCCACACATATTTGAGTCGGAGGAACCGATGTTGGAGCTATAGCAGTTGTATATTGAGTCAGCATCATCTTGTGCATATTCTCTATCATGGAATGCATCTCTTTCAGTGATGTCTCCAATACAACGATACATTGCTCAGTACTTTCTGATGGGGAAGCCTCTTCGTGTTCATCTCCAATGGCATAGACTCCCATTTCTCTGGATGCTATTGAAGGATTAGTATAGATCTCTGTAGAGATTGAGTCTATACTTTCAACATCCGATTCAGAAAAATGGCGACTCCCAGTGTCAGAATCAGAAGAATATAAAGTCGGTTGCCGTGACCTCGAACGGGTGTTTCAAAATACACAAGCTTCAATATTCTCAAGGAGTCTGTTGAATCTCCTTTGGCTTGGAGTTCTAGAGGGATGACGTCTTGAATTTGACCTTCCTCTTGGAATGTGTGAAGCCATATTCACTGATGTGAATGTAGGCTCTTCTTCCTGTAAAGACAGAGAGTAGTTCAACCGGTCGAAAACTAACCGTTTTGCCTTAGAACAGCAATAATTAACTACAACTTTATGACTATTACAACAATGCTCCCCAGGGGGTGTAATAGACATGTTAGAAGATCCTCTATCTTTGCGCTTCTGGATCAGGAAATTACGCAAGTCAGGAGGATTAATAGGAGAAGAAGAAGAAGGCTTATTCTGCCTTTTTACATCAGTTGGAGCGCGGATATTGGGAATCATAACTCTCTCCCTGCCATACGAATACAGCAGTTCAGCCATGTGAGTAGCACATGATCCATAAGGAGCGTATCTATCCACAAACTGGGCCTTCTTTACGCTGAAGGGCATGTCCTGGTGTAATCTGGAACTTTGCATAGGTTGGCGTAAAACTGAGGAAGTCCTCAATTGGCCATCAACATTCCACGTAATCTGAAGAGCGGGCAGATTCTTCTTTTGATAACGTAAAAGCCGAGAGATCGAAAAATCCGCCACTTGTTTTCCCTTGCGGTGATTGCAAGGACCATTTGCCTCTTCACAGAGAGGAGATGTATTTTTACGTGCGGAGCGCGTTTGGAATTTTTGAATTGCACTGAGGCATTATCAAAAAATTTGTCTGCCACGTCACAGACGGGAGACTAAATTTTACGTGTGGAGCGCGGTGTAGACTTCTGGATTGGCCCTGAGGCATTGCCAGAAGCTTTGTCTGCCATGTCACAGACGGGAGACAAAGTTTTACATGCAGGGCGCGGAGTAGACTTCTGGATTGGCACTAAGGCATTGCCAGAAGCTTCGTCTGCCACGTCACAGACGGGAGACAGATTTTTACACCCAAGGCGTAGTGGTCGCGATATCACAACCTTGTTGATCGGAAAGAGAGAGTCCGCAGGAATGGTAGAGGATGTCCGGGGCATCCATACTTTACGCAATTTCCTGTTGTCTTGGACAGAGAGGGAATGAGAGCTACCCCCTGCTCGAAGCATGTCTTCGTAAGCCGATTGGTCGAATTGGACGACCAGAGTCTTCTTTGTTGATCCTACGGATACAGCATCGTGTTGAACAATAGCCTTCTCGTCAGATGAGAAAGTAGTCCCCAGCAGAGTCGCCATCTTGTGTTTGATAATAAACTAAAGAAATTGAAACTAGGTTTATACGAAACCCTTTCTTTAGTTTATAAACAAGAAAAAAAAGTACAATTAATCCTATACGAGGATGTTAAGTACAAAAATTTGATTCTGGGGAAATATTGCTATAGGAGTCTGATCTGCGGTCGATCACTTTGTCCCTTGGACCACACAGTGATGAAGAAGTGCTGTAAAAGACGAAAAAGAAGCTTCAAAGGCTGTAGGAGGGATTGAACTCTCATTGCCAAAACACTCTCTGGATATACTCTCTTTTCTTCAAAAATCCTCAACTTTCCTCCTTTTTCTTCGACTCTTCGACCTTTGACCTCCGTGGCCGGAGGTCTCTATTTATAGAGTTCAGCTACAGTCGACATAGAAACCGAACAGCGGAGAGAGCTGCACCTTTTACGCGGCGGTTATAATAACTGCTACCCATGTATGAATGATCTTTTGAATTGGCGTATGACGCGTGTCCCATTATGAGGTAATGCGTATAATCGTTCATCAAAGATCACGGCATATAAGCCACGTAGATAACTGCCCCTCGCGTAGAGATGGTTGGCATAAAAACCAAATAACTGTCTCGTTGGCATAAAAGCCAAATAGTTGTTCTGATGGCGTAAAGGCCAAGTAGGCGTAGAAGCCGAATAGATGTCAAGTTGGCGTAGGAGCCAAATAGCTGTCATGTTGGCGTAGAAGCCAAGTAGGCGTAGAATTTTGATGCTGCATGGATAGGTAACCAGCGTAAAGATAGCCAGTTATCCTTCTTTGACTGAGATTTTGAGCGTATTATGGGCCAGATAGCCTTATCACGCACCTTTGCAAATATAGCCTGAGTTGGCATATTTCGAGGAGATAGCGTACGGCGTACTCCTATAGTTGAAAATGGCCAGGTCGACGTATATCAAGGAGATAGCGTACAACATACTCCTATAGCTGAAAATAGCCTGGTTGGCGTAATGTGCGGGGATGGTGATGTGGACGTATTAGCCCTAATTATAGCTCACCCAATTATTAAAAATAGAACCAAATCTCATGCATTAAATGCAGAGATCTGCCCCCATCTCGCGTATTAATTACAGAGACGTGCCTCGAGTTCTGTATGAAGAACAGCTTTTGACGTGGCGGTTGATTTTGTCTCATCCTGAGCGTAAAGCTCATATCTGCTTGTATATAATAGGCAACGTATTCCTTGAATGCATAAACGATGTCTTATATCAAGGGTTATGTCACTAGATGACAGTCTAGAGTTGTGCAGAGTCATCATTACAGCCGTCCTCTCGATTATCGTGCAGTACTCTTTGTCAAGAGTCAGGTTCACTGCTTGATCTGACAGGTTCATTGGAGGAATACGAAGAGTTTCTCGTACAACTTTCCACTGCATTAAAAGCAGACGAGTTTTATGCCAAAGTGGCGATGTAGCAACCTTTTTACCCCAAAGCAGTCTGAAAATACTGCATTACGCGGGTTGTTCCGGAGCTATGTTTTACGCTGAACTAGCGTTGAAGCTCTGTCGTACGCCAATGGCTCTGAAGTTATGTTTCACGCCACCGAGTGCTGGAGCTCTATTTTATGTGAGCTTCCTGTTTGTTGAGGGTTTTACACGTATGATTCCCCAACATATTTTTCATGCTTCTACAACCTGCTTGACCCACAAGGAGCAGGAGATTATTTGGACAGAGGAGTGTCAGATGGCGTTCGATAAACTGAAGAAGCGTCTGACTACGGCACCTATCTTGACTATACCTTCTAGACCCGGAGGATTTATGATCTACCATGATGCGTCTTGGAAGGGATTATGATGTATCTTGATACAGCATTAGATATGCCTCTAGGCAACTGAGGACCCATGAGAAGAACTATCCCACTCATGACTTGGAGCTTGCCATAATGATCTTTGCCTTGAAACTTTGGAGGCACTACCTATACGGAGAACGGGTGGAGATATTCACAGATCACAAAAGCCTAAAGTACGTCTATACTCAGAAGGACATGAACCAGAGACAAAGACGTTGGCTCTAGGTGATGACAGACTTTGAGATTGAGCTATAGTACCATCCGGGAAAGGCCAACGTGGTAGCTAACGCATTGAGCAGGAGGCCCATGGCATTCTTTTTTACTACCCAGCAATACCTATTGAGAGATCTGGAGCAGTTGGGTATAGAGATTATTATGACCGAAGCAGACGGCCAGTTGTCGAGCTTTCAGGTACAATCGACATTGGTTGAGAGGATCAAGGCTGCCTTGCCAGCAGATGCCAGATTCCATAGGCTTCGATAAAGGACAAAGGCCGGGATGTAGACAGGATTGCGCATACACGAGGACGGGACTTTGAGATGTGGAGATCATCCCTATATTCCGAATAGGAAACTTCGTCAGGAGCTAATGTCGGAGGCGCACAGTTCACCATACTCTATTCATCCAGGATGCACAAAGATGTACAGAGACTTGAGGCAGTACTATTGGTGGCATGGAATGAAGAGGGAGATAGCCCGCTTTGTGGTAAAGTGCCTGGTGTGTCAGAGGTCTGCAGGTTTACTTCAGCTACTCCCGATACCTGAGTGGAAATGGGAGCACATTACTATGGACTTCGTTATGCGGCTTTCCGAGGAATCCTAGTGGTCGCAATACGGTATGGGTGATCGTGGATCGACTCACCAAGTCCGCTCATATTTTACCCTTCAGAGTTTGACAGTCTACAAAGGTCTTAACAGATATGTATATGAGGGAGATCGTGCGACTGCATGGGGTTTCAGTCAGTATAGTATCTGACATGGATACGAGATTCATATCTTACTTTTGGCGGAGTATGCAAGAGAGTCTCGGTACCTGCCTGAAGTTTAGCATATCGTATCACCCGCAAACGGATGGCCAGTTCGAGTGCACCATTCAGACACTAGAGGACATGTTGAGGGCATGCATGCTTGATTTCAATAGATCATGGGAGGATATTTACATTCGGTCGAGTTTTCCTACAATAATAGCTATCAAGCGAGCATTCAGATGGCTCTCTATGAGGCATTATATGGCAGGAAGTGTCGTTCTCCAGTGTGCTGGAGTGATATAGGTGAGAGGCAGATTCTTGGACCAGAGTTGGTTATTCGTACAGTAGAGACGGTAAAGAAGATCCAAGGGCACCTGCGAGCAGCACAGGACAGACAGAAGCATTGGACAAACGTGCATCGACGACCCCTAGAGTTCCAGGTTGGATTTCATGTATTTCTAAAAATCTTGCCTACCCGAGGGACCATCAGGTTTGGAGGCAGAGAAAAGTTGAGTCTGAGGTACATCGAACCATTCGATGTGTTGGAGCACATCGGAGAGGTTGCTTACAGATTAGCATTGTTAGACATTTACTTGCTACATGTTACATATTAGACTTATTAGTATTTTAGACAACGTAGTACGCTTCGTCGGGTCCATTAAATTGGAAAATCCCTCGGAGTCGTATTAGCTGGCCATTTCCACGTGGCCTGGTCCCGTGTATTTTGGGACTGGGGTGTGACAATTGGAAACTATATGCTTCAGTCATAACTTCTTGCCGAATATTCCCGCTTGGTACACATAGACGGTTCCCAAACCTTAGCATTCCATCCGCATGAATCGTCAACTCTTTCCAAAGACCGAACTCACATTCTGCCCGTAGCTTCTGAATCTTTGGGTCCTCTGCTTAAGCTATCTTGATTTTATCCACCAAAGTTGACTGGGTCTGTAGGCTAGTTAGAACTCCTGCATCCTGTGGAAGTACTATCTCGATTACCATCTCTCGTAAGTCTTCTAGAATGTGCTTCTGAGTGTTCAACATAAATTCTCTACCTCTTCTACTAAGTGCATCAGCAACTACATTTACCTTGCATGGATGGTATTGAAGTTCCATGTCATAGTCTTTGAATAACTCTAGCCACCTCCTCTGTTTCATCTTTAAGTCCTTCTACGTGAATACATATTTCAAACTCCAATGATCTCTGGAGATCTCTAACCGATCACCATATAAGTAGTGCATTCATAACTTAAGTGCAAACACTACCGCTGCTAACTCCAAATCGTGAGTTGGATAGTTTTTCTCGTGGTCTCTGAGCTGCCAAGAAGCATACGCTATTACTCTCCCGTATTGCATCAAAGCATACCCAAGTCCCTTGCCAGATGCATCACAATACACTGTAAATCCTCTGGAGCCTGCTGGGAGAGTAAGGATTGGTGCAGAGATTAACTTTTTTTTAACTCTTCAATGGCTATCTGGCACTCTGCTGACCACACAAATATAACTTTCTTGCGCGTCAACTAAGTCAAAGGTGTCACGCCCCGATTTCGCCCAATCGATAATCGTCCCTCGGGCGTGATGTCGTGCATGTGTAGGGCGCGTGTGCACAAGGCCTAGGCATAATGATGATCTTTAGAACATAAGCAACAGAGTACGCAAGTAAGATAACACACATTGAGGCATAGAAAAGTTTCATTTTTATTGATAATGAACATCTTGTTTACAGACTCTTGACCCTAAACGAGAAGGATGCCACGTGGGCTTACAACTTTGATACAAAATGAGATAGCGGATCCATACATTACATCCCTTACTTAAATTCAAAATACCAAAACACCTTGGGTGCGAATCAGCACAATCGCCTTGTGGCTTCCAAAAGTAAGAACGAGCTCCTTGCTTCTTATGTACTGGAGATACCAAAAGTCACGACACGAATGCGTCTCAATTCAGGAAGAGGTTGGAGAAAACTTCAGCTCCTCGCCGCGTCGCCTTGGCTCGGGGAACCTGCTGCAACGAGGGTCAGTACTTCGAAAAGTACCGGTGAGGGCGAGCTAACCCAACTTAACCAAAATCTACAACGAGTTCATATGAGCATGCAACATTTATTTTTATGTGATTTATCTATCTTGCCTTAGTTCAATTCTTCACATAAGATAGAGTAAAATAACATAACCAAATGTGCCACCGCTCGGTGACTTTACCTGTACCGTCTGAGCCACATGTACAAAACTTACCATGACCTTCCCTGCCATGAAGACATAGTTAGTCTGCACAGTTAAATATACATAGCAATCACTTGGTTGGACTTGGGATGGGTCGGCTGCCATTCTGTCTCGGGTAGCTAGCCCTTAGCGGACGCACGGACCCATCCAAATGCTAGGACTACACTAGCAACTTGTTCTACCCGGGTCGAAGCGGTCCCAGTGCCCCGGCGACCGTTCGTAGAATGATATACCTTGTATACAAGTTGTCCAAGACCATGCCACCACAACCAACTAAGTTATCACATGAAGCACATATTCAAGCAAATACAAGCAAGTAAACATAGTATATTTTCTATAGTCTATGCTACTTTGTGTAAGGATCACATTTTCCTTCCCATTTTGTACCATACCATGAATAGTTATAGATAAATGAATCTAACTACAACTTAACACAGAAATAGTTAAGATATATGACGGGCATGCACGTTCCAGTGTGATCGTTCAGAATAATTCCATATGACAAGCATTATTAGTGTTTCAAGCCTACTTCTTTTCTATTTTGACTCAGTCATATGTGTTTTAATATCGTTTGATCGGGATGAACAATGAGTCAATTTATTTATAATACAGACTTGGAAGAAGGGAGCTAATTGAAATAAAGCCACTCACAAGTTAGTGGAGTAGGAGAGAAAAGGAAGAGCTTTAAGACTCCGCACGAGCGTCGTCTACCCGATCACCTGCACGCACCAACAGATGATCAATATCCCCTACTTCGGTCTCCAAGGTTTGATATGAAATGCAAATCCTAAGAACGAAAGCAATAAAATCCATTAAAACCGTTCAAGAAAACGCAAGTCATAAAACCAACAAGAAAGCAACCAAGCGGCACGAAAACGGGCAAGAAACTAACGCAACGGAAAGGCCCCTCTCGACTCTGCCGCCGAGTCCATCCTTGAGGCACGATCCGTTGAATATGGGACCTGATTTTGAAGAAACCAATCCATAACGAGGAAAGGATCTTTATTCAATCTGTCTCGCACGGACGGTCGTAAGTATTTCTTGGTCGCGCTCCCCGAATAGGGGGAACGGGGCATTACATCATAACCATCCAAAAGAAAGTTTCGTCCCAAAACTTAGGAATAGAACCTACCCCTAAGGAATAATGAGGGAAACCTTTCCCTCATATCAGATTCGATTTTCCACATCGATTCTTCGACCGTGTTGTTCCGCCACAGAACGTGCACTAACGATACTGCCCGATTCCGTAACTGCTTTTCCTTACGTTCCAATATCTATGCGGGTTCTTCGGCGTACGACAAGTCTGCCTGCAGATCTAACTGACCCAAGTCTACCACGTGGTTCGGGTCGTGCACATATTTTCTTAGCTGAGACACATGAAAAATATTGTGCACATCTGATAGGGCTGGCGGCAATACAATTTGATAAGCAACTGAAGTGACTCGTTTGAGAATTTTGAACTGGCCAACAAATCTCGGACTTAACTTTCCTTTTATCCCGAATCTCGTAACACCACACATGGGCAAGACTTTTAGGAACACATGGTCCCCCTCTAGGAATTTAAGAGGGCGGCGACGAACATCGGCATAGCTCTTTTGCCGACTTTGTGCTACTTTTAACCGTTCTCAAATCAGCCGAACCTTCTGCACTGTTTGTTCAACCAGTTCTGGCCCAAGGATTTGTCTCTCCCCAACTTCATCCAAGCAGATCGGTGACCTACACTTCCGCCCATACAGCGCCTCATACGGAGCCATCTGGATGCTAGACTGATAACTGTTATTGTAAGCAAATTCGGCTAGCGGCAGGTTGACGTCCCAACTTGACTTGGAATCGATTACGCAGAGGTGCAGCATATCTTCTAGTACCTGATTCACCCATTTTATCTGGCCATCTGTTTGAGGATGGTAGGCTTAGCTAAATTTCAACTTGGTCCCCATCGACGACTGAAGGCTTTCCCAGAAACTTGAGACGAATCGTCCGTCCCGATCTGATACTATGGAAACTGGCACTCCGTGCAGCCGGACTATCTCGTCAAGGTAGGTCTGAGCGAGACGATCGGCGCCCCAAGTACTTTTAATGACAATAAAGTGTGAAGACTTGGTTAACTGGTCGACGATAACCCAGATTGAGTCGTTCCCCTGTTGCGTCCTTGGCAGACCAACAATAAAGTCCATGTTGATGTGCTCCCACTTCTATTCTGGGATAGCAAGATTTTATATTTTTCTGCCCGGCCTCTGATGCTATGCTTTCACCCTCTGATAGGTTATGCATTGCGACACAAAGAGTGCTACTTCTTTCTTCATGTCGTGCCACCAGAAGACAGTACGAAGGTTCTTATACATTTTCGTGCTCCCGGGATGGATCACATAGGCTGCATAATGTGCTTCCATGAGGATTTCCTTTCTGAGTTCTAAATCATTGGGGACGCATAGACTTCCCTTCACTCGCAACACCCCATTCTCATCCACTGCAAAGTCTTTCGCCTTCCCCGCTCGAACCTGCTCTCGCATTTTCCGGAGGAATAGGTCATCTCTTTGAGTAGATGTGACTCTCTCTATCAGATTGGGTACGAATCGCATCTGAGTAACCCGCACACCATGATAACGAATCCTGAGTTCGATGCCCATTTCTTCTAACTCCCTCAGTAACCTGCGATCGACGGACAGAGATCCCGCAAAGACCCGACTCAACGCATCCGCTACCACATTTCCCTTGCCAGGCATGTAGTCTATCGTCAAGTCGTAATCCTTTATCAATTCTAGCCAGTGCCGCTGTCGTAAGTTCAGATCTGCTTGGGTGAATAAGTACTTTAAACTTTTGTGATCAGTATAGATTCGGCAAGGCACTCCATAAAGGTAGTGCCGCCATAATTTCAACCCAAATATAATTGCTGCCAGTTCCAGGTCGTGTATGGGATAATTTTTTTCATGCTTTCTCAGCTGCCTGGATGCATAGGCTATCACTCTATCTCGCTGCATAAGTACACACCCTAAGCCCTGCCCTGAAGCGTCACTGAAGATTTGGAATCCCGAAGTCTCGTCCGGTAGCGCAAGTAACGGGGCAGAAGTGAGGTGCTGCTTTAACTCAGCAAACGATGCTTCGCAGTCGGCGAACCACTCAAACGCGACTCCCTTCTGTGTGAGGTGAGTCAAAGGTGAGGCAAGCTAGGAAAAATCCTTTACGAACCGTCTGTAGTATCTCGCTAACCCGAGAAAGCTTCGAATTTTACTAACGGATGCAGGTCGTTTTTACTCGACAATGGCCTCTACCTTCTTCGGGTCGACTGAAATGCCTCCCGCAGAAATGATGTGCCCTAGGAAAGATACACTGCTTAGCCAAAATTCGTACTTACTCAGTTTCGCATACAACTTGTTGTCTTGAAGGGTTTGTAGCACGGTCCGCAAGTGCTCTGCATGCTCTGCCCCGTTCTTCGAGTACACCAAGATATCATCAATGAACACTACTATAAATCGATCGAGGTACGGCCGAAACACTTGGTTCATCAAACCCATAAAGGCAGAAGGGGCATTCGTCAAACCGAACGGCATTACCAAAAACTCATAGTGGCCGTAGCGAGTGCGAAAGGCTGACTTCGGTACGTCGTCCGGCTTAATTTTGAGCTGATGATAACCCGAACGGAGATCGATTTTTGAGAACACTGTCGCAGCTTGTAACTGATCAAAGAGATCATCTATCCTGGGAAGGGGGTATTTGTTTTGAATAGTTGCCTTATTTAATTCTCGATAGTCGATGCAGAGTCGCATCGAGCCATCCTTTTTCTTAACGAACAATACTGGTGCACCCCATGGAGAGACACTAGGCCGGATATACCCACGGTCAAGCAATTCCTGTAACTGAATTTTTAACTCTTTTAGTTCTGCCGGTGCCATTCGATACGGAGGTTTGAAAATGGGTTGGGTTCCTAAAAATATGTCGATAGTGAACTCTGTCTCTCGATCGGGCGGCATACCGGGCAACTCGTTGGGGAACACATCAGGAAAATTTGCCACAACGGGAATGGACTCAACGTTTGCGCAATCTTGCCGAGTGTCTCGAACGGAAGCCAAGTACCCTATGCAGCCGGAGTGAATCATCTGTCGAACAGACATCGCTGATATCACCATGCAAACATTTGACACTTCTGACTGTGGACTGCACGAATAGCAAAACTCGATCTCGCCAGGAAGATGAAACACGACTTTCTTCTCCGCACAATCGATAGTAGCAGAACAAGCGCCAAGCCAATCCATTCCCAGAATGATGTCGTAGTCCCCTATGTCCAGAACTATCGCATCAAGTGACAATTTCCTTCCTCCAATGCAAATGTAGCCGTCACGACAAACTGAAACTGCAGGCAAGCTCGTGCCTGACGGTGTACTGACGCTAAGCCTTAGGCCTAACGGGGTTTGAATGAATTTATGTTCTCTAGCAAAGTTTGTTGACACAAAACTATGTGTTGCACCAGAATCAAACAATACTCGAGCAGGTACATCATTAAAGAGTAATATATGTGACACCGTCATGTTTGATGCGAGTGCCTCATCCCGAGTCAGAGCATAGACCCGGCCTTGACCGTTCTGAGGTACCGTCTGATTCGCTCGAAGTACTTGCCCCTGGTCCTGAGGCGCACGGTTTTGTTGCTGCTGGTTAGGTCCACCTGCCCGACAGTTCGCAGCCATATGCCCCTGACGACCGCACTTAAAGCATGATCCGTTGAATACTCGACAGTTCTGAGCGATATGTCCAGTATGATTACATCGGTGACAAATAAGCTCGCCACCCTTACCCTGATTTGCACCCTTGTTACCGCCGTTATTGGAGCGCTTAGGCGCATTGTTACCCCCTGTGTTGCTAGGACGCTTGTGATTGGAATTTTGTACAGCGTCGGTGCGAACTGGTGGGTACTGCGATTCAAGGGATAGTGCATGGTTTAAGGACTCACGCATGGTGCGGTATTGAGAAACGACGACGTGAGCACGAATTGAAGGTCGTAGTCCTATCTCAAATCTTTGTGCATGTGTCTCTGCATCACTAATATGAGACTTAGCAAACTTAGCAAGTCTATTAAATTCTGAAGCGTACTGCCGTACGGACATGTCTCCCTGCTGCAGATGAGTAAACTCGTCTTCCTTCTCACGGCGGACGGCGGGTGGAAGAAACTCCTCTTCGAAGGCCTTACGGAACACTGACCAAGAGATAATCGTTGTGCCACCTTCACTCAATAAAGCTTGTTTGTGTACGTCCCACCAATCATGGGTGTTTAAACGGAGCTGAAGTTGGGCGCAAGCGACTCTCCTGGTTTTGTCCATACGGAGTACTTCGAAGTGGTCTTCTAACTCCACCAGCCAATCCAACGCCACGGAAGGGTCTTCGGTACCCTTAAAGGTAGTATGGCACATTTTCTTAAATTCTGATATATGTAGGATGGACCCCTTATCATCTGAAAGTGGAGGTTCCGGAGAGCCCTGCGGTCCCGAAATGTCAGCTATAACTGGCGCTGCCACGGCAGCCGCGGATGCAAAATAATTGCTGGCGGCTAGCGTCGTCACAATCGTTTGCAAGGTATCTATTTGCTTCTGCTGCATTTTGGCCTGAGTTCGTTACACCAGAAATTGTGCTTCTATTCGAGACTCGAATTGACTCTGTCGTAGTTCGGCTTGCCTCTGTTGCGTTTCCATCATACGCATCATTCATTCAAACGGATCAACAGAGGGCGCGACAGCCGGACTTCCTGAGCTGCCTGACGTACCAGAACCACTGCCTTGCACTTGCGCCACCATCTGCGCCTGTGCACCCGGCTCAGAGGCCGTTCCTTCAGAGAAAAGCAACTTGTATCAGTCTCAAAGTATATTATGGACTCACTATATGGAACGCATCTTATTTTGCACCAATTGATTTCAAGAGTTAACTCGGACGGGACAGGGTCATCTTAGGAAAACTTTTCGACTCGAGATCAAAGGATCTGAAGCTGTGCTCTGATACAAATATGTCACGCCCTGATTTTGCCTAATCGATAATCGTCCCTCGAGTGTGATGCCGTGCAAGCGTAGGGCGCGCGTACACAAGGCCTAGGCATAATGATGATCTTTAGAACATAAGTAATAGAGTACGCAAGTAAGATAACACACATTGAGGCATAGAAAAGTTTCCTTTTTATTGATAATGAACATCTTGTTTACATACTCTTGACCCTAAATGAGAAGGATGCCACACGGGCTTACAACTTGGATACAAAATGAGATAGCATATCCATACATTACATCCCTTACTTAAATTCAAAACACCAAAACACCTTGGGTGCGAGTCAGCACCATCGCCTTGTGGCTTCCAAAATTAAGAACGAGCTCCTTGCTTCTTATGTACTGGAGCTACCAAAAGTCACGACACAAATGCGTCTCAATTCAGGAAGAGGTTGGAGAAAACTTCAGCTCCTCGCTGCGTCGCCTTGGCTCGGGGAACCTGCTGCAACGAGGGTCAGTACTTCGAAAAGTACCGGTGAGGGCGAGCTAACCCAACTTAACCAAAATCTACAACGAGTTCATATGAGCATGCAACATTTATTTTCATGTGATTTATCTATCTTGCCTTAGTTCAATTCTTCACATAAGATAGAGTAAAATAATATAACCAAATGTGCCACCGCTCGGTGACTTTACCTGTACCGTCTGAGCCACCTGTACAAAACTTACCATGACCTTCCCTGCCATGAAAACATAGTTAGTCTGCACAGTTAAATATACATAGCAATCACTTGGTTGGACTTGGGATGGGTCGGCTGCCATTCCACCTCGGGTAGCTAGCCCTTAGAGGACGCATGGACCCATCCAAATGCTAGGACTACACTAGCAAATTGTTCTACCCAAGGCGAAGCGGTCCCAGTGCCCCGGCGACCGTTCGTAGAATGATATCCCTTGTATACAAGTTGTCCAAGACCATGCCACCACAACCAACTAAGTTATCACATGAAGCACATATTCAAGCAAATACAAGCAAGTAAACATAGTGTATTTTCCATAATCTATGCTACTTTATGTAAGGATCACATTTTTCTTTCCATTTTGCACCATACCATGAACAGTTATAGATAAATGAATATAACTACAACTTAACACATAAATAGTTAAGATATATGACGGGCATTGTCACACCCCAGTCCCAAAATACGTAGGACCAGGAATCCATGACACGCCAGCTACGCATTCGACCAGACTCTGGTCTGACTCGAATACGTATAAGCTGTAAAATATAAAGGGCACTAACTAGATATCCCATAAATGTAAACCTCTATGTCTTAATCCACAATGTACATAAGTATACAAGAAAGAGCTATATGTGCTAGAGTCGGCCGCCCAATAACACACTAACTCGAATAGACTCGAGAAGAAGTATGAGTCTATAAAAACTAGGCTACAATAGCAGATGAAATAAATAATATAAAATAGCCATAATGCCGATAGATATAATGTGAGTACCTGGTACCATGCTCGCAAGGCATGCAACTCCAACAGCAACTCCAAATGCTCCGTAATCACCTATGCTGCAAAACTGGCAGGGAACCAGGTCCTCAGAGGGATGTAACAAGATACAAAAATACAACAAGCCAAGTAACAGAAAGTACAAGTGCACGACAGGGTACTCTATCATAACCAAACTAGTGTGACACAGTTTAAAGACAATGTTCGACGCGTGGGCTTTCTAAAATAAAACCGTAGCTCCGGACACGGAAACACACGGCACGTACCGCAGCTCCGGGCAAGGAGTCACACGGGTGAAACAGCTACACTAGATACAGGATCACTACAGAAACAATACATATATATATATATAAGCGCGTGCAGAGTAGCCCAAACGTCTAGTAACTGTCTTCCCCTTCCCAAGCGGTCAACGATTGTGCGCTAAACCTGAACCTCTAACTACAGTCTCGACACACAGAAATAACTCAACAGACTCGACCCTAAGGTCGTCCCAGTCTCTGGTCATAATGTCAGTATCAGGATACAGGAATCTGGCACGATCACAGTGTATGAGTGTGTCCTGGGGTATCGATATACTCAGGTACGCATATCGAGATGCTACAAAACATCTAACAATCCTTCTAAGACGTTACAACGTACGTCTTTACCCGGTTGTGATCCGGACCCAAAGTATCGAACGTCAACATAAGTACGTGCACAAAGTACATAACGAAACAATAAATATCTGTAAACTAAAAATACAGGGTGGCAAGGTACACTTGCCTGCGTGCGGCTGCTGATGACGGGGATCTGGTACCGCGTCCAAGTCCTCAGGTCCCGCAGTACCTAGAGAAGAGATACAAACAATAATCAATAATATGTTCCACGACAGATAGGGATGCGACATACATTTACACCTAAACTCAGTCTCAGCTACGACTCACATTGACAAGACACTAGGGGGTTGACTAAGGTTGACTCGGAGTACGCTACATCTAATCAAATTAAATATCTGTACAATATCATCAATCCAAACCTCAATCTTGCTATGTTCATCACGATATTTCGTGGTCCAATGCATGATCTAATCCTCAGTTTCTCCTCAGTGTTCACAGATTATTTCCATGCATGTTGACCTATCTACTCCTCGAATAAATTATCAATTATCTATTAAACCCTCGAATATACAATCTTTTCCTTTTCACAATAAAAACTACTACTTAATTTTGTTTATCATTTAATCAGCAATCCTCAATGAATGGTTAAGGGTTCAATTTTACACACAATTACACAAACCATCACCTGTTCCCCAATGTTAATCATTGTTCCAATATCACGATATTGCTTCACACAAATTTTAAATCTACTCATCAATAATAATAAAAATGCATAAATCAGAAAGTACAATACCCTAAAGGTCTCATATGGCACTTAAAACCCAACCTAATTATATATCACATTTTCAATCCTCGCATGTATATATTTCATATTAAACTTCTCCTCGATCTAAATCTTTATGGTTATTCATTTCCCAATCATCGTCCAATCTGTAGGTATCACGACTTACATTTATACAACGACCAACATCGCATTTAACATTTCGTATAAAAATCCTAACAATTTCTCTTTTAGCTTTCAAGACCTAACCTCATTCTCTTTGTGTCATTCCCAACCAACAGTTGTAGGTATTTCACCTCCTCAAACCCCTGAACATCATCACATATATAACCCATGAATAAACAACCTAGCAATTTACCATCACTTGCATATATATCAATAAAACTCAATGCATAGCAACCTATTAAACTAAAACTACACATGCCCACCTTAACCTCATATGATCCGCATCAAAACACAAGATATATATATATAAAATCAAAAGGAAGATACACGACAACCAGGGGGATGGGTTCTTCACCTTGGCGGCAATGTCCGGTAGGTCTTGCCGGAGTAGACTGTGGTGGTGGTGGTGATGAATGGCAGCCGTGGGTAGAGAAAGGCCGAAGGAGCGGTGTCTGCCATGGTGCGGGTGTGCTGGCCGGTCGAGGGGGCTCGCCTTGGGATGGTGGCTGGTCAGCCGGATCGAGTCAGTGCACAGTCGAGTCAAGGCTGCGCTGGAGTGGAGCAGTCCTTCGCACAGTCGAGTCGAGGCTGCGCTGGAGTGGAGCAGTCCTTCGCACAGTCGAGTCGAGGCTGCACTGGGCCGGAGCAGTCAGTGCACAGCCGCTGGCCGGAGTGGAGGGAGACTGCACGGTCGGCGGTCGGCTGGGTGCTCTGTACAGTGGGGCGGGGTACACCGCACAGCGACGTCGGAGCTGCTCGGAGGAGACGTCGGGTATGGGTGCTCGATCTGGCCGGACTGTGGGGTGCAATGGCGAGGTGGCTGGAAGGAAATGGGGAGGCTGTCGTCGTTGTGGCAGCAATGGCCGACTGTGGTAGTGGCGTTGGTGTGATGGTGGTGTCGACCGGTTGAAGTGGTAGCCGCTGGTGGCGGTGAAGGAGCTCGATGGTGCGTTGGGGTAGTCGGAGAAGAAGCCAGAGTCGGTATAGCCGCATGGAGGAGGCCGATTGTGCCCCTTAGACTAGGCAAGTCCGGTGGAGCTCCGGTCAGGAGCTGCTGCTCTTAAGCCTGCAGCTGACACGGAGGAGCTCCGATGTACTCGGTGGTGGTAGACGATGACCGGAGGAGGAGGAGGTGATGCTCGGTCGGGTTCATTTGTGATGGAGAAGAGAAGAAGAAGAAGAAGGAAGAAGAAGAAGAAGAGAAGAAGAAAAGAATGGGAAGTTGTAATGTCAGCTGGGGTTGTGTAGTGAAGAGGGAGGAGAGAGAAAGGGGGATTTCCCAAATATAGGGATTAGGGCTTGCTTGGGATGTGGGCTTGATGAGACATTAAATAGGGGATTTTTGTGGAGATTGGATGGTGAGGATTTACCCCTTTCAAACGTGTGGTGTAGATAACATATGAAGAAATTTATTCTTCATCCAAAAGAGAGGGAGGGGAAGGCTTGACTTGGTCAAAGGATGGTAGGCTCTCAATTTGGTCATGGCCAATGGGGTGAGGACACCCAAAAATCACTAAATTACAACTTAGCCCCTTAAATTCGGGAAATTACACGAACACATAAAACGATGCCAAAATTATGGAGAAAATTACGGTTGTTGATTTGCATGGCGAGGGGTTGTTGGGGGTTTGGCACGGGTTTAATTTTATGGCCAACGGGATTAATTAAGGATTAAAATAGGATTAGGAAAAATTGGTATCCCCGATTTAAATAGAATTTAAAGTGTCCTGCGCTTTTAAATTAAATGGGGGCACTTGGGGTCAAAATTCAGAAATAACACAAATGTCAAAAATGGTGGGGGCTTGGAGTCAGTCTTGGACCCTTTAGTTGGTCCGGCTCAACGGGTTAAATTGGTATCTCAAAATTTAGGGTAACGACACAGGTGTCCAACACAAAATTAAATATGGATTACAGTTTTTGAAAAATTGTGCAATTAATTTAGAGCACAACGAAGTCGATTTTCAGTGACGAAAAAGTCTAGTGCCTAAATTGGCGGGTCAAGTCAGAAGTACAATAGTCCGATAAAAATTTTGGGCTGATATTGGGCTCCGAATAATTTAGCAATGATAGGGCGCGCCAAGGGTTTAATTAAATGAATTAAATACCAGACAAACCTATCTCCACTCTAAACCTCAACAACTGCTGCTAAAACCAAAATTTTCCAAATCTAACCCTGACTATCTACAGAATAAATCGAGGGGGTTTACATTCTTCCCAACTTAGAAAAATTGCGTCCCCAAAATTAAAAGTAAAGCACGATAATATCTAAAAGAATTTTAAAAACAACTAGTAATCAAATTTCGTACGTAATTCGTACCTTGGTCCTCAAATAAGTACGGGAACCACTGTCGAATAGAATCCTCGTGCTCCCAAGTAGACTCGCCTGGTGAATGGTACTTCCATGCCACTCTGACCAGTCGAATAGTCTGCCCTCTCAGAGTCTTCTCGTTGTGATCGAGAATCTCGACTGGCTGCTCTACGTAAGACAGATTGGCCCGACTATAATCTCTGAATGATCAAGTACGTGGCTAGGGTCTGTGACATATCTCCTCAGCTGTGATACGTGAAATACGTCATGTACTCCCTCTAATGATGGAGGTAATACAAGACGGTAAGCCACTTCGCCAACTCGTTCCAAGATGTCAAAAGGCCCGATGTACCTCGGACTCAGCTTGCCTCTGACTCCGAATCTGATGGTACCATGAGTAGGCGATATCCTCAAAAATACATGGTCACCCTCCTTGAACTCCAATGGTCTGCGGTGCGTATCTGCCCAGTGTTTCTGTCTGTCCTGTGCTGCACGCAGGTGGCTCTGAATCTACTTGACCTTCTCTACTGTTTGTGTCACCAACTCTGGACCAAGTATCTGACGCTCTCCTATGTCACTCCAACAAACTGGCGACCTACATTTTCTGCCGTACAGTGCCTCATAAGGTGCCATCTGTATGCTGACCTGGTAACTGTTATTGTAGGAGAATTCCACCAAGTGTAGGTGGTCCTTCCAAGATCCTCTAAAATTAATCATGCACGCTCTCAATATATCCTCTAATATCTGTATCGTGCACTCTGACTGACCATCAGTCTGTGGATGATATGCAGTGCTGAACTTGAGACGAGTTCCTAGGCTCTCCTGCATACTCCGCCAAAAATATGACGTGAATCTGGAATCATGATCCGATACGATACTGACAGGCACTCCATGCAATCGTACTATCTGCCTTATATACATGTCAGCTAGTATCTCTGTGGATTGCCCAATTCTAAATGGCAAAAAATATGCAGACTTGGTGAGTCTGTCCACGACAACCCAAACTGCATCCTTCCCGTTAGGGCTTCGCGGGAATCCGGTATCGAAGTCTATGGTAATGTGTTTCCACTTCCACTCGGGGATGGGAAGTGGCTGCAATAATCCTGCAGTCCTCTGATGTTCAGCCTTGACTTGCTGATAAATTAAACACTTCACCACGAATCTTGCAATTTCTCTCTTCATCCCATGCCACCAGAAATGCTGCCTCAAGTCTCGGTACATCTTCGTACCCCCGGGATGAATGGAATAAATCGAACTATGAGCCTAGGTCATCAACTCTTGGCGTAGCTCGCCACTCGAAACATATAGGCGATCTCTACACTGGTGTCACTACCACATTCCAAAAATAGGAGTATTTTCGACTTTTTATATATTATTAATATTATGGTATTTATATTAAATGATTTCTTGATACGTGTATTTAAATTAAATAATTGTGTGAGATGTGTACTTAAATATATTATATTATATACTGTGTTCTTAATGTCTGAGCTGGTAGACTTGACCTAGAAGCCCACTAGACGAACACATGATCGAATTATGGGATTATGTATTAATTTGTATTTAATAGAATTTAATTAATTGGGTTTGTGATTAATTACCGTAATTTATTTAAATATTGTACATTGTCGGTTCTTCGATATTTGGAGCGCTACCCTAGCTTTTGCCTTCCAACAAATTTTACAATCTTACCCTCGACATGCCCTCCTTCCATTCTGCCATTTTGTAACTCATAATTATGCTCTCTTGTGTTTTATTTTAGCAGCACAATATTCGTCGTGGATATTTATTTAATTTCTGAATAAATTCTAACTTTGTATCGTTGTGCGTTCCAATCAAAATTGGAGGCAATCCTGGCCCATTTTTCGTACAATCCAAATTAGGGTAATATTTTGTTCTGAGTCTTCTTCACTAATAGTATTGGTGACCCGACCTGATTTTGGCCCCATGTACGCCTAATTAATTTTAGAACACAACTTGCATTTATTTCTAATTAAATTGAGGATACCATTTTGACTGATTCCGTAAATTCTGATTTAATTTCAGTACCCTACTAATTAAGCCCATACCAAGCACACAACGCCCCCTCAACCTACAAAATGTCAAATACCGAATCGCCCACCAAATTTTTATCATTTCATGTGTCTGTGCAAATACCCAAATTTAAGGGGGCTAATTTGCAAATTTGTATTAGGTGTCAATACCACATTGGTTCAAACCAATGGAGGAGCCCTAATATTTGACTAGTCAACCATCCTCATCCCCACATGAAGAATTCTTCCATGTCTAATCTTGGACATCCATTCAATGGGTGCATCCTCACCCTTCATTCCCACACACTCTCTCCCTATTTAATGTCCCATCACAAGCCCTAATCCCCAAAAACCTAGGCTAGCCCCCACCTCCTCACAAGCCTCCAATCGTAGGCTTTTCGTTTTTCTCCATTCTTTCTTCCCTTCTTCTTCTCTTTTCTTCTTCTTCCCTTCTTCTTCTCCTTCCCTTTCTTTTGAATTAAAGAAAGGGGGGAAATCATCACTCTTTGTGCACTGTTCTCGGCCGGTCACCCGGCCAGGCCCCGACCCGCCGGCCTGCTGATCCGGTTACACTCCCCGACCCTGGAGCTAGCCATTCATCCCAACGCCACCTCCACCCGGCGGCCAACCCAACAGCCACCACCCGAACCACCAGCTCCCCTCCTCTTCCAACCAACTCCACTTTCCAGTCTCCTCCTTCCGCTGCTGTAAACCGGCCACCCTTCCCTGTACTCCGACCACCACCTGAGCTCAACTCCACCACGAGCACCCCGACTTCCTCCAGCCTCCATTGGTCAGCCAACTCCCCTCCCTGCATACCGAGCGTCGAGCTCCGACTCCCCGCTAGCCTGCTACTCCCACCGGCAGACCACCACCGTATATCACCTATCACCACCACCATCATCATCAACATCCACCTCACTCTTCTCCGCCACTCCCCGGCCAAACACCCGACGCCGACCGATCCCTACAACCCGCTCCAGCCGACCCCGAAAGTGCTGCACAGCCCCTACCCGACTCCGGTGCAACCCCCTCCGCTTGCTGCCTCCATAGCAGCACCCTGCTGCACATCCCCACCGGCCTGAGCTCCGGCCAACCCCCGGTGAGCACTCCTCTCCCTCTCCCTCCTTCATTGTATATTTTGTATATATATACGTATGTGTATACGTATGTGTGTGTAGGTGTATGTGTATACGCGTATGTGTGTATATGTGTATATTAATATACCTGTATATAGTATAAATATTATTTTGGTATAAATATATATTGGTAATATATATATTAATTAATACGTATTTTTTTTGGTATAAATATGTATACCTATATATATATATATATATATATATATATATATATATATATATATATATGTTCAAATTTTGGTATATACATATATACCTATATATATGTAGTCTATGTTAGTATTTGTAATTGGTGTATATATATATATATATATATATATATATATATATATATATATATATATATATATATATATATATATATATATATATATATATATATATATATATATATATATGTATATACATATGTATTTGATATGTAAATATATATAGCATATATATAATTGTATTGATATATATATGTACTTGTAAAACATATTTTGGTATATATATATATATATATATATATACTTGTATACATATATGGTATAGGTATATTTTTATTAGTATATATAAATGTATAAATATATATTCTTAAATAATGGGTGTTATATATATTTTTAACATATAAACATAAATAATATATATATTTTCATTTATGTACATACAGTTATACCTATTTTGTATATACTTTGGTATAACCATATATATGTATTATATTTAATTATTCATATATGTATATAAAGATACTAGGCGACCCAAGTGTAATTACGGATACCCCATATTTACATGGACCTATGACCCTGTGGACTGTTAGTTGTCTGCCACGCGTACATTGACGTACTGGCAAGCCTTATACCGTTTTGATCATCTGTCTTGCCCAGCAATCACAGATGCGACGTCCGTGCAACTTGACGCACTTAACCCTAGCTGACTAGTGCCATACCTGGCATAGCCCTGAGGCCAGTGTATTTTGATTGTGTGTTAGTATAGCATCTGATACAAATGTTATAATTGTAATATGTCTATATGACTGTTGGTTCATCCAGGCGATACTTTGGAACAGGACATTGGTATTACCAGCTAAGGACCCAAGGCAAGTACATTCTCTGATAATTTCCAATTGTTGATAATTTCTATAATTCCAGTATCTAGAAATATTACATCTGATTCTTGACACTGTGCTACACGGACTAGTATATAGATTGGATCGTTAGTCATGAGGTGTTACATTAGTTATCGTATTGACATTGTACACGATATTGATATAGATATTGATATTGACATTGATATTAGACATCGTACATGATATATTGGACATTGATCGTGTATCGTGATGTGTCATGACTGGATCCACAGTACTAGTTAGGGGCGGGGAAATTGCTAGTGAGAGATGTGATCAAATACCCATTGTACAAGTAAAATATTATTGGTGTTAATCATACCCCTCACGTATGATTAGCCAGACTATGTAGCAATCGTACATGTTCCCAAGCCGATCACATTTTGAAACTGCTATTTCAAACACTTAGAATAGATTACAGTTCTATATTTTAGATCATATACTACATCACCCGTATATGATATTGTACCTTGTTCTCTTCACTTCATATATGCACTGACTGTATCACATTGTCTATTTTGCCTGTCTCTTTACATTGCCTGTCTCTCTATTTTGCCATTACATTATTTCACTGTCTTCTCTTAGTATATAGCATCATCTGTTTATTGATTTATAGTCCTCATCAATTAAATAGAACTGTTATTTGAGATTGTACTTTGCTCCTTCCTGATTGGAAACATTTTTTCCAGACTATGCCTTAGAGGATCGGTATCCAACACTTTATGGACCATATGGTGAGTAGCTGCAAACTTGGACTTGGTAGTTCAGTTGTGATTTCGGGAGGTCTAGCCGGAATCACTAGTTTTCTAGTTAGTTCTTTAGTAGACTATTTGGTACCGGATTTGTCTCCGGCAAACTTATTGGGACTTGGATTATATTGTTGAGTTAGACTATTCTATTTTAGACTTGTGTTGCATCTTACTTGTTTCTTCGAGATCTTATCGTGTTGTAGTTATGATTGAGTATGTAGTTTATATTAAATTGTGGTATCCGTGTCTTCTCATGGAGTCGGATGCTCGTGTGAGATTGTTTAGATAGCATCAAGACCTAGACAGCGTTCTACTGCCGATGCTGCGGCGTAGGCTGGATGTACCCACGCTCTCGTGCCCCTATAGAGGGTGCGGGTCATGACACATTTTTAGTGGTGGCCCATGCAGGTCAGACTTCGCAAGTTGTGCGATGTCGTGGTAGTGCGACGTCTTCGTTGTACTACTGCGTGCCTGCTATAGGACATAGGATATAGGATACTAGGATGAGAGAGGATACTCAATCATAATTTATTTGAGAGATTTCCTGGGATGACCCTTGAGAATCTCATTATGAATTCTAATTTAATTCTTTCGCCCTTGTTTTCGTCCGTCCTCACTCATTGATATTGAGTTTGATTCTTGTTGACCAGTTGTTAAATTTAAATTCTTGGTATCATTGTTGAGTTAATTTTATATCAAGATGAATTTTACGGGCTAAAGTTTACGGTATCATTTGATGATATATGTTGATGAGGACAGTGAGAAAGGTAAAACGTCTACTTTGGTTATGGAACCTAGAGTTTATTGCAGCCATATTAGCTGTCATGACGAGAACGTAGGAACCTGACTTGGATGTACATACTGTAGTTATGAAACTTAGAGTCTCTCGCAGCCATACCGGTTGGCGTGGCTAAGATTCTAAATGACATGATTATAGAGTTGCATACCTTAGTTACGGAACCTGTCGTTTATCGCATCTATGCTTACTGGCGTGGCGAGGATTCTAAGTGTCATGATTTCTGACAGACGTGTATGATTATCAGGTTGTATCTTAAATTGGTTCTTAAAGTATCATCTCAATACTTATCTATTTCTGTTATTACAGGACTTTATTCCATCGTTTCTTTTGGTTGCTAGTAGTAGAAATACCTTTAGTCCGCAACCCAGTTCCTTTTGAGCTTCTATTCTTTGAGGATTCCTTGTTAAGTATGATAATTAGTGACTTGTAATTATATCTGTGTGTTGAGTATTAGTATTGACTAAGTGTTGCTAGTAAGTGTTTCTTAGTTGGACATGTGAGCAGTAGGCCTTAATCTAGAGTTAACCCATAGCATAGTACCTTGTGGCAATAGTTATAGGATAGGTGTCATTATAGTACTGAGAGTAAAGGAGAGTATAAAGTATCAGTAATAGTTCCAAGAGTTAGTATCAGAGCCAACATACCCGTCCTGGATAATCATGATTATATAATTGGATGATCTATGTAAACAATTAAGTATCCAGGAATTGTCTTAAGGATTAATGGAGCATGATGTTCAATTTGATAATTGATATCGGGAGTGTTAAAGGTAAGGAAATGTATATGCATAAAGAGTTATAATGAGGTGTCATGAGTAGAGAAATATCGAAATTGGTAATGAAAATGGTGAAGCGTATCACAGATTAGTTTAACAGGCTGTAAAAGATTAAAAGAAAATACATAAACATCAATCGAGATGAGGAACCATATACTTGCCCATGAGAGTAAAGAAATATGAGTGTTATAGAAGGTATAGGTAATCATGAGTTCTAATAAGTTTAATGAGATGACCCAATAATGAAGCTAGTGATATCATACCAAGAGTACTAATGATTCTATATCGAGGATTAGTCGAGAATGATGCTAATAACAGTAAGCATTCTGCGTGATGATAATTAGATGATATACCAGCTGATATAGATTGAAAATTATGGAAGAAAATACATGTGATGATAACTTTGATCATTTGGAGGTAATAGTGCAAGTAATTTGGGCAGTACAATTTTTGTACACAGTTGAGGTTGTAAATAATTAGTGTATTAGTGTGCACCTTGAGTATTAGAGACTGTGAGTATTTATATGTATACTCGTGGATTCAATTTTTATCGTTTGAAGAGTGGGAATGAATTACAATTTTTAATAATTTTAAGGAGTTAAGATTTTATGTTATTAAAATGTTTGAGGACTCAATTTGATTCAATAAACATGGTCAAGGCTATAAAGATTTTAGAAGTGATTAAAATTTTATTTCGATGTTGAGTATTTGACTTTTGAGGAAGTATATGCATTTTATTTTGAATTATTCAAGAAGTTAAACTTTGATAATCTTATTTTGAGGATTAATTTTACAGTGGGTAAGAAATGTATAATAGTATAAGAGTGGATGAAGTGCATACGTAAGGATCTGTTGACTTGGGCATGATTGAGATGGCACTGCAAACAGACTTGCGTGTCTATCTAGAGTTGTATTAGGAAGAACAGTACTTAGTATGGTGTGTTGCACTTGGTGTGCACTTGAGTGATAATAATAAATAGTATAAACAATTATAGTAGGTAAGAGAGCTAGCAGTGAGTGTGCTTGTAGTAAAAACTAGGGTACTAAAGAGATAGAGGTATCAAACTTGGATGCATTATTGAACCATGGTTATATTAGAGATTCTTGGTATCAGATTTAGGTATCAATAGACAGGTGTATGCAATGAGGATGTATTTATGAATATCTTGTGGACTAATATTTAGTTGATATGGGTACCAGTGTACAGGAATAAGAATTTGTTAGTGAATGTGCCAGAGTTAAGTGTATGTTAGAGATAGAAGATACTGCAAGAAATATGTTAGCATGTTCCTTCTTTTCTTTCCTCATGTTCTTTTTCGTCTTCTGATCGATTGATTCCCTAGTACTATAGCTTGTATTCATGATTTTTTGTTAGAATGTAGCTAGTAGTACACCCTGACAGAGACTGCAATACCATGATAAAAGACACATGACCGTACATATTTTCTTAGATTACATGGCTGTAGGTAGAATTTTCTTAAGACCATGATTATTGGGGTTTGACTATAGTAGACTTATGAAGAGGTTATGACTTGACAAGAGAAACAAGATGCTAAAATTTTAGAAGATAAGCGTAAAGAGTAAAGGATTTAATATGGCAGAGTTGATGAATCATTGATTTTATCAGGATTAAGATGTGATTAAATTATCATTAAAATTCGAGGATAAGCATTAATTTAAATGAGAGGTAAAGAATTTAATATGATAGGATTGATGATTATTGATTATGATATATTTATCATTAAAATTTTGAGGAAATTAAAAAGATCATTATTGTATTTATTTGACTGCAGGATATAGATTTAATTGAAAATTTTAATTAAGGATTTTGCGAGTATTATATTATTTGAGTATTGTGAGGAAAAAGGAATCGAGGATTTAGATCACTAATGGATTAGTATTGAATCCGAATTTTGGGATAATATTTTAATTTTTATAAACGTGCAAGGACTGGATTTTCGATCAAAGGATTGGATAGTAAAAATTTGTATCTAGTGACTTGCTCAAAATTAAGGAGTGAGATGATAAATGGGTTAGTGTTTAAACACAAACTTTTTGGACGAGATTTTTAAATTTTATTGGATTCATGGATTAGTGTTTTTAGATGGAAATTCTTAATTTATAAGATATGCATTGTTTGGATTAAATTAGAGGAGTGGATATTAAATTCCGAGTACTGAATTATTAACTTAAAAATTTCGGAGGAAATCGTGGTAAAAATGGAATTCGATTTTATTTCAAGGATTTTCAGGAATACAAAAAATTTAGAATTTTTGAACATCGTGAAATGACAAGGTGGATTATTTCAGGATTATGTGGGTTGGTGGATTTAACCGTTGATGGAAAATAATATAATGAATAAAAACTACTATAAGGATTTTAAATTTTGAGGACAAAATTCTTTTAAGGAGGGTAGACTTGTCACTACCATATTCCAAAAATAGGGGTATTTTCGACTTTTTATATATTATTAATATTATGGTATTTATATTAAATGATTTCTTGATACGTGTATTTAAATTAAATAATTGTGTGAGATGTGTACTTAAATATATTATATTATATACTGTGTTCTTAATGTCTGAGCTGGTAGACTTGACCTAGAAGCCCACTAAACGAACACCTGACCGAATTATGGGATTATGTATTAATTTGTATTTAATAGAATTTAATTAATTGGGTTTGTGATTAATTACCATAATTTATTTAATTATTGCGTATTGTCGTTGCTTCGATATTTGGAGCGCTACCCTAGCTTTTGTCTTCCAACAAATTTCACGATCTTACCCTCGACATGCCTGCCTTCCATTCTGCCATTTTGTAACTCATAATTATGCTCTCTTGTGTTTCATTTTAGCCGTACAATATTCGTTGCGGACGTTTATTTAATTTTTGAATAAATTCTAACTTTGTATCGTTGTGCGTTCCAATCAAAATTGGAGGCAGTCCTGACCCATTTTTTGTATAACCCAAATTAGGATAATATTCTGTTCTGAGTCTTCTTCACTAATGATATTGGTGACCCGACCTGATTTTGGCCCCATGTACTCCTAATTAATTTTAGAACACAACTTGTATTTATTTCTAATTAAATTGAGGATACCATTTTGACTGATTTCGCAAATTTTGATTTAATTCCAGTACCCTACTAATTAAGCCCATACCAAGCACACAACGCCCCCTCACCCTATAAAACGTCAAATACCGAATCGCCCACCAAATTTTTATCATTTCATGTGTCTATGCAAATACCCAAATTTAAGGGGGCTAATTTGCAAATTTGTATTAGGTGTCAACACCCCATTGGTTCAAACTAATGGAGGAGCCCTAATATTTGACTAGTCAACCATCCTCATCCCCACATGAAGAATTCCTCCATGTCTAATCTTGGCCATCCATTCAATGGGTGCATCCTCACCCTTCATTCCCACACACTCTCTTCCTATTTAATGTCCCATCATAAGCCCTAATCCCCAAAAACCTAGGCTAGCCCCCACCTCCTCACAAGCCTCCAACCGTAGGCTTTCCATTTTTCTCCATTCTTTCTTCCCTTCTTCTTCTCTTTTCTTCTTCTTCCCTTCTTCTTCTCCTTCTCTTTCTTTTGAATTAAAGAAGGGGGGAAATCATCACCCTCTGTGCACTGTTCCCGACCGGCCACCCGGCCAGGCCCCGACCCGCCGGTCTGCTGCTCCGGTCACACTCCCCGACCCCGGAGCTAGCCATTCATCCCAACGCCACCCCCTCCCGGCGGCCAACCCAACAGCCACCACCCGAACCACCAGCTCCCCTCCTCTTCCAGCCAACTCCACTTCCCAGTCTCCTCTTCCCGCTGCTGTAAACCGGCCACCCTTCCCTGTACTCCGACCACCACCTGAGCTCAACTCCACCAAGAGCACCCCGACTTCCTCCGGCCTCCATTGGTCTGCCAACTCCCCTTCCTGCATACCGAGCGTCGAGCTCCGACTCCCCGCTAGCCTGCTACTCCCACCGGCAGACCACCACCGTATATCACCTATCACCACCACCATCATCATCAACATCCACCTCACTCTTCTCCGCCACTCCCCGGCCAAACACCCGACGTCGACCGATCCCTGCACCCCACTCCAGCCGACCCCGGCGGTGCAGCACAGCCCCGACCCGACTCCGGTGCAACCCCCTCCGCCTGCTGCCTCCACAGCAGCACCCCGCTGCACATCCCCGCCGGCCTGAGCTCCGACCAACCCCCGGTGAGCACTCCTCTCCCTCTCCCTCCTTTATTGTATATTTTGTATATATATACGTATGTGTATACGTATGTGTGTGTAGGTGTATGTGTATACGCGTATGTGTGTATATGTGTATATTAATATACCTTTATATAGTATAAATATTATTTTGGTATAAATATATATTGGTAATATATATATTAATTAATACGTATTTTTTTTGGTATAAATATGTATACCTATATATATATATGTTCGTATTTTGGTATATACATATATACCTATATATATGTAGTATATGTTAGTATTTGTAATTGGTGTATATATATATATATATATATATATATATATATATATATATATATATATATATATATACGTATGTTTTTGATATGTAAATATATATATTATATATATAATTGTATTGATATATATATGTACTTGTAAAACATATTTTGGTATATATATATATATATATATACTTGTATACATATATGGTATAGGTATATTTTTATTAGTATATATAAATGTATAAATATATATATTCTTAAATAATGGGTGTTACATATATTTTTAACATATAAACATAAATAATATATATATTTCCATTTATGTACATACAGTTATACCCATTTTGTATATACTTTGGTATAACCATATATATGTATTATATTTAATTATTGATATATGTATATATAGATACTAGGCGACCCAAGTGTAATTATGGATACCCCGTATTTATATGGACCTATGACCCTGTGGACTGTTAGTTGTCTGCCACGCGTACACTGACGTACTGCCAAGCCCCGTACTGTTTTGATCGTCTGTCTTGCCCAGCAATCACAAACGTGACGCCCGTGCAACTTGACGCACTTAACCCTAGCTGACTAGTGCCATACCTGGCATAGCCCTGAGGCCAGTGTATTTTGATTGTGTGTTAGTATAGCATCTGATACAAATGTTATAATTGTAATATGTCTATAGTACTGTTGGTTCATCCAGGCGATACTCTGGAACAGGACATTGGTATTACCCGCTAAGGACCCAAGGCAAGTACATTCTCTGATAATTTTCAATTGTTGATAATTTCTATAATTCCAGTATATAGAAATGTTACATCTGATTCTTGACACTGTGCTACACAGACTAGTATATAGATTGGATCGTTAGTCATGAGGTGTTACATTGGTTATCGTATTGACATTGTACACGACATTGATATAGACATTGATATAGACATTGATATTGACATTGATATTAGACATCGTACATGACATATTGGACATTGATCGTGTATCGTGATGTGTCATGACTGGATCCACAGTACTAGTTGGGGGCGGGGAAATTGCTAGTGAGAGATGTGATCAAATACCCATTGTACGAGTAAAATATTATTGGTGTTAATCATACCCCTCACGTATGATTAGCTAGACTATGTAGCAATCGTACATGTTCCCAAGCCGATCACATTTCGAAACTGCTATTTCAAACACTTAGAATCGATTACAGTTCTCTATTTTAGATCATATACTACATCACCCGTATATGATATTGTACCTTGTTCTCTTCACTTTATATATGCACTGACTGTATCACATTGTCTATTTTGCCTGTCTCTTTACATTGCCTGTCACTCTATTTTTTTATTATATTATTTCACTGTCTTCTCTCAGTATGTAGCATCATCTGTTTATTGCTTTATAGTCCTTATCAATTAAGTGGAACTGTTATTTGAGATTGTACTTTACTTCTTCCTGACTGGAAACATTTTTTCCAGACTATGCCTAAGAGGATCGGTATCCAACACTTTATGGACCATATGGTGAGTAACTGCAGACTTGGACTTGGTAGTTCAGTTGTGATTCCGGGAGGTCTAGCCGGAATCACTAGTTTTCTAGTTAGTTCTTTAGTAGACTATTTGGTACCGGATTTGTCTCCGGCAAACTTATTGGGACTTGGATTATATTATTGAGTTAGACTATTCTATTTTAGACTTGTGTTGCATCTTACTTGTTTCTTCGAGATCTTATCGTGCTGTAGTTGTGATTGAGTATGTAGTTTATAATAAATTATGGTATCTGTGTCTCCTCATGGAGTCGGATGCTCGTTTGAGATTGTTTAGATAGCATCAAGACCTAGACAGCGTTCTACTGCCGATGCTGCGGCGTAGGATGGACGTACACACGATCTCGTGCCCCTATAGAGGGTGTATAGTGCCCCGTTCTCCCGGTGCGGGGATCGCGGCTAAGAAACACAAGACGGTATCGTTCGATCGGGATAGATTGAATTAAGAACTCGTCCTCATTATTGATTTGTCTCTTCAGAATTGATTCCCATATTCAGTGGACTGCGCCCCAAGGATCGGCTTAGCGGTAGAGTCAGGAGGGACCTCTCCGCTGCTATCTTTTATTGCCTCGGTTTTCGATGTCGCTTGTTGCTTTCGTGCTTTGAGTTGGTTTTGGGATTTGCTTGTTTTCCTTGAACGGTTTCGATGGTTTTCATTATTTTCGTTCATTGAACTGCACTTCTATTTCGAGATTGGAAAGAGAGGAAGAAGTATTAATCGAGCTGTTCGTGTGCAGGTGAACGAGCAGTAGGCGGCTTGCGAGCGGAGTCGTGAAGCGCCTCTTTCCTTCTTCTTCTAACTATCTAAGTGAGTGGCTACCAACCCGATTAGCTAGCCCTGCTTCCAAGCTTCACACCCTAAAATCTGCATTCTTCTTTGCCCCGATCAAACGATACCAAGTAATAATAAAAGAAACCAAGATAAAAGAGAATAGACTTGGTATATATGCTTGTCAATAAACTGCACGAATGGATACTTAATGGCATGCTTGTTCGCTTGGGAATAAATCATGAATTATTGCTTGTCTTGTACAATTGCTTGTCTTGTACTCTTGTTGCCTCAAACTGTAATAACTTGTTACTTGTATATTGTTCGATCATAGACAAATTGTGCATAGGGTAACGGTCTTGCGGACGATGCTGGGGCACTGGCATCGATCCGGTCCGGGCGAGACCTATTGTTCTAGTCTCTTGTTCGGCGGAATGGCTTGCAGCATCTCTTGTAATTTAGTTGTAAACCATTCTCGTCAAAGACTATCGTCCATTATGGCACCACGCCAGTGATCATCGTGTATATTTAAACCTGTTGCAAACTAACTTGTGTCTTCGTGGCAGGGAAGGCAAGGTAAGTATTGTGCAGATAATTCAAACGGGCAGGTAAAAATCTACCGAACGGTGGCACGTTCATTTCAGTAAATTATATATACTGCTTACTTGTAAATGAACTAAGGCAAGATAGAAACCCACAAATATGCATGCTTCATTAAAACAACGTGTTGAATGGTATAGTCAGGCTAGCTCGCCTTCACCAGTATGTTTCGACACGCTGACCCTCGTTGAAACAGGTTCTCCGCACTAAGGCGAACTGAGCGAGGAGCCGAAGTCGTCTTCCCGATCCAGTCCAGCTGTTGGCACATCTTTACCGCCCTTGAAGCATTTTGAAGACAGGAGCTGCAACTCTTCATACACAAATGCAGCTCCATGGAAAAGCTATCCTCCAGCCTGGAGGTCTATATCTTTTGAAGTTTAGTAAAGGGATATAATGTACAGGACTGCTATCTCATTTTGAGCCATCTCTTTTGTAAGCCGTTCGACATATTAGCTGACTCGTTCAAGAGTTTGTAATAGATGTTCATTATCAATAAAAAAAACTTTTCCATGTTTCAATTTATCTGCGTACTCTGAATATGTGCTTGCTATGCAAAATACTTTAGCCTTGTGCGGGCGCAACCCCAGGCCCGATGGCATCACGATTCGGGGGACGCCCCAACTATTCTACGAAATCGGGTCGTGACATAATGGTATCAGAGCACAGATTCAAAGTTCCTTAGACTTCGTGCTGGAAAAGTTCCTTTAACGATCAAATTCCTGTGCGAACTCTTGAACTCGCTAGGCCAAAATGAGATACGTTCATGCAATAAGTCCATAATACATTATGATTCTAATATAATTTGCCTTATTTTGAAGGAATGGCTCCAGCACAATCTACAGCGCAAACACCGGACGAAATGCAAGGCCAAGGAAGTAGTTCGGGCACTTCGGGAAGTTCAGAGAGCCAGCGAGCCGTGCCAAGCATCGATCCCGTCCAACGAATATTGTAGATTTTGGAGGCAAACCAACAAAGGGACGAGGCTCGCTATGAACGGGCCGAGAAGCGGGCGGAAGAGAGTCAGCTCAAGTTTTAAGACAATATAGAAGCACAATTCTCAGTCCAACAAAAGCAGGTGGATGCCCTGCAACCGATCGTTCAGACTTTGGCTTCCAACCATTCCACGGCAAGAGCACCGACTCTGGTAGAACAGCCCGTGCTTGAAGTAGAGACGTCGCAAATTCCAAGGCCGAGGGACGTGACTACCTTCGACTTTGGCCACTTCAAGAAAGTCGGCAACACCCCATTCAACGGGACTGAGGACCCAGTCGTAGCTCTAGATTGGTTGGCCGAACATGAAGATCACTTCGCTCTGCTAGAGGTCCCCGAAGAGAAGCGCGTCGCCTGCGCGCAACTACAGCTCCGCCTCAACGCGCATGATTGGTGGGACGTGCATCGACGATCTCTTCAATTTGATCACGGAGAGGAGGCGATCTCGTGGACGAATTTTCGTGCCGCGTTCGAAGAGGAGTTTATACCCCCTCCAGTACAACGTCAAATGGAGAACGAGTTCGTGCAACTGAGGAAGGGCAGCATGACTGTCAAGTAGTACTCCGCCGAATTCAACCGTCTCTCCAAATTCGCTAGGGCCTATTTACCTGATGCAGCGAGACGAGCAAGAAGGTTTGAAGGTGGACTACGCCCTGCCATTCATGGGCACGTAGTCGTTAATCAGTATCGGACAATGCGTGAACTCATGAATCACGCCCTATCTCTTGAACCACACTATCATCATGTTTCTGCCGGCGCTGTGCATGCATCCAGTCACAAACGCCAAAGCGACGAGAGAGGAAACAACGCGGCAAAGCAACGAAACGACGGTGGTTCACACAAAGGGAACACAATGCCCTACTGTAAATTCTGTAAAAAGTCAGGGCATGCAATCGACAAATGTCGTATGAAACTTGGTTTATGCCTAGCCTGTGGCGGATCAGACCATTCTGTTCGTGATTGTTCCTTGAGTCTTGATCGCCGTCCCGAACGCAATAACCCCAAACGGTAGGTCCTATTCTTAAGTTTTGGGACGAAACTTCCAATTAGTTGGGTAGGATGTAGCGCCCCGTTCTCCCGGTGTGGGGATCGCGGCTAAGAAACACAAGACGGTATCGTTCGATTAGGATAGATTAAATTAAGAACTCGTCCTCGTTATGGATTTGTCTCTTCGGAATCGATTCCCATATTCAGTGGACTGCGCCCCAAGGATCGGCTTAGCGGCAGAGTCAGGAGGGACCTCTCCGCTGCTATCTTTTATTGCCTCAGTTTTCGATGTCGCTTGTTGCTTTCGTGCTTTGAGTTGGTTTTGGGATTTGCTTGTTTTCCTTGAACGGTTTCGATGGTTTTCATTGTTTTCGTTCATTGAACTGCACTTCTATTCCGAGATTGGAAAGAAAGGAAGAAGTATTAATCGAGCTGTTCGTGTGCAGGTGAACGAGCAGTAGGCGACTTGCGAGCGGAGTCGTGAAGTGCCTCTTTC
Source organism: Iris macrosiphon (assembly GCA_036927795.1). NCBI lineage: Eukaryota > Viridiplantae > Streptophyta > Magnoliopsida > Asparagales > Iridaceae > Iris > Iris macrosiphon. The sequence continues at coordinate 266,082,293 of JAYESA010000004.1, read as the reverse complement.
CTTCTCCTTCCAACTATCTAAGTGAGTGGCTACCAACCCGATTAGCTAGCCCTGCTTCCAAGCTTCACACCCTAAAATCTGTATTCTTCTTTGCCCCGATCAAACGATATCAAGTAATAATAAAAGAGACCAAGATAAAAGAGAATAGACTTGGTATATATGCTTGTCAATAAACTGCACGAACGGATACTTAATGGCATGCTTGTTCGCTTGGAAATAAATCATGAATTATTGCTTGTCTTGTACAATTGCTTGTCTTGTACTCTTGTTGCCTCAAACTGTAATAACTTGTTACTTGTATATTGTTCGATCATGGACAACTTGTGCATAGGGTAACGGTCTTGCGGACGACGCTGGGGCACTGGCATCGATCCGGTCCGGGCGAGACCTATTGTTCTAGTCTCTTGTTCGGTGGAATGGCTTGCAGCATCTCTCGTACTTTAGTTGCAAACCATTCTCGTCAAAGACTATCGTCCGTTATGGCACCACGCCAGTGATCATCGTGTATATTTAAACCTGTTGCAAACTAACTTGTGTCTTCGTGGCAGGGAAGGCAAGGTAAGTATTATGCAGGTAATTCAGATGGGCAGGTAAAAATCCACCGAACGGTGGCACGTTCATTTCAGTAAATTATATATGCTGCTTACTTGTAAATAAACTAAGACAAGATAGAAACCCACAAATATGCATGCTTCATTAAAACAACGTGTTGATTGGTATAGTCAGGCTAGCTCGCCTTCACCAGTATGTTTTGACACGCTGACCCTCGTTGAAACAGGTTCTCCACACTAAGGCGAACCGAGCGAGGAGCCGAAGTCGTCTTCCCGATCCAGTCCAGCTGTTGGCGCATCTTCACCGCGCCCCTTGAAGCATTTTGAAGACAGGAGCTACAACTCTTCATACACAAATGCAGCTCCGTGGCAAAGCTATCCTCTAGCTTGGAGGTCTATATCTTTTGAAGTTTAGTAAAGGGATATAATGTACAGGATTGCTATCTCATTTTAAGTTATCTCTTTTGTAAGCCGTTTGGCATATTAGCTGACTCCTTCAAGAGTTTGTAATAGATGTTCATTATCAATAAAGAGAACTTTTTCATGTTTCAAATTTGTGTTTCAATTTATCTGCGTACTCTGAATATGTGCTTGCTATGCAAAATACTTTAGCCTTGTGCGGGTGCAACCCCAGGCCCGCACGGCATCACGATTTGGGGGACGCCCCAACGATTCTACGAAATTGGGTCGTGACAGGGTGCGGGTCGTGACAACTGGTTTACCTTCTGCAATGTGTGTCTCTAAGGTAGATGGGCACCATGTTCTCGGGCTCCCTGAAGTAACTCAAACTCAGGGTAATCTGGTGGTCATAAATAATGTAATCACGTCGACAATCTCTCGTCGTGAGGTATTAGCTCAACCAATCCATGTCTAGGATAAGGTCATAGTGTAGACTAAACCTCAAAATAAATTCTCTTGTTCTATTTTCAACATCAATCCCCAAAAGAAAATGTTTCCTTACCTAATATAAAATTTCTCTTCTCCTCAAGGTTTTCCTTAAAATTTTATTCCTCGGATTTCTTCTTTTCGTTATTCATCTCTCCAAGTCACAATTACAATTATAATAATGATGTCACCCAAGCACATATTAAAATTTCTGGTATTAGATCATCATCTTCCAAGTGAGAGCTTGAAATTTTATCTTCTCTAGTCCATAATGTCATTCCTGGTATTGCTATCATATACAACCACTAGTTTCCATCATCAGGCTATGCATTTCCCTAAATTATTCTAGGTCATGATCAACAATCCTTCCAGATCTTAGTACTTCCAAGATCACTGCTACCTCAAGCACGGGTACGGTACTACTGGGTCCAACTCTCTTGCCAACCTTCCACACTAGTTCTAGAATCCAAAGAACCCATCAATCTATCCTGATAAGGTAACAATCTTCTCCGAGAAAGGTATACGAATTATGTCTCCTGTCATCTGGTCTTCGATCTTCTTCTGGAGGAAAGTCATCAGTCACAAACATTCGTCTCCCCGAACAATAGGGGACGAGGAACAAGGATAGCGATATTGACGAAGATTGAACGAATGCAAAGTGGAAGTCCAAGGGCGATAATCACATACAAAGAGTTTTAAAATCGATTATGGATTGAGATCCTATTCAACAATCATAACATCTATTCCTAATTTGCAGGCTCGCTTGGCACAGTCAGGTGACCAAGACGATTTAAATCGGACCTGTATGGGCCACCACAAAAACATGTCACACCCCAGTCCCAAAATACGTAGGACCAGGAATCCGTGATACGCTAGCTACACATTCGACCAGACTCTGGTCTAACTCGAATAGGTATAAGCTATAAAATATAAAGGTCACTAACTAGATATCCCATAAATGTAAACCTCTATGTCTCAATCCACAATGTACAGAAGTATACAAAAAAGAGCTATATGTGCTAGAGTCGGCCGCCCAATAACACACTAACTCGAATAGACTCGAGAAGAAGTATGAGTCTATAAAAACTAGGCTACAACAGCAGATAAAATAAATAATATAAAATAACCATAATGTCGGTAGATATAATGTGAGTACCTGGTACCATGCTCGCAAGGCATACAACTCCAACAGCAACTCCAAATGCTCCGCAATCACCTATGATGCAAAACTGGCAGGGAACCAGGTCCTCAAAGGGACGTAACAAGGTACAAAAATACAACAAGCCAAGTAACAGAAAGTACAAGTGCACGACAGGGTACTCTATCATAACCAAACTAGTGTGACACAGTTTAAAGACAATGTTCGATGCGTGGGCTTTCTAAAATAAAATCGTAGCTCCGAACACGAAAATACACTGCACGTACCGCAGCTCCGGGCAAGGAGTCACACGGATGAAACAGCTACACTAGATACAGGATCACTACAGAAACAATACATATATATATATAAGCGCGTGCAGAGTAGGCCAAACGTCTAGTAACTGTCTTCCCCTTCCCAAGCGGTCAACGATTGTGCGCTGAACCTGAACCTCTAACTACAGTCTCGACACACAGAAATAACTCAACAGACTTGACCCTAAGGTCGTCCCAGTCTCTGGTCATGATGTCAGTATCAGGATACAGGAATCTGGCATGATCACAGTATATGAGTGTGTCCTGGGATGTCGATATACTCAGGTACGCATATCTAGATGCTACAAAATATCTAACAATCCTTCTAAGACGTTACAATGTACGTCTTCACCGGGTTGTGATCTGGACATAAAGTATCGAACGTCAACATAAGTATGTGCACAAAGTATATAACAAAACAATGAATATCTGTAAACTGAAAATACAGGGTGGCAAGGTACACTTGCCTGCGTGCGGCTGCTGATGACGGGGATCTGGTAACACGTCCAAGTCCTCAGGTCCCGCAGTACCTAGAGAGGAGATACAACCAATAATCAATAATCTGTTCCACGACAGATAGGGATGCGACATACATCTACACCTAAACTCAGTCTCAGCTATGACTCACATTGACAAGACACTAGGGGGGTTGACTAAGGTTGACTCGGAGTACGCTATATCTAATCAAATTAAACATCTGTACAATATCATTAATCCAAACCTCAATCTTGCTATGTTCATCACGATATTCCGTGGTCCAATACATGATCTAATCCTCAGTTTCTCCTCAGTGTTCACAGATTATTTCCAAGCATGTTGACCTATCTCCTCCTTGAATAAATTATCAATTATCTATTAAACCCTCGAATATACAATCTTTTCCTTTTCACAATAAAAACTACTACTTAATTTTGTTCATCATTTAATCAACAATCCTCAATGAATGGTTAAGGGTTCGATTTTACACATAATTACACAAACTACCACCTGTTCCCCAATGTTAATCATTGTTATAATATCACGGTATTGCTTCACACAAATTTTAAATCTACTCATCAATAATAATAAAAATGCATAAATCAGAAAGGACAATACCCTAAAGGTCTCATATGGCACTTAAAACCCAACCTAATTATATATCACATTTTCAATCCTCGCATGTATATATTTCATATTAAACTTCTCCTCGATCAAAATCTTTATGGTTATTCATTTCCCAATCATCGTCCAATCTGTAGGTATCACGACTTACATTTATACAACGACCAACATCGCATTTAACATTTTGTATAAAAATCCTAATAATTTCTCATTTAGCTTTCAAGACCTAACCTCATTCTCTTTGTGTCATTCCCAACCAACAGTTGTAGGTATTTCACCTCCTCAAACCCCTGAACATCATCACATATATAACCTATAAATAAACAACCTAGCAATTTACCATCACTTGCATATATATCACTAAAACTCAATACATAGCAACCTATTAAACTAAAACTACACATGCCCACCTTAACCTCATATGATCCGCATCAAAACACAAGATATATATATATATATATAATCAAAAGGAAGATACACTACAACCAGGGGGATGGGTTCTTCACCTTGGCGACAAAGTCCGGTGGGTCTCGCCGGAGTAGACTGTGGTGATGGTGGTGATGAATGGCAGCCGTGGGTGGAGGAAGGCCGAGGGAGCGGTATCAGCCATGGTGCGGGTGTGCTGGCCGGTCGAGGGGGCTCGCCGTAGGATGGTGGCTGGTCAGCCGGATCGAGTCAGTGCATAGTCGAGTCGAGGCTGCGCTGGAGTGGAGCAGTCCTCCGCATAGTCGAGTCGAGGCTGCGCTGGAGTGGAGCAGTCCTCCGCACAGTCGAGTCAAGGCTGCACTGGGCCGGAGCAGTCAGTGCACAGCCGCTGGCCGGAGTGGAGGAAGATTGCATAGTCGGCGGTCGACTGGGTGCTCTGTACAGTGGGGCGGGGTGCACCGCACAGCAGCATCGGAGCTGCGCGGGGGAGACGTCAGGTGCGAGTGCTCGATCTGGCCGGACTGCGGGGTGCAATGGCGAGGTGGCTGGAAGGAAATGGGGAGGCTGTCGTCGTAGTGGAAGCAATGGCCGACTGTGGTAGTGGCGTTGGTGTGATGGTGGTGTCGGCCGGTTGAAGTGGTAGCCGCTGGTGGCGGTGAAGGAGCTCGATGGTGCGTTGGGGTAGTCGGAAAAGAAGTAAGAGTCGGTGTAGCCGCATGGAGGAGGCCGGTTGTGCCCCTTAGACTAGGCAGATCCGGTGGAGCTCCGGTCAGGAGCTGCTGCTCTTAAGCCTGCAGCTGACACGGAGGAGCTCCGATGTACTCGGCGGTGGTAGACGATGACCGGGGGAGGAGGAGGTGATGCTCGGCCGGGTTCATTTGTGATGGAGAAGAGAAGAAGAAAAGAATGGGAAGTTGTAATATCGGCTGGGGTTGTGTAGTGAAGAGGAAGGAGAGAGAGAGGGGGTTTCCCAAATGTAAGGATTAGGGCTTGCTTGGGATGTGGGCTTGATGAGACATTAAATAGGGGATTTTTGTGGAGATTGGATGGTGAGGATTTACCCCTTTCAAACGTGTGGTGTAGATAACATATGAAGAAATTTATTCTTCATCCAAAAGAGAGGGAGGGGGAGGCTTGACTTGGTCAAAGGATGGTAGGCTCTCCATTTGGTCATGGTCAATGGGGTGAGGACACCCAAAAATTACTAAATTGCAACTTAGCCCCTTAAATTCGGGAAATTGTACGAACACATAAAATGACGCCAAAATTATAGAGAAAATTACGGTTGTTGATTTGCATGGCGAGGGGGTGTTGGGGGTTTGGTACGGGTTTAATTTTATGGCCAATGGGATTAATTAAGGATTAAAATAGGATTAGGCAAAATTGGTATCCCCGATTTAAATAGAATTTAAAGTGTCCTACGCTTTTAAATTAAATGGGGGCACTTGGGGTCAAAATCCGAAAATGACACAAAGGTCAAAAATGGTGGGGGCTTGGAGTCAGTCTTGGACCCTTTAGTTGGTCCAGCTCAACGGGTTAAGTTGGTAACTCAAAATTTAGGGTAACGACACAGGTGTCCGACACGGAATTAAATATGGATTACGGTTTTTAAAAAATTGTGCAATTAATTTAGAGCGCAACGAAATCGATTTTCAGTGACGAAAAAGTCCAGTGCCTAAATTGGCGGGTCAAGTTAGAAGTACAATAGTCCGATAGAATTTTCGGACTGATATTGGGCTCCGAATAATTTAGCAATGATAGGGCACGCCAAGGGTTTAATTAAATAAATTAAATACCAGACAAACCTATCTCCACTCTAAACCTCAACATCTGCTGCTAAAACCAAAATTTTCCAAATCTAACCCTGACTATCTACAGAATAAATCGAGGGAGTTTACAGGCATGCACGTTCCAGTGTGATCGTTCAGAATAATTCCATATGACAAGCATTATTAGTGTTTCAAGCCTACTTCTTTTCTATTTTGACTCAGTCATATATTTTTTAGTATCGTTTGATCGGGATGAACAATGAGTCAATTTATTTAGAATGCAGACTTGGAAGAAGGGAGCTAATCGAAATAAAGCCACTCACAAGTTAGTGAAGTAGGAGAGAAAAGGAAGAGCTTTAAGACTCCGCACGAGCGTCGTCTACCCGATCACCTGCACGCACCAACAGACGATCAATATCCCCTACTTCGGTCTCCAAGGTTTGATACGAAATACGAAATCCTAAGAACGAACTCAATAAAATCCATTAAAACCGTTCAAGAAAACGCAAGTTATAAAACCAACAAAAAAGCAACCAAGCGGCACAAAAATGGGCAAGAAACCAACGCAACGGAAAGGCCCCTCATGACTCTGCCGCCGAGTCCATCCTTGAGGCACGATCCGTTGAATATAGGACCTGATTCCAAAGAAACCAATCCATAACGAGGAAAGGATCTTTATTCAATCTGTCCTGCACGGACGATCGTAAGTATTTCTTGGCCGCGCTCCCCAAATAGGGGGAACGTGGCATTACAAAAGGTGCCGAGATCTTAGCAAAGTCTGACACAAATCTTCTGTAGTATCCTGCCAAGCCCAGGAAACTACGCACTGCTGCCACCGTCTCCAGAACTAGCCAGTTCTCTATTGCATCTATCTTCTTAGGCTCAACTGACACTCTTGCTCCAGAAATAATGTGCCCAAGAAAGGATATGTGATCCAGCCAAAACTTACACTTACTAAGTTTTGCATATAACTTAGGCTGTATAGATCTCGGTTTGGAAACCGAAACTGACCCAAACCGACCCGAATTGTTAATTCGGGTCGGTTTTGAAACTAGTGTATCAGGATTCGGTTTTAAGTTCAAAAAAAATAGGTTTTCGGTTCGGCTGCGGTCTTTGGTTTCGGTTTTCAACCCGAACCGAAAATTGAATCCATCACTTCGTATAAAAAAAACCTAATCCCAAACATGTTCTCTCTCTATTTCCTACGGTTGCCGCCTCTTTCTTCCTAGCGAACACACTCTCTCGTCTCTCCCCTCCTTCTCCAAAGAAGACATGATCTAGTCTCCCTCTCCAAGATCTCTGATTCTCTCTAGCTCCCTCTCTAAGATCTATGATTCTCTCTAGCTCCCTCTCCAAGATCTCTCTAATCGGAGAAAAGTGGTCGATGACGCGTTGGTGTTGCTGGCGATTGGGTGAGGCTCGTCTGTGCGGTGTGATGTGCTACTGCGGGCAGAGGGAGCATCCGGTGCTGCAGGCGGAGGGCTAAGGGAGCATCCGGTGCTGCAGTGTCCATCGATGACGCGTCAGTGTCCTTCTCATCTCCGTCGTCCAGTGCTGCGGGACGAGGGAGCACCCTCCCCTCCCTCGACCTCAACGGCGCTAGCCAGGACTTTAACACCGTCGGCAACCAGGTTTGCACTTTAATTTTTTTATAGCACTTAGAATTTTCTTTTCTGAGTCTTCAATCTGAGATGGAAAATTTTATAGCACTTAGGTTTTTTTTCTTCTTCCGAGTCCTCGTTTATGCTTGTGTGAATTTTTTTTCTCTCCTTCCGGGTCCTCATTGATGCTTGTGTGAAAATTTTTATTTAGAGAAATGTGAATTTTTTTGAATGACCCCGTAAACCGAATAGACCAAAAACTGAACCATCTTATTTCGGTTCAGTTTTTTTTCAGTTTTCCAAAATGGTTCGGTTTATGGTTTTGATATATACGGTTCTCAGTTTTTTTTGTTTTCATAAAACCGGTTCAGTTTAAACCAAACCAAACCGTTGCTCACCCCTACATATAACTGGTGCTCCCTTAAAGTCTGCAGTACTATCCTAGGATGTTCTTCATGTTCCTCCTTATTACGAGAATACACAACGATGTCATCGATAAATACTACTATAAATTGGTCTAAGTATGTCATAAAAATACGGTTCATCAAATCCATGAACACCCCTGGAGCATTAGTTTGTCTGAATGGCATAACTAAGAATTTGTAATGCCCATATCGTGACCTAAATGCTATCTTCGGTATATCTTGCTCCTAAACTCGCACCTGACGATATCCTGATCACAGATCTATCTTGGAGAAGACTCTTGCTCCGCTTAATTGGTCAAATAAGTCATCAATCCTGGGCAATGGATACTTGTTCTTCACTGTCACCATATTCAATCGCCTGTAATCCATACACAATCGTATCGATCCATCTTTTTCTTCACCAATACCGCTGGTGCTTCCCACGGTGATACACTTGTTTGAATGAACTTCTTTGCCTTCAGTTCTTCCACGTATCGATATAACTGATCAAGCTCTGATAGTGACATTGGGTATACCTTCTGGGATATTGGTTCTGCTCCTAGCATCGACTCTATACAGAACTCTACTTCTCCAATTGGGGGTAATCCGAAAAGCTCGTCGGGAAAGACGTCCATGAATTCTTTAACTATTTTGGATATCGGGTCCTCTTCCATTGCTATTATTGCAATTCCTTCCTTATGATGATCTTCTACTATTCTGCTAAGAACAAACTCTTCTAGACCAGGGACTCTAAATAACACTCTATCCTTAAGATAATTTATCGTCACATGACTGTCGCTCAACCAGTCCATTCCTACGATAACGTCAAAGTTACCCATAGGGAACTCGAACAACTTCGCAGGTAATAAATGCCCATATACTAGGACTAGACACGCTAGGCACACCCTACTAACTCCTACGATCCTATTGCCAAAGAGTAGATTCAGCCTCTCTGGCAATGCCTCAAACTTCAATCCAATACGTGTCGCATATTGTGCAGATATAAATGAGTTTGAAGGTCTAGAATCAAATAATGCTATGGCATGAAAGGTTGTAACGGAAATGCTATCTGCCACTAAGTCGCATGACGCCATAGCTTCTTTCAAAGATAAGGTGAACGCCTGCCCTTGGCCTTGTCCAGCTCCCTACTGCCTTCCCTGGTGTCGTTGTTACGGTCTCTGTTGTTCCTGTTCCTATTATTGTTGGTACAATTGAGCCTGCATCGGCAACAGCCGCCGAATTATAGGCCGTACTGCTACTGCTGGTCCTCCTTGATGCACTGTCCTTGGAGCTGGCAATACAGGAAACTGTTGTACTGGCCCTCCTGACGTCTGTATTATTGGACAAGTGGCAACCCTATGATCGGGGCTTTCATATCTCAAACATAGTCCATACGCTGCCCGACAAATATTTCGGGTATGACCTCCCTTGCCACAATACGTATAACCCGTCGGCGCTCCCCGTTGTTATTGTTATTGTTGTTATTGCTGCTATCTTGGCTGCTACTACTGCTGCCGAGTAGATACTATCATTGTACGCACACTTTTAATGGGATAACATCCCACGATTTAGTGAGTGGGTGCACAACTTGCTACCTGCTTGACACGTGGCTCCCTATACGAGAAAAGCGTATGTCATGGGATAATTATTTGTGCATATTTCATGAATAACATGGCATATAGGACACATAATCATAACTTCTCTTTGTCAGTTAGAATCGTAGGCGCACTTTAGAAGTAGTCTGAAGACTGGCACACTTTTGATAAAATTGTTCATATGGGCTCAATTTTGAAGAAGTAGCCAGGATGATGTACTTTTGAGGAAATTGGCCATGATGGTGCACTTTTGAGAAAATTGGCCATAATGGCGCACTTTTGAGGAAGTAGCCATGATGGCACACTTTTGAAGAAGTAGCCGTAATGGCGCACTTATGAAGAAGTAGCCGTAATGGCGCACTTATGAGAAAGTAGCCATGATGGCGCACTTTTGAGGAAGTGGCCATGATGGTGCACTTCTGAGAAATTTGGCCATGATGGCGTACTTTTGATAAAGTAGTCGTAATGGCGCACTTTTAAAGAAGTTGGCATAACGATGCACTTTTGAGGAAGAAGTCGTGATGGAGCAATTTTGAGGAAGAAGTCGTGATGGCGCAATTTTGAGGAAGTAGTCGTGATGGCGCACTTATGAGAAAGTAGCCACGATGGCGCACTTTTTATGGAGAAAATATTTTTTGAGTTTTTTTGGAGTTTCCTTCATCGCTGAATCTGCTGTTTAGAGAAGACGAAGTTCTTATTTGGTCAACATCATATGCGGCTTAGAGTCCTATGCGGCCTGACCTCTTTGCAGCTAGACTCTTTCTTGCATAGCCAACCAGCATGCGTCCATCTTGTTGGATGTATGACATTTATTACACAAAGTATTCTGGAACTCTTTGTGTATTCACTTGTTGAACGAATGAGAAATTCACTAAGTCCAAAGAAAATACCTATGCGGCTGAGAGAGCATGCGGCAAGCGGACTTATGCGACAGTGGCCCTATGCGCCTCTTTTCTTTGTGAACGCATAACTCTGCTTTGCCCTTGCACATCTTTTTATGATTCTTATTTTATTTTTTCGTGACATATTTTTATGGCATGTCACATCAATCATTTTAGTCAATTCTCTCTGACACGCATTATGACCCATAACTCAGAACTTGGGTGCATGCGGCCAGTATGTGCATGCGACAAGTGAGTCCATGCGACCAGTGGGTGCATGCGGCTAGTGAGTCCATGCGGCCAGTGGACGCATGTGGCCATGAATTCTTTTGCGCATTGGGTGTTCCTTTTAATTATGTCCAATTATTAACTCCTTTTAGTGATTATTATTGTGTACTTTCTTATGTTGATACACGTTTATGTACAAGTTCACAATCCCCATGACATCGTGGGAATGTTTGTGTATGGAAATCTATTACATTTGGAATCGAACAATCGAGTTTGAGTATTGTCCAATGTATCGCGTGTCGCGAATATAATAACTCGTGAAAAGCTCATACTCGTGACTCCTCATTCAAGGAAAGTTCTCAAGTGTCCACGACTCAAGACCTTGAAATAATCTAGTAATGATTTTAACAAGATAAGATTTACCTAGATCATTGGGAGGGGAGAATATTGCGCTACCTGCTACCCCGATCTCTAAGGGCCCCATGCAGCATGGAACAACCCTGCAGTGCCGGTGGTAGCAATATTCTTCAAAGCATACATTTGTTAGTAACTAGGTTTATGTTAACCCTAGTTAGTTAATTATAGCAAGCTGTAGGCATGATTGGCCGTTCAATGAATGTTTGTCTATTCGTTAAGATCGCCCTTTTAATTTATTCTTTCGGTACGTTGTTAGGGTGCTAAGTACTGCTCGGGTGAAGGTCTGCAACCCCTGTCCTTATTTAGTTTAAGGGTTGTGGTCCCGATCCAGAGTAGTTCCTATGCCCTCTTGCTGCTCGTCGCATAACTTTTTTTTATAGCACTTGTTAATAGTTATTCCAGTTATATTATTGAGACAAGTACATTGGTATCGTACAAGTCTCGATCCGTATTTATTTTTATATCTCTTTTTGCTGTATGTTGTGATGTGTTTGGTCTATCATATTGAGCTTCTTTGTGGTACTTGTTGCTTGGGGTTCTGACCCCGCTGGTTTTGTATGGCCAGATAACCCCGAGGAGAACCAGGTTCTACCATACTTCCAGCAAAATGGCTTACACTCGTAGGACTGCAACTGAAGCTCGCGAGTGGGTTTTCTTCCTCCACCCCTCGTATATTATTTTATTTTGTGGTATTTTAACAAGAGTCAGTGTTAGCCCTTTATTTTGAGATCTCTTCTCTGACCTCGGTTAACATGATGTATGTATTAGACCATGACTGGTATATTTGATTATGTATAATTAAACTCTGCTAGTGCAGCATTTTGTATTCATTAGTTTTATGATCATATGTGGTATATAATTTGGGACATTTTTTACTTTTATATATGATATACTCTTGTACTTGATGTTGATGGATTGAGATACTAGGATTTGTCAGCCTTTAGGACTGACATCATAGCATGCTAGAGTCCACCCATATGTCTTCTAGACAACCATAGCACATTACAGCTTACTTCGGTATTTTACAAGGTGTGGTTGGCCATGTCAGTCCTCGTATTTATCCACTATTATGGGAGAGGGGCGTGACATGCATGAAAGGGGTGCACGAGCTTACAATTTGTACAAGTGCTTCACAAAATAAACACGAATGTGTTAAGTTGATGGACTGGTTTGAGAAAGGCCTTATCTTCTCGTAGCGTCGCCTTGGCCCGAAGAACTTGTCACGACCCGCACCCGCATGATCGGGCACGAGTATGTGGGTACGTCCAGCCTACGCCACATTATCGGCGATAGAACGCTGTCTAGGTCATCAATATCTAGCTATCAATCTTACTAATACAACTAGTTTTATCATATACTCAATCACCATAATCTAAAGGCAGAATAAATAAGAAAGATAAACCAAAGGAAAGAAACTAGACATAATATGGAATAAAAAATACTAGCCTAGATCTCTATAATTGTCACCTCAATGTCTACAGTATAATAGCAGTCATGTCTATACCATCATTATGAAATCCCTGAATATAGAGCACAACAATCACTAAAAAATGTTATCCAGTCAGGATTGGAGCAAAACACACCTCTAACAACAGTTCAAATAAATGATAAAGGCTATGTAACAGTAAATAGAGAGAAATACAAAAAAAATAGAATAAGAGCAAAAAATATACAAGATATGGAATATTATAAATAAATATAAGAGTAATGAGTATCATATACAAGAGACAAGAAATACAACTTGTTAAGTGAGTGAGTATTAGCTTCAACATGTGATCGGCTTGGGAACTTGAACAAGGATTATGGCCTGGTTAATCATACGTGTAGTGTATGGTTAACACTTACAAGGAATAATACATGTACAAGGAGGGTATGATCACATATCTATACTAACACTCCCTGCCCCCGACTGGTATAGTGGATCAAACAATGGCACGCTACGACACGGGATTCTTCGAGAAGGTAGCTAGTCTCCTCGTAAATTAGTGTCCATACCGGTACAAGAAGAACAAGGCTTGTACAAGATATACCAAGATATACAAGGAATAACATCTCATGACGGGATCCGAAAATACCAATCCCCATAACCAATGTGTCAAGAAATCAAGGATATCTACACTAGATACAAGAAACATAGAAGATATCATAAACGAAAAACTGTCAGAGAATATACTCGCTTGAGGTCCAGAGCAATAAATATCAAACTGTGTCTGTATCGGTGCTTCATAAACCTATATATTAAATTATATGTCATTACAGTGTTTTTGAATCATAAATATGCTATAGTAGCTTGAAACAAGGTCTCTAAATTAACACTAGGTCCAACTAAGTCAAACTAGGTCAAATTTGGTCAAACTAGGTTAAATCTAGGTCAACACAGTCAAACTAGATTATTTCCTAGTTTCTAGGTTAATTTTACCTATTTATAAAGTTTATAAAGTTATACTAGGTCTTAACAAGTCACTATTTAATTTTTAGGTGCTAACTAGGTCAAACAAGTCAATAATAGTTAATACTAGGCCAATACTAGGTTTCTAGGCTATACTAATAAGTTACTAGCATATATGATGACATGATACCAATACCTAAAATCATAAATGGTTATGCTACTCCCTCTCACAACTCTCTTATTTTTAATACCAATTTACCAATCACTAATTATACTCTTACACAAACCTTAGATCCATTGTTACAAATGTACTACGCTTAGAGTTACTTCAAGGCTTATACACTAATACTTGATGCTCATATACCCAACCAAGAACCACTCTCAAACTCATAAGCTACACTCTCTACAACCAACACTAATACTCAACTTGACATAACCTATCTGCAAGTTACCAAACTACTGCACTATCCAAGTAACCTCAGAAACTATTGAGATAAAGCTATATGGGGAACTGGACTAGAGAAACTAAGGATATCTCTATTCCTGAGCTAGGGAAGGCGATGAAACAAAATTCTATAATAATATGAGTGGAATGATAGAGATGATATATTAAGAACCAATTTAAGATACAATCTGATAATCATATACGTCTATCTTAAATCATGTTATCCAGAATCCTCGTCACGCCAGTAAGCATAGCTGCGATAAACTATAGAGCCTATAACCAATGTATATACCTCTCAATTCTCGCGTTACCAGCTAGCATGGCTGCGAGATCTCTAGATTCCATAACCAAGATAAGTATATCCCAAAATTTGCTCTATATTTTTGCCACGCTAGTTAATATGGCTGCGATAAACTCTAGAATCCATAACTAAAGCAGACGTTTACCTTTTTCACTATACTCATCAAAATATGTCATCAGAATATACCCTAATTCAGTCCATAAATTTATCCTAATATAAGAATCAAAGTCAACAATGAACTTCAAGAATCAAATTCAACAATAACAAGTGAGAGTGAACGAAAACAAGTGGAAACATATTTTGAAGTAAAGTTTATAGTAAGATTCTCAAGGGTCATCCCAGGAATCTCTCAGGGAATCCTAATTTCTGATTGAGTATTCTCTCATCCTATATCCTATCGCAGGCTCACAGTAGTATAACTAAGCCGTTACACTACCACGATATCGTACTAGTTGCGAAGCCTGACCTGCATGGGCCACCATAAAAATGTGTCACGACATGCACCTGCATGATCGGGCATGAGTACGTGGGTACGTCCAGCCTATACTACAGCATCGGCGGTAGAATACTGTCTAGGCCATCAATATTTAGCTATCAATCTTACTAATACAACTAGTTCTATCATATACTCAATCACCATAATCTAAAGGCAGAATAAATAAGAAAGATAAATCAAAGGAAAAAAACTAGACATAATATAGAATAAAAAGTACTAGCCTAAATCTCTACAATTGTCACATCAAGGTCCACAGTGTAATAGCAGTTGTAGAAGCATAAAAAATACGCTGAGAAATTATACGCGTAAAGCCCTCAAACATGCAGGAAGCCGCGTAAATAGAGCTCCAGCACTGGGTGGCGTAAGACATGACTTCAGAGCCATTGGCGAAACAACAGAGCTTCAACGCTATTCAGCATAAATATAGCTCCAGAATAACCTGCATAATGCAGTATTTTCAGACTGGTTCAGCGTAAAAAGGTTGTTACATCGCCACTTCGGCGTAAAACCTATCTGCTTTTAATGCAGCGGGAAGTTGTACGAGGAACTCTTCGTATTCCTCGAATGAACCTGTCAGATCATGCAGTGAACCTGACCCCAGACAGAAAGTACCGCACGATGATCGAGAGGACGACTGTAATAATGATTCTGCACAGAGACCCAGACCGTCGTTTAGTGACATTTTCTTGATACAAATTGCTTTTACGCATTCAAGGAAATACGCTGCCTAGTTTTACACAGGCAGACATGATCTTTTACGCTCAGCAGGAGATAAAATGAACTGCCACGTCAAAAGCTGCTCTCCGTACAGAACTCGAGGCACGTCTCTGCAGTTAATGCGTGTGATGGGGGCAGATCTCTGCATTTAATGCATGAGATTTGGTTCTACTTTTAACGACTGGGTGAGCCATAATTATGGCTAATACGTCCACATCATCACCTCTGCATATTACGCCATAAGGCTATTTTCAGTTATAGGAGTATGTTGTACGCTATCTCCTTGAAATACGCCGACCTGACTATTTTCAACTATAGGAGCACGTCGTATG
The DNA here is from genome assembly GCA_036927795.1 of Iris macrosiphon. Classification (NCBI taxonomy): domain Eukaryota; kingdom Viridiplantae; phylum Streptophyta; class Magnoliopsida; order Asparagales; family Iridaceae; genus Iris; species Iris macrosiphon. Next base: position 266,066,303 of record JAYESA010000004.1, on the reverse strand, counting down.
CTATCTCCTCAGAATATGTCAACTCAGGCTATATTTGCATTGATGCGTGATAAGGCTATTTGGTCCAGAATACGCTCAAGACCTCAGTCAAACATGGATAATCGGCTGTCCTTACGCTAGTTACCTATCCATGCAGCATTGGGCTTCTATGCCTACTAGGCTTCTACGCCTACTTGGCTTCTACGCCAACTTGACAGCTATTGGGCTTCTATGCCTACTGGGCTTCTACGCCTACTTGGCTTCTACGCCAACTTGACAGCTATTGGGCTTCTATGCCTACTGGGCTTCTATGCCTACTTGGCTTCTACGCCAGTATGACAGCTATTCGGTTTCTACACCAATCATCTCTACGCAAGGGGCAGTTACCCACGTGGCTTGCATGCCGTGATCTTCGCAGCAGTTATACGCGTTACCTCATAATGGGACACGCGTCACACGCAGAGTCGAGAGATCATTTAGACGTGGGTAGCAGTTATCATAATCGCCGTGTAAAGAGCGCCCCACTCTCCATTGTTTGGCTTCTACACCGACTGGACGGTTACGGCAATTGGACTCTATAAATAGAGACCTCTATTGACAGAGGTCAAGAGGGAGAGGTCGAAGTGTCAAGGATCGGATCAGAGAGCATCGGATCGGATTTTATTGTTGAGAGAGAAGATCCTAGAGCACAGACAGAGGGGAGTGATTGACGACTTTGGCATCGAGCATCCAATCCCTCTTGCGAGTTTTGAAACTTTTCTTTCTTCTACAGCACTTCTTCGTTATCGTGTGGTCCAAAGGACAAAGTGATCGATCGCAGATCAGACTCCTATAGCAATATTTACCCAGATTAAATTTTTTGTACTTAACATCCTTGTATAGGATTAATGGTACTTCTTGTTTGTAAACCAAAGAAAGGGTTTTGTACAAACCTAGTTTCATTTCTTTCGTTTATTATCAAACACAAGATGGCGACTCTACTGGGGACTGATATACTTTCTCTTCCGATGAGAAAGCCATTGCTCAACACGATGCTGTATCCGTCGGATCAACGAAGAAGACTCTGGTCGTCCAATTTGACCAATCTGCTTATGAAGACATGCTTCGCGCAGGGGGTAGCTCTCATTACCCATCTGTTCAGGACAACAGGAAGTTGCATAAAGTATGGATGCCCCGGACATCCTCTACTCTCCCTGCAGGTTCTCTCTCTCCGATCAACAAGGTTGTGGCATCCCAACCTACACGCTCAGTGCGTAAAAACTCGTCTCTCGTCGCTGACGTGGTTGACGTAATTTCTGGCAAGGCCTCAGCGCCAAGTCAGAAATTTTAAACGCGCCCTGCGCGTAAAACTTCGTCTCCCGTCGCTGACGTGGCTGACATAATTACTGGCAAGGCCTCAGCGCCGAGTCAGAAATTTCAAAAGCGCCCCGTGCATAAAAATACCTCTCCCACCTATAAGAGGGCAGAGGGTCCCTGTAAACTCCGCAAGGGAAAACAAGTGGCCGATTTCCTGACCTCTCGGCTTTTACGCCATCAAGAGAAGAATCTGTCCACTCTTCAGATTACGCGGAACACTGATGGCCGTTTGAGGACTTCCTCAGTTTTACGCCAACCTGAGCAGAGTTCCAGATTACGTCAGGACAAGTCTCTCGGCGTAAAGAAGACCCAGTTTATGGATAGATACGCTCCTCATGGTTCATGTGCTACTCACATGGCTGAACTGTTGTATTCCTACGGCAGAGAGAGGGTTGGGGTTCCTAATATCCGCGTTCTGACTAATATAAAAAGGCAAAATAAGCCTTCTTCTTCTGTTAATCCCCCTGATTTGTGTGATTTTTTGATCCAGAAACGCAAAGACAAGGGATCTTCTGATATGTCTATTACACCCCCTAGGGAGCAGTGTTGTAATAGTCACAAAGTTGTAGTTAATTATTGCTGTTCCAAGGCAAAACGGTCAATTTTCGACAGCGGTTGAACTACTCTTTGTCTTTACAGAAAGAAGAGCCTACATTTGCATCAGTGAATATGGCTTCACACGTTCCTAAAGGAAGGTCAAATTCAAGACGTCATCCCTCTAGAACTCCAAGCCAAAGGAGATTCAACAGACTCCTTGAGAACATTGAAGCTGGGGTGTTTCAAAACACCCGTTCGAGGTCACGACAACCGGCTTCGTATTCTTCTGATTCCGACACTAGGGGTCGCCAGTTTCCCGAATTGGATGCTGAAAGTATAGACTCAATCTCTACGGAGATCTATACTAATCCTTCAATAGCATCCAGAGAAATGGGAGTCTATGCCATTGGAGATGAACATGAAGAGGCTTCCCCATCAGGAAGTACGGAACAGCGCATTGCTGTTTTGGAGGCATCACTCAAAGAGATGCATACCATGATGCAGAGTATGCACCAAATGTTGGTGACTCAATATACAGCTGCTATAGCTCCAGCATCGGTTCCTCCGACTCAAATACGTGTGGGGGCGGACCTACCACCATCCAATACAAACCAGGAGCCTGTTCTAAATTAAGAGTCAGCAGCTCCTCCACTTCCTAACTCAGAGAATGTATTTCCCCATGTCGGAATTACGATACAACCAATCTCTCACCACTCTGCGGTCCCATTACCAGCGGAAGATCCGATGCAGGCAGTGTGGGAATTGAAAGCCCAATTTGATGCCTTGAAGCATAAAGGTTAGATCAAGAAATTGGGAATCAACCAGCCTTACCCAGCTATCTGGGATGAGATCCCTTTCCCTTCCAAATACCAAATGCACTGCAGGCCATAAGGTGTTGCGATGAATATGATCTGCAGATGCGATGCCAGGTACTACCAATCGGCATAACCATACAGAGAGGAAGCCAGCCAGTTGAGCTTCCCTTGACAGAGGCTTGCAGCAATGCCTCATATAACTGTAGGCTTTAGTGCCTACAGGATAACCCTCGACCTCCTTATCGAGAACTTGATCTGAAGCCCCAGCATCTTTAATAAGATCATCGACTATTTGAGCATTAAGCATGCTCAGAAAGTTTAAAGGCTTACCCTGCTATCCACAACTTTGTCTGGCTTAGCATCTCTGGCCTGATGAAAGAAGAGATATGATGCCCACTTATTGGTGTGAGCCAAATCAAATGGCTCCTGATAGAAAGTGGTGCAAGCAAGGTAGTGGCACATCAGCTCCTGATACACTGCCACTGCCCGAGGGTTTGTATCCCTCAATTTCCTGTTTGTAGGGACATACTCTTCATAAGGAGTATCCCCCATTGGCAGCCTTGAAATCTCTGCCATCTCATGAAGGGCCAATCCCAACTCCCCTAGCGGAGTGGTGAAAGTCCCAGTGAGCGAGATATACTGCTCCATCAAAGCCAAAAATAGGTTGGGGTTGAGAGGTAACCCAACACTGCTAGCATTCACAACCACGAACAGACCAATGCTCTCCAGCTCCGTCTGAAAATGCTTCAGGGCCCAGGCAGTTAAGCGAGCCCATAGAAGATTCCCAGGGCTAAGCCACCCGCTGGTCCGAGGATTAACCTTGGAGTATACTCCTCCATGCCCTATGATGTCATTACAAAAGTCAATATTTGGACTGGCTGGAGCAGTGAAGTGTCTTCACTCGGGACACTGCTCGACAGTAATCCCCTAAAAGGCATGACAGGGCCTGAAGGGCGGCTCACAAATAATCCTCGGCCTGATCCTTTCTGATAAAATATCTTCCCTGGCTGGCCATGAAGATTAGGGGTCAGGGTCCATGACATCTTCCTGGGATGCGTGGCATGGAAGAATGCAGAGATAGGGTAATCTCTCGGCATCCTGGGCAGGTACATGACCAAGCCCTCAGCAGTAAAAACCCAGTTTTTCTTCTTGGGCTTCGTCTGGGATTGTTTATCAATCATATCCCCGAAGAGGAAAGCTGGCTTCCTATATTCGGCCCCATCTATATACGTCAGGGGCTCCCCACTGAGCATACTCAATAGCATACGCTCTCCTTGGGACGATATCAGAAATTCCCTCTCTTCAGGGTAGTTGGCTCCAGAAATGGGGAATGTCACATGCGACAAATCCTCCAGATAATTCGAGTTCAGCATCCCAGCAGCAGAACCCATCACATCAGCCAACAGAAAGATCTGCAAGTCCACTACAAAATGCAAGAAGAACAAGTCAGTTTCTACACTAGATATTACAGTCTTGCAGCTTACGCCAAAGATCAACAGTCTGTGCTTTTATGCCAAGACTGTAAAAAAAAAACTTGAGTTTTTTTACGCTGGAACCTATTTCCGAGGTGTAAAGTTCAATGTTGGCAGTATACACAAAAATCAAACAGACTGTATTTTTACGCCAGATTGCTAAAATTTGAGTTGTTACGGCGTAATTTTTATCCAGAGCGTAACACTCAAAGTTTGTAGTATACGCCAAATTTTGACAGTCAAAGCTTTTACGCCAGACTGCAAAAATATGAAGTTTTTACGCTGACACATTAGGAATATGGGCATAAATGATAAAACATCTCTGTGCATCATCTTCCTCGAAGAGGCTCTCAGCACAGAAGACGACCTAGCGCGTTCACGTACAACGTGTGCGAAGGGTTTTCTTCATTTTTTTCGTCCCAAAAGCTTTACCTATAACGCCTGGTGCACAGCTTGACGGTGGGGCACTTCGTTCAGATCGGGGTTCACTCAGCCCAATGGGAGTTGCTCGTGCTTGAGCAGAGGAGCGAGAAGAAGACGCAGCTTTCTTTTCCTTAGCGGTGGAAGCATGTTTCGGTGCCATTGCTAAAAACTCAGAGTGCTCAGAGAACAACCGAAGAAGAGTTCTCAAAGAGACGAAAGTTTTTTTGCAAAAGACAGATGAAGGGTTTCTTCTCTGAAGTCCTTGGGGTATTTATAGAGTTCAGATAACTCTTCAAATTTCTAACCAAATTTGATATTTAATATCCGATTATGATTGAGAGCACGTCAGCCTATCATTTAAAAGAAGAAGACGGACGGTCAGTGGATCCAGAACTTACGCGCAGAGTAGATCTATGATTTTATGCTCAGGAGTTTTTACGCTCAAGAGACCACAAATCTACGGTTTTACGCTCAGAGACTATAAGTCTATGGTTTTATGCCCGGATGCTTTTATGCTCGGTAGCTTTTACGCTCGAGAGGCTACAAACCTACGACTTTACGTTCAAAAGTTATAAATCTATGATTTTACGCTCAGAAGTTTTTACGTTCAGAGGCTACAAATCTATGATTTCACACTCAGAGACCATAAGTCTATAGTTTTACGCCCGTATGCTTTTATGCTCGGTAGCTTTTACGCTCGAGAGGCTAAAAACCTACGACTTTACGCTCAGAGGCTATAAATCTATGATTTCACGCTCGGAAGCTTTTTACGCTCAGAAGCTACAGATCTACGATTCTACGCTCAACAGCTACAGATGGCCAACCGCAAGGATCTACGCAAAAAATGCTCCTCCTTGGCTACAAAATATTCCAAGTGCCCAAAATATACAGAGTTCAACATTGAAGATGACCCTTCTTCTTGAGTCGATTGGAAGCTCATCCGAAGTTCAGTCTTTTACACAAGTTCAAGTATGGCCTGTTTGACGGCCATTTCTTGCCCTATTTTAAGGGATTTTCGGGAAAACATTCTTGAAGATGACGGTCTGAACAGCAAATTCTTCGTATCAGAGAAGTGACAGTTCAGAATTCTATGCGACTCCTAGTTCAAAACAATACGACAGTTCAGATATTCGACTTAAATGCTAAGCAGCTTTCTACGTGTCTTCAGTTACGCGTAAAAGACGGGACGAGACCAGATACTCTTTTATCAGAGTCTGCATAAAGTTATTCAGATGTGCCGAAGCTACACATATTCAGACTTTATCACAGCAAATATGGCAAATTATTATATGCGTAAAAGAAGACAATTTTATTAATCATGATTACATATGATGGAAATCCAGTTTACAAAGGATTTTTCATCTTCATGGTTACATATGATGGAAATCCTTATTCTACCAAGGGTTTCTCATTTTTATTTAAGATCACACCAAGAATCTGCTGCGCCAGGTTATCATATTGGTAGAGATCTTTGTCTTCTTCTACAACACTTCATTGGCTTCTGCAGCCGATGAACAAGAAAATGATTAATGGCGGAAGGATACAAAACTGGGCATGTCTAAATTATTCAAGCCCACCCTCCATACGCCATGGTAGGCATGCCCTAGAATTGAGTTGAGGGTTCAGACCCAACTCAATACTGGAAGACAGGGCCATACTGCCTACCATCGTCCAGCTCCATGATGGAAGAAAATACAGCTTGCAAGCTGTGTGGCCAAATGAGACCATTCCTCTCTCCTGGAAGAATTGCTATATGAAATTATTGATCATCCCGAGCAAAGAAAGCTATGATATCCTTCCATAATCTATCTTTGCAGAGGACATTTGCTCAAAGTCGCCTCTTTTTACGGCTCTTTACATGCTGGAAGAACATGATCTTCTTCTTCCTCAAGTTGACTCGACGAAGTTTGGCAACCATCCCTTTGTGATGAAGAAAGTGTGGAAAAAATAGGTTAACTCAGTCGCCCTTATATAGGCAGAAGAGATCACACCAAATTCCAACAAATCCCTAAATATTTGCCGAGAAATCAGCCTCGTGGAATGAGTCAAATTTGACCATTTCATGCTTCATTCAAAGTGTTTCAAATTACAAGGAATTTGAAAACTTTGAAGGGGGTCTTGTTGAAGCATGAAAAATATGCTAAGGAATTATACGCATAAAACCCTCAAACATGCAGGAAGCCGCGTAAACAGAGCTCCAACACTGGGTGGCGTAAGACATGACTTCAGAGCCATTGGCGAAACAACAGAGCTTCAACGCTATTCAGCATAAATATAGCTCCAGAACAACCCGCGTAATACAGTATTTCCAGACTGCTTCAGCGTAAAAAGGTTGTTATATCGCCACTTTGGCGTAAAACCTATCTGCTTTTAATGCAGCGGGAAGTTGTACGAGGAACTCTTCGTATTCCTCGAATGAACCTGTCAGATCATGCAGTGAACCTGACCCCTGACAGAAAGTACCGTACGACGATCGAGAGGACGGCTGTAATAATGATTCTACATAGAGACCTAGACCGTCGTTTAGTGACATTTTCTTGATACAAATTGTTTTTACGCATTCAAAAAAATACGCTGCCTAGTTTTACACAGGCAGACATGATCTTTTACGCTCAGCAGGAGACGAAACGAACCTCCACGTCAAAAGCTGCTCTCTGTACAGAACTCGAGGCACGTCTCTGCAGTTAATGCACGTGATGGGGGCAGATCTCTGCATTTAATGCATGAGATTTGGTTCTACTTTTAACGACTGGGTGAGCCATAATTATAGCTAATACGTCCACATCATCACCTCTGCATATTACGCCATAAGGCTATTTTCAGTTATAGGAGTACGCTGTACGCTATCTCCTTGAAATACGCCGACCTGACTATTTTTAACTATAGGAGCACGTCGTATGCTATCTCCTAGGAATAAGCCAACTCAGGCTATATTTGCATTAGTGCGTGATAAGGCTATTTGGTCCAGAATACGCTCAAGACCTCAGTCAAACAAGGATAATCGGCTGTCCTTACGCTAGTTACCTATCCATGCAGCATTGGGCTTCTATGCCTACTGGGCTTCTACGCCTACTTGGCTTCTACGCCAGTATGACAGCTATTCGGTTTCTATACCAATCATCTCTACGCAAGGGGCAGTTACCCACGTGGATTGTATGTCGTGATCTTCACAGCAGTTATACGCGTTACCTCATAATGGGACACGCATCACACGCAGAATTGAGAGATCATTTAGACGTGGGTAGCAGTTATCATAATCGCCGTGTAAAGAGCGCCCCACTCTCCACTGTTCGGCTTCTACGCCGACTGGACGGTTACGACAATTGGACTCTATAAATAGAGACCTCTATTGACAGAGGTCAGGAGGGAGAGGTCGAAGTGTCAAGGATCGGATCAGAGAGCATCGGATCGGATTTTATTATTGAGAGAGAAGATCCTAGAGCACAGACAGAGGGGAGTGATTGACGACTTTGGCATCGAGCATCCAATCCCTCTGGAGATTTTTGAAGCTTTTTCTTCTTCTACAGCACTTCTTCGTCATCGTGTGGCCCAAGGAACAAAGTGATCGACCGCAGATCAGACTCCTATAGCAATATTTACCCAGATTAAATATTTTGTACTTAACATCCTCGTATAGGATTAATGGTACTTCTTGTTTGTAAACCAAAGAAAGGGTTTCGTACAAACCTAGTTTTATTTCTTTCGTTTATTATCAAACAACAATCATCTCTATAGCATCACTATAAATCCCAGAATATAGAGCACAATAATCACTGAAAAATATTATCCAGTCAGGATTGAAGCGAAACACACCTCTAACAGCAGTTCCAATAAATGATAAAGACTATATAACAATAAATAGAGAGAAATACAAGAAAAATAGAACAAGAGAAAGAAATATACAAGATATAGAATGTTATAAATAAATACAAGAGTAATGAGTATCATATATAAGAGACAAGAAATACAACTAGCTAAGTGAGTGAGTACCAGCTTCAACATGTGATCGGCTTGGGAACTTGAACACGTATTATGGCCTGGTTAATCATACGTGCGGTGTATGATTAATACTTACAAGAAAAAATACATATACAAGAAGGGTATAATCACATATCTATACTAACACTCCCCGCCCCCGACTGGTATAATGGATCCAACCATGGCACACTACGACACGGGATTCTTTGAGAAGGTAGATAGTCTCATCAAGAATAAGTGTCCATACCGGTACAAGAAGAACAAGGCTTGTACAAGATACACCAAGATATACAAGAAATAATATCTCATGACTGGATCTAAAAGTACCAATCTATGTAACCAATGTGTCAAAAAATCAGGGATATCTATACTAGATACAAGAAACATAAAAGATATCATAAACGAAAAACTGTTAGAGAATGTACTCGCCTGAGGTCTGGAGCAATGAATATCAAATTGTGTCCTTATCGGTGCCTCACAGACCTATATATGAAATTATATGTCATTATAGTATTTTGGAACCATAACATGCTATAGTAGCTTAAAACTGGGTCTCTATATCAACACTAGGTCCAACTAAGTCAAACTAGGTCAAACTAGGTCAAATTTGGTCAAACTAGGTTAAATCTAGGTCAACACAATCAAACTAGATCATTTTCTAGTTTTTATGTTAATTTTACCTATTTACAAGGTTTATAAAGTTATACTAGGTCTTAACAAGTCACTATTTGGTTTTTGGTGCTAACTAGGTCAAACTAGTCAATACTAGTTAATACTAGGCCAATACTAGATTTCTAGTCTATACTAATAAGTTACTAACATATATTACCATAATATATACTTCTACCTATAATTTATACTAATAACTTGGTCTATAGCTATTTACCTTACCCCGTATCTCAAATACCTTAACTATTAGTCAAAATCTTAGTTCTAGGGTCAATACTTTGGATAAACTAGGTTTTAAAGTCATACAAGTTAGCTATGATATAATAATATCATATATACTATATAGATATACTAATATATATAATAACTTAGTCTAACACTTAATACGTAGCCAATACCTTAGTATCACCTCATTACCTTAACCAATATCTTAACATATTATCCCTTATCCTAGTTTCTAGACTAATACCTTAGCTAATACCATTATCTTGACCAATACCCAATACCTTAGCCCATACCTTGGTACATAACCCACTACCCAAGCTAGACACTACTATTATCATGGTATCTTAATCCAATACATAATATCACAACCTTACCTTAGTATCTTAGTATTACCTCTTACTAGTTCTAATATTTTGGTATATTGGTATTCTAAATACCTTGATACATCATAGGATACCACACTCTAATTTTTCTCACACATATCCCACTTGTTTATACATAGTATCATGGTACCACATTAGGAATCATATGATAACACCCCCAAGATACTAACTCATGACCATAATCTACGCTTACCTTACATCCAAGATACTCACCCTACTCTTGGCACTTGACATCTTAATATTATCCATTATCTAGTTCTAATATCCAATATCTTAGTATCTTGACCAATACCTTATCCTCCTAGATACTTACCCAACTAACTCTAATACTAATACTTGATACCAAATATGATACATTACTCAAGCCCTAATACTCACTTAGCTCACTCATGATACTTGAGTGTCATAATACCAATATTTTCATGGTACCCAAGTATCACACTAGTACCTTGCCTCAAACTCTAATACCTTGACACATAACTTACCTATACTTGACTCACTTGATAACCACTTGTATCAACACTAACACGCACACTAACTAACACCTATTACCTAAAATACACACACACACACACACACACACACACACACACACATATATATATATATACACAAAATACCTATGTCGTATAGTTAGTTCTCTACTTGTAACCAATGTTGCACTTATTAGACCTATTCAATAAATTCTAGGGTTAAAGTATGTCATATCCCTTTGTATTAGATTTTTGAAACTTTAAACGGATCACGTTTTCGTGTCCGAAAGCTCACAAAATCGTAAAAACATCGAAACACGTTCATCTTTAGGACACCAGACAGTCAAATAGTTTACAAAGAGTTCTAAAATGAATTTTACCTATTAATTTATATATTTGGAAAGCTAACTTCGATACTTTTTTAAAAAAATGAAAGATTAATCGGAGTCCTGAGTTAGAAGTTATGGCATTTCTAAGTTGTTATGGCTGCTAAAAATGAGGCTGAATACTATGACGAATTTTAGCTATTTTGGACAAAAGAACACATGTATACACCCAATTTACCAATTCTACCTATACATATCATGGCGTATCATGCTACGGACTCTACGTGTCCAATTTTGTATACAGAACACCTTTACACCATCAAATAAATATCACTAGTAGTTATTAGGACACAATACACACACTCAATGGACACAATTGGGATTTTCTCCAAATTGAGCCATAAAATTCTGATACCAACTTAGATCTACTAAATTAAGGGATTCTAGTACCTAGATCTACCATTGGAAAATCAAATCTAACCATGAAAATGTTCCTACATGACCAAGGGGTGTTCCTAACCATGAATTTGATAAAATTGAGAGAATTACCTAGTATTTTGGTAGCATATTTGGAGAATTCTGAATTTGGACACGGAAGGGATGGATCGAACACAATCTCCTAGCAAGCTCCTCTCCTATGGATCTCCTTGTGCTCTTCAATGCTCTAGGACCTTATGATGGTGAGAATGAGTGGAATTGAAAGTGGATTGAGTGAAATTGGTAGGAAATTAGGTTTGCTTGGGGAAGAAGAAACTTTACGAAAAATGAGGCTAATGAGTGAAACAAAATAAATGGATGAGCCCTAAATTGAACTTATATCTTATAGTAAGGTTTGGTCATGCCAAAATATTAAAATTGTCCCTCTCCATTTGTCATGATTGAAATCTAATTAACTAAAGGAAGGAATCTCTACAACTAAGAGGAATATTCTCTTCATGACAACTAAACTTAATTAATTATAATTATTAAAGTCACGACTAATAATAATTAGCACTAACTAACACTTGTCATGATCCGCACCCTGATATTCAGGCACGAGTACGTGGTTACGCCCAGCCTATGTCGCAGAATCGGTGGTAGATCGCTGCCTGGGTCATTTCTAACTATCTAATATCTCAAGAATATAATATGGTACCTGTCAAACATCTCAACTCCAATCGAAGGAGCAATATGGTATCTCACAAATATATCAATCTCAATCACAAAATAAACTAAGGAGAAAATAATGCACGAATGAAAATAGCGAAGAAAAGAAAGATACAATCCACAATATGAAATAATAGTACATCTGTGAATCTCCTCAAAAATAATAGTCTAATACAAAATCACTAAACAAAACTAGACCTCCTCGGTCACTGGTACTATGTCCTCTGGCTCTAGGGGAGTGTTCTCTAAAGTCTCACCCTCCTGAGGTCCGTAATGTGTGGGACACAGCTCCTCTAGCCAATCATCTAGAAAAATATATCCAGTCAGGATTGGAGCGAAGTACATACCTCTGAAAGCAGTTCCAATAACATAATCGATCATATATAACAAGCAATAGAAAAATGAGACAAGATACACAAGTAGAAAGAATATACAATACAAGTGAACAGGCAATAGGCACATTAAAGTTGGAAGTAAATACAAGAATAACTGCAAGTAGAGAACAAAAAATACTAACTATGTGTTTTAGAGTGCGAATTCGTTATGTGATCGGCTTAGGTTGCATATGAGGTATAAAGGTAACTCCATTATACGTGAGGTGTATAATCGACATGCACATGAGATCAAGAGGGCTTTGATCACATAACCAACTCCTACTCCCCCTCCCCAATCAATACTCATGGATCCAATCATGATACGTTACGTACATGATCACGATAGTCACACTAGCACACGAAATAGTGGATGCACAAGAAGCACACGAAAGTCAATACCCGATGCACACGATGAAATACATGTCATTGGGTACCCGTTGCACACGGTAGGGGATAACACCTCCTGACGGGATCCATATAGCACCAGTCCGTGAAATCACTGTGTCGGGAAACAATGTATACTAATCTAGAATATGCATATATACAATATTATGAATTAAAAATAATCAGAGAAATGTACTCGCCTGAAGTCCTGAGCAAAGTGTGTCTCTCGATGCCCAAGCTGGTGTCTCACAACCTATATATGGTATGTTGCATCAATACAAGGTTCAATGATGAAAATAAATGAAGTTGATAAAATTCTAGGTCGATACGCCGTTTCTAAGTCAAACCAATGCATTCTAGGTTGCAAGAGTCTAATGCTAAGTCACTAAGTCAATACACTATGAAGCTATGCTATACTAGCTAAGCTAACACACCACAGTGCATCCAAGAAGCCGTATCCTAAGATACGCAAGTTTTCTAATATGAAAAATAGTTTTTTATATATATAGATAAGTCATATATAATAATAATATCTCAAAACAATATAATTATGATACCTTGGCCTTGTGCCAATGCGTATCGTAATTACCCTGATACCCAACTCAATAACTTGGATATCGCCCCAAAACTAAACCATATGCTACTCCTAGCTATTTTAATACTATAGCCACTAACATACCCTTCTATATACCATCACTACAACTACACTATTATATACTTGTATAGGCTAACAGCTAAACTAACAACCAATACAAGCCTATAACATATACTTATGCATAACTAACTACTCTAATATCTAACTACTAATAACAACTAATATAAGTATATATGTAGCTAACTAGCTACTAGCTATCTTAATGAATCCTTAACAACTAAATTAGCTATTTACATACAACTAATCTTAACAAGTAATTATATAACTCCCTAACTATCTGGACTAACAAATACCTGTGTATATAATTCACTAATAGATATCACAATAGTATATAATCTACCTAGCTAATTACCCAAATACTTTATATAATCCATCTAACACCTACCTTATATAATTATCTAACTGACTAAGACTGAAACCAAACTCCAACTGAAAATAACTTAGACTGTGCATGCCTACACAGGGGAGAAACTGAACTATTACTGTGTACACTTGCACTGTGCAGATACTACACAGTGCACTGGCTGCAGTTCACCCTCAGGTGAGTCTTCATGTGAGTTGCTGTGTTCAGATGCTTCAGTTGATTTCAAGTCTTCAGTTGAGGTAAATATCTGTACTGCCTTCATTCTTCAGTGAGTATGAGAGAGTCTTCAGATATGTCTTCACTATGCAGATGCACAGTGAGTCTTCAAATCAGTATCTGTACAGTAAGTTGCTATGTTCAGATGCTTCAGTTGATTTCAAGTCTTCAGTTGAGGTAAGTATCTGTACTGCCTTCAGTCTTCAGTGAGTATGTACAGCGAGTCTTCAGCTTCAGGTAGTTCTGTACAGTGAGTCTTTAGCTTCAGGTAGTTCTGTACAGCGAGTCTTCAGTCTTCATTTCAGTGAGTCTGTACAGCGAGTCTTCAGTCCAGGTAGTTCTGTATAGTTTGGTCTTCAAGTGTTGTCATGCCCCAGTCCCAAAATATCGAGGGACTGGACACGTGGCAATGGCCAGCAGCACACCGATGGACAAACCCAATTTAATGGACCCATCAGGATGTACTTGAGCTGTAGTACAACAATAAGGGTCTAAATATACTAATCTCATCCACAGATATGAATACAACAATATCAATAGAGTAAAATATAATCATCAGCAAGTCACAAGTAAATAAATCGGGGAATAACCCAATAATGAGTCTGATACAATAGTCAAGATACAAGAATAAAGATATCAACAACAAATACTGAGTATAGACAAAATATATACTCAGAAGATACCCTTGGTGATCACTCGTCTACTGGATCTGGTATTGCTCCAGTGCCTGCTCCTGTTCCTGCTCCTGCTAATGCTCCTGTCCCGTATACCTCGGGATCGATCTCGTCTGTTAATCCTGGGGACATAATCCGGATCCAGGTCCTTAGGGGACATAACGAGGTATAAAATAACTCAAGCCAAGATAAATACAGTGCAACAATAAATGAATCAAAATAGGGTAAACTATATAACCAGCTAAGTGATATGCAAGATGAGAGCATCACTAGAACTCAGGCTAAGACCACTACAAGCTATGTGTCGGGGAGCCGGTAGCAGTGATATCATGTGGTTGTCTAGCTCGGAGAGAGACTAAGATGCCGGCATAATATAATTAACCTATAGCCTGTGTGTCTCTCCCCATCCAATGTAATCATACGTCTCATGTCCACGATGTCTCATGTCCATGCCACGCAGGATCATAACTAATGCATCCAGTCATATAATATCTAAGCAAATAATATGTCATAAAACCTGTAACCTATACAGAATCACCATGAATATCTCAGGAAGATTCTGCCTCATGAATAGTGTCAGGTGTCCTGGGTTATGACGTACTTGATAATACAAGCACGAGAAGTATAGGGTCTCAGTATCCATCTCTAGATGACGTTACACAACTTCGCGTACGGTGTTGGCACCCGAATGTTATTCGGACGCTAAGTAAGTCACACGGTCCTAGGTTAAGCATGTACAAGATATAAATAAATCAAGAAAATATGTAACAAGAACTGCAATGTTGGCAAGGTACACTTGCCTGGGGTTTGAATACCAATAGTTGTCCCTGTATCAGTGAATTCTGCAGGTACTCCTCCAAAAGCTGTAATAAATATCACCAACAGGTTTAGAAAATATCAAATAGCTAGAAATGTCTGTCCTTGAGTCCAATTTAGACACAAGGGCAAAAATCATAATTTCTGGTGAAAGCGGGGTCTACATGTGGCCCGTTTCGTACTGAAAAATGTGTTAGAACTAATTTTCTCTAAATTCATCCAATTTAGTGTCAACAAGTCCAGAACGATGATACGAACCCAACGGAACTTCCAGAACTGGATTCCGATGAGCCGATCACAAAATCGCCCGTCAAGTGGAGCCGCGGGGCCCACGATATGCGATTTTGTCAACGTTCTCAGAATTGAACCAAACTTGGGTCACAGGACCAGCATATTGCTACGAGTCTGATGGCACAAGTTTCGTCTCGATCTGACGTGTGTACACGAAGTTACAACGTATTCCAGAATAGGCCGATACGGGACGTTGTCGGCGGATACGCGTTGATTCCGGTGTGCACGCACATCCAAATCAACTTCTGCGAAATTTCACACGTCCGTATCAATAGCGCGCACCTTTCGGTGAAGACCGCACACGACCAAGTCGTCCCGTTTGGCGGAGCGCACTCAGTTTCGGGGGGAAACAGGGTATTATTTTTCCTGTTTTTGGATCATAGTTCGCTATCGCCACAGGACGCGACACACCGAGCGGGTTGCACAAAAATCGAGAGGGTCATGCAGGGTTCGCATCACAACAGACAGAACAGAAAATGGGGCAGCGAGGAGAGAGAAAAGGGTACCTGAACAGGGCTACGCAGAACTGGGTTTTCCCGTGTCCGCGAGGCGATGCGACACGACACGAACAGTGTCTAGGGTTAGGGTTTCGGTTTCGTCAGATCGCCGGAGCTGCTGTGGCCGGGGGAGGAGGAGCACTCGAGTCTTCTCGTCGACTCGGGGAGGGTGACGGTGAGGAGAGGGTGGTCGGGACTAGGGCAGCGGCAGCGAGGCTCTGCTGGAGGCGGCCGGATCGTCCTCGTCTGGGATCGCCGGAGAAGACGGCTAGTGGTGGTTGGGGTTCTCAGTCAGGCGGCTATGGTCGTCAAGGTGATGCGGGGCGGGGCAGCCGGAGGAGGGGATGGGTTTATATAGGGTTAGAGGGAGGAGGAGTCGGGAAGAAGAACGGTTTGGGGGTTAGGGTTTTTCGCGGGTTAACGGGTCCGGGTCAGGTTCAATTCAGATCCGACCCGACCCGTTAAGAATTTGGGTTCGGTTCAGTCTAGTTTAGCACGGTTCGGGTTGGTTTGGTTCAATTGAACCGGGTTTAATTTAGGGTTTATTTGGTTTAATTAAAACTTGGTTTTTAAGTCTTTAAAAATGCTTCCGGGGTCAAATAAATTCCCGAAAAATTACCTATGTCTAATTTTTCATTTTACACATAAAAATATTATTTTTATAATATTTTAATATTATTTAACATTATTTAAAAATTATTTACTTTTAAAATACCTTAGTTTTAATTAGTTAAAAATACCAGAAAAATTCCAGAAAATTGTGAAAAATTAATTTTGAAATTTTGAAAAATCAGAGGGTTTACAAGTGTGCATCTGCTGTAGCTACTGGTTCATATTCTCGATTTACCCGTGTACTGCAAACAGTGTGCAGATACTTGCTGCAACTACTGTTCCCTTGGCTGTGTGCAATACATAGGGATATCTGCTACAGTCACTGGTTCATAAGATTGTGTGCAATCCGCACACAGTGGGTCCATTGTTTCAGTCACTTATCCCTAACTGTGACATTAATCCATAACGAGGAAAGGTCCCTCGCGGCTCTGCGCTGAGTCATTCCCCGAGACATGATCCCCTGAATGTGGGACTTGCTTCCGAAAAAATTAATCCATAACGAGGAAAGGATCTTGATTCAATCTATCCCGATCAACCGATACCGATAGTTTTACTTAGTCATGCTCCCCACATCGGGGGAACATGGCACTACACATTGCAACCAATCGCTATATTTCATGGTGTGATAAGTTGCCATCCTTACATGCATGATAGAGTGCTTCGGCAGTTTGGCTACGTACAAACTGCACCGAAGATATTGAAATTGGTGACTGCTGCGAGAGGGACGAAACCGTTAAACTATGTCCCGTTGGTGTACCACTGGGTCTCATACTTCTTCTCTGAATGCAACATCATGTTATTGGTGCATCAGAACGATACTCGATGGTTGAGATGTCGGATTGTAGCGAGAACTACATGTCATACTATGCGACGGCCGAACTTGGTATGCTGTTGAACCCTGATAATCGAATAGGCGGTAATATGCAGGTAGCAAGCCCTCTTCCATCTAAATCAGTCTTGTATGCTGCACTGCTGAAGATGTTGAGGAATAAATTCTAAATTATAAGCTTTTGATTTGTTTATTAACGTTGTTGAATTTTGTGTGTGCTTCTCATACACGCTACGAAAGCTAAGAAGTTGGAGAAAAGTCTCATTAGTTGCAAGGACGAGAACTATGTTTAAGCTGGTGAGCAGTTGCAGAACATCGACAACGCTACTGATTTTTCATTCCTCGAAGATAGGGAGCGGCGTACAAAGAGTCTTAATGATAATTAGAAACTTCTAATTTGTAATTAAATGCTTTGGGTTGATGGTCATGCGATGTTGGGTGTGTAACTTTTTCTGGTACTTAAAACTTTGATGATATATTTTGTGAAACTTTGATCTAATTGTGTGATAATGTTTTGAAATTCGATGTTGATTGTGAGATTGGTATTGAACCTAATGCTACATTACATATCTTTAGTATCCTACTACTATTGCATATCTTTAGTATGCTACTACTGGCAAATATTTTGGCCAATTTTTGAACACCATCGGAATGTCAAATTTTAGTATCCAATAGTTGAAACTGATTTAGTATCTAAGGACTGTCAAAATTTGTTATTGTCCTAAATAAAACATACTAGATTCTTAGGACTGTTAATTTTTTTTTGACAATCCTAACAATATTCAGGACTGTCAAAATATTTGACAGTCCTTATTTAAACATACTGGAATAATAGGACTGTCAAAATTTTATACAGTACCAACAAAAGTCAGGATTCTCAATTTTTTTTGCAGTCATAACCTTAGCCAGGTCTGTTGAAATTTTTTTATAGTCCTTAATTCATGAAGGACTATCAAATTTTTTGACAGTCCTTTGATACTTGAAGTTTTCAATGCATTGTTGCACTTTTCTCTGTATTACAGAACTGTCAAAATCTTTGGCAGTCCTGTATATTATTAGGACATTTAAATTTTTTGACACTCCTAACTATATACATGATAGTCCATCTTCGTCCTCGTCGCGACTGTGCATAAATTTTCGAATGTCAAAACCCTAAAATGGATTTGAAACTTCAGAAATCACTCTCTAAATAAATAATGAACCATATTTTGGTCTCTAGAAGATAAAATCTGGAACCCTAACATATTTAAAATTTTGGAGATGAAAGAAGCAAAATATGAAAATGAGAAAAAAGAACATAAAAGTTTGACTTTTATACTAGGTAGTGGACTAGTTTTGAGTAAAAAAATTTGTTGGTAAACCTGTAAATAAAAGCAACTATTTTGGGATAGTCAGGAGTAAGAAATGATGGCAAATTCTATAGGCACTTCAAAAATTGCTTACGACAACCCATTACTTCAGGACATCCCAATTTTTTTATAATTTTTATTCATGACACCCCAAATTTACTATGGGTTGCCCTCACCCCCTCCCCTCTTTCAATTTTTTTTTTTCCAAACCCTAACCCTGACGTGACCTCCGTCCTGGCCGAGCTTGCGAGAGCGGGAAATGAGGCGGTGGTGCGGCGGAGCTCGAGCGCGCGTTTGGGGGGGGGGGGAGAGTTGTACGGAGCTTGAGTGTGGCGGAGCTCGAGGGGGGGGGGGGGGGAGGTTCGAGCACGGCGGGGCTCAAGCGCGGAAGCGGTGGAGCTCGAGCACGACGGGACTCGAGCGCGACGGAGCTCGAGTTGGGTGGGGGGTGGGTTCGAGCACGACGGAGCTCGAGCTCGAGCGCAGGGGATCTCCAACTCAGAGTTCGATGACCCGCTCTCCCTCCTCCTTGTCCTCGACCTCCTCCCGCGACCTCTTCCACAAGATCACCGCCTTCTCCCCATTTTTGGAACCCCAAGCCACCGCCATCATCGCCGAGTACTGTCAAAATTCCAAAAGGGACCATATGACTTCTATCAAATTTGTTGACAATCCTATTTGTGGTGAGGACTGTTAAAAAAATTGGACTAGTTTGAAACAATTTTTCCGGTGGCAAACTTGTAAATATATAAAAAAATTGGACTAGTCTAAATAATTTTTGATGTGTCTTTAGAATTTGCCGAAATGATATATCCCAATAAAAAATAATTATCAAATACAAAAAAAAAAAAAAGAGGACGCAGTTGGCCTAAATGACATGTAACTCAGCGTGCGTAAAATTTTGTAGTTGGACATAAAAAAAAAAAAAAAAAAAAAATTTCGACGCAAGTATCAATCCGCAAAACTATGAAATAGCCCGAAAATGTAAAAACAAACATTAGTAGACATCTACCGACGTAAAAAGAAGAGAGAGAGAGAGAGTCGCCAATGGCTCCGAAGAAGAAACAGCAGCACCAGCAGAAACCCGCGAACCCGAAATCCAAGGCCCAACCCGCGAACCCGAAACCCGCCACCGCGAAGCTCCAGATATCGGCCGATAACGAGCGGCGGCTCCGCCGCCTCCTGCTGAACACCGACAGGCCCGCGCCCGAACCGCAGCTCGAACCCGCTAACGCCCCCTCTTCTTCTTCTTCTTCTTCTTCTTCTTCTTCCTCCAGAGCGCAGAAGTCGAAGCGGCTGCGGAGCGTCTACGACAAGCTCTCCCTCGAGGGCTTCACCTCCCTCCAGATCGAGAAGGCTCTCTTCGCTCTCCGCGTAAATCAAATTCTTTCCCTTCCATGACACGGACACGACACGAGTTGACACGGACACGGCACCGTTCTTGGCGTGTCTTGATGTAGTGGGAAGTGGTCACCTTCATCCATTTGTTGAGTTATGCTGTCGCGATCACCGGATGCTGGAATGTCGAGCCCTTTTAGTTGGAATCGGGCTAGGAAGCACGGACACGTGATGCAGTGTCGGTGTCACTTCGTGCTGGACACGGCAGAGTTCACTCCAAAATGCTCAAGGAAAAACCAAAACACGTGCTCTCTCGTGCTGTTGTGTCCTAATAGCGTCATGTTGTATCGTGTCCGTGTCAGATAAGAGTCGGACAAAGCAAACACCTCCAAGAAATTGGTGCGTTGTCCGTGCCATGGCATGTCCTTTCTTGATATCTTTGTTGAAGATATGCTAATAAGGCCAAAATTAAATGCTGTGTCTGTGTCGGACATATATCGGACACGACACACTACAAAATACACTAGGACGATCCAAAATAGGGGCCCTCCCCGTGTCTTTGTGTCCAAATTGTGCCGTATCGTATTCGTGTCCGAGCAAACAAGGAATGAGGTTTTTTGTGAAATGATGTGAACGGTTACTGTGAGAATCTAGACTCTAGAGCACATTATTCTGTTTGTTGATTACGATGTTTTCACTAGACGTCAGCATTTTTCTTGTTTTCCGGTTGGAATTATGTTATTTCCTGCAAAAATAGGTGCCATGCCTGTTCCACTGTGTTCGTGCAACATAGAACATGGGAATACATACACGATGATCAATGATTTGAACGTGCTAGTATATTTTGGAGTGTCTCTGTCATGGCCCATAAGCGATCGACAAGGACAGGACACGTACACGGCAAGAATTTTGGAGTGTTTCTGCTTCTTAGGTTTTGTTGGTAGAGGTTATCTTAAATTTGAAGTAGTTCCTTTTTTTTTTTTACTTTGTTTCTATCTTTAAACTGATAAAGCAGCGGAAGGCCTCTGTTTGAACTTTGAATTCAATAAAACATTCTTATGATTGTTAAGTTATACTTTTTCTGGTCACTAGATGAGTGAGTATGGCTTCTTGCAGTTGGAATCTGATGTAAATGCTTTCGTGCCATGAAATTAGGTCGGACTTGACCAAAACAGCTGTAATGTTTTGCCCCTAACTTTTAGCTTGGAAGTTGTAATCATATACAAAGGATGATTCAGAAAGGTAGCAACAAGGGCTACAACTTCCGCATAAAAAGCTCATCCATATTCATTCATTCAGACATCAAAGTCTGCTTTGAAGTGTAGGGCTCAGATTTTAGAATGTTTAGTTTGAGTCAACGTAGGAATTCTGTTAAATAAATCCCTACAAATTTCACTTGATCTTTTATTTTTTAGTGTAGCTTCTTTTTTTTGCAGTTGGTTTACTATTAGGTTTAAGATTCTTCTGGATTGATGACTAGGAAGCACGGAAACTTCAAAATTGGTTGTTTCTGTGTTGCGTCCTGTTTGACACATGTCCGACACAAAGCAAACACTCAAAACTACACCAGGACACACCAAAATCATTGTAGTCTCCTTGTCGCCCATATCCGTACCACATAATGTATTAGTGTCTATGCAACATAGATTGATTATCATGATTGCTCTGGACAGGATTCTTAACCTGCCTAACATGATTTTGACCTTTTACTCGTTAGCTTTTTTTTTTGATTTCGTGATTTTAGACACCGATATTTGAAATCTGCGCTGGCTTTTAATTTCTTGAAATAATCCAAGGAGGTCTTGCTTTCTCTATATCTTAAAAGATTAATTAGAGCTATAGGCATTCCAGTGAAATAGCTATAGTTAATATAAGTACTACTTGTCCTAGTTAGTTTGAAGTTTGAGGCAGTTTTATAGCTGAGTTGTTAATTTTTCTAATAAATTATAGGAGGAAGCAACCTTTGAGTCTGCTTTGGACTGGTTATGCCTGAACTGTCCTGGAAGTGAGCTTCCTCTGAAGTTTTCTAGCGGGGTTTCTTCCTCTGAACCTGAAGGTATGAACTGCTATCTTTAGGGTGATAATGATAATGATCATCATCATTATTAGGCTTATTCTTATCATTGTTATTATTTAAAATTTGGGAAGATAATTAAAGGCTGAACATTTTGAGTTTAGGTATAGCTGATTTTATTATGCAGTAGGTGTTGGTTTTTGGATAAGGCTTGCTTATTTCTGTTGTATAGTTGATCACAAGTCACCTCATGGATGAAGAGATTCATTCTTGATGTCCATTTACTTCCTTAATAATGTAGAAGTAAATATTCGAAGGGACCATATGACTTCTATCAATCTTTGATTCTGAGTTGTTGAAATAATTTTGACTTCTATTATAATTTTGACATATATGTACTGACTTGACTTTCATGGCAGAAAGGGCGGTTAAAATCATATCCACTGCTCGGGAAGATTATGTTCCTCTTCAACGACCTCAGGATGAAGTGGAAGAGAGAATGCCTGGACTCTCAGTTAGAATTAGAGAGCGCCGTGATGAGCTTTTGCTAGATTTGGGAAAGTCATCACGAGCGGATTGGATACGTCAATACATGGAACAAGAGGAAGCAGAACAAATGCAGGAGGTACTAACCTACTTAACACTTGGTCGAATATGACATTCCAAGTGTCACTGTCTAGTAGTTAAAGATGTTATTCCAACATCAATATTTGGTTCTGATACTAGGATAATAGTGTATACCAACTTTTAACCCTATAAGAAGATAGGTTGGGCTGGCCAGGTGTTCTCCCGGCCGTAGAAGACTTATTTTTGTTGGATCCATACTGATCAATGTTTCCTTAGGTTAGTTGTGTTTATTTGCATATATTTGGTAAGTACCAATGCTCCAGGAAATCGTAATGATGTACAGCCTTAAAAAACATATAAAATGCAACACGTAAAAATATCATGATTTATAAGTAATAATGCATGCATGAATTATTGCGTATAGAGGACATAATTCGACTTATACCCAAACAGATAATTAACATGTTTAAACATGCAAAAGTAAGCTGAGATTTGATAAAAGCTATGATTTAAGAAAACGTAACTCAACTAACCTACATTAAGTTCATTTTAGTCTTACCTAAGGACATGCTGGTTTCACAATGTTTGAACAGTATTATTGAGCTTGAGTATGCCAACAATGCCTTTCTAAGATGTCATTCGTTTGTTTTCTTGCAAGTTGATCAATGTGCCACATTTTTATGAATCCGAATCTAGCAAACTAAAGTTTATGTACAAGGTATATTTCACTCAGTACATGCTATAAATTGTCCAAAGGAAGGTAAGGGAATGGCTGTATACTCAGCAAACTCAGCAAACTCAGCTTGAAGTTAAGCGGAGAAAAGATGAAGTTTGGCAAGTTTTTGGTTTCTGATAGTAAGATGGGATAACAAACTATATTGAAAAATCTTGTGTTTTGTTAAACTTCAAAAGAAATGAAAGAAAGACAAGAGAAAAAAAAGAAATTATTTAATCGGTCAAAAGTTTCTTACTGATATTACATCCGATTGGCGGAAGAATTACTCTTATCTATTCCTTGTTCTTCTCCCGCTATATTTAACTGAATCCTTGCCCACGATACACTATTTGACATCTACACATGTCACTTAAAAAAGAACAAACATTCTATAAATAACAAGCTAAAATGAACACAAAAATTTAAGAAATACTTCCATATAAATATGAATGCAAGTATTGAAGAGATGGAAACACTTCAATTGATCTAGAAGCCAATGGAAGGATAAACTAATGGTGTTCTGTAGGCAGGGGGTAGTAGCGGTATCTCTGTGGATAACGATGGTATGGTGTTGATAGGATATTATAAGAGGAAGAGGAAGAGGAAGAGGAAGAGGAAGAGGAAGAGGAAGGGGAAGGATAAATTAAAGGTTTAGAAGTGGCATATATGCCTCCCAGTCATATGGGGTTAGTATCAACATCTATGTGGATAAAGATGATATGGTGTTCATAGGAGAGCATAGGATAGGATAAGCTAAAGGTTTAAAAGTGGCATTTTATGCTCCCAGTAAATAGTCTAGTCTTGCATATTATATATAGAGCTATTTGCCATTTATTTTTGGAAGATTCCACTCAGATATTTGCTTTGATCTTTCACAGTATGCGATAATGACCAACTTCTCTACTATTCAGCTATTTCAACTGTCAAATTTGAAACCCATGTGGGCCCGAATCACTAATTTGTATTCATTAAACTCCTACTTTCTATGATGAATATCTGCTCTACATCTAGAGTTTTTGTTGTTTTAAGCTATTTGTAGACAAATGTCAGTGCCAATTCATGCATGTGATGTTAAAAAAGACTTAGCTGACTTGCTAGGTTCTTTGTGCTTTTGTTAGGGGATGAGAGTCCTAGTAGCCTATATCAGCCTATGAAAGGATTCTGACTCGAAAACCTACTGCTAGAGTTTTTAATCTGTACTCAGCTATGGTACCTGGTCCTGACTTGAAATGTGTTACATAATTAATTTTTGGAATTACTTGAGGCTATAATTGTATTCTTGTAGAAATTCCATTCTCGCCGCGATTAATATTTATTTCGAAAAAAAAGAGATGCCAAAATCTCATAATTTACGCTCTATTCATTCCATTTTTCCTTTATCTCACATAATGAAGTCTATATTTGGGATTTATACTTGCTCTTCTTCATGAAGAACACACATCGCCAGATGCCAACTTTTTAGGGGGTAAGTAAATGTACAAAGAACTTATGGATCCTTGTATTAGACAGGAAAAGGCACAAATAAGTAATGCAAGCTTTGGAGGACAACTTATGTCTACTTGATTGTCACAACTCTTTGGAGGAATGCGTGGTTTCAAATATAAGCACAAGGAACCTATGTGTGCTTGTTTTTATTTAAAAGGGTTTATGCAATTATCAGTGTTTTTCTCCTGATGCCTTTTGTAAAATAGAAGCTTCCTGTGTCATTTTATGCTTATGGTAACATTAATTTTCTCGTGAAGGAGGTGGATCCAAGTTGTCGTGCTGCTTCAATTGTTGAAGAATATCATAATGCAAGGTTGGGAGCTCAAGAAGCAAAACAGAGAAAAGACAAGAAAAAGCAGGAACACTTTAGTGAGATCATCCTCAAGTTGAAGCAAGAGATGTCTTCTCTAGGTTCTATTAAAACTTCTATCTCGGTTGCTTATATGGATTTTGGCTCTGTATTAGTGGCATGCTCCTTTACTTCTGTGCAGGCCTATCAACTGACTTGTTGGTATCAAGGATGCAAGACCAATCTTCCACTTCAACTTCAACTTCAGATGGGATGCCATTTGAACGCACAAGTGAGATGTCCCTTGAGTCATCAACTGCAGATGGTGTAGGTAACCGGGTAGAGCTCGTTCCACTTGAGATTATACCTGATGTTACTTCAATCCTGGAGGAGAACTCCATCTTGATGGAAAATGATAATTCCATTGATGTTTTGGGTAACTTGGTTACTGATATTGATGACAAGAACAAGGAGCCTGATGATTTAGAACTTGATAATTTATTTTATGAAGATTCTTCTTTCGAGCTATTAGCCCCTGAAGCAATGAAACAACAAAGGAAAAAAGAATTGCCACGGCCTGCATATTCTCACACTTTTCCGAACGTTGATGACATATGGAAGAAGGTATCGACTTGAATATTCATCAGTTTATTTTTTCCTAGTAACAATACTTATCTAAGAATACCAGTTAGATGTAATCTAGTAAAAATATGATTGTTTCTGGTGATGTACTTGCTTAGTCTCTCTCTTAGATTTTTAATTCTCTGAGAGAAATATATGACGTGATTATCTAACTCTGTAATTTTGGCTCATAAGTCATAACTCTGGAGGCCATTTTTTTTTATCTTGTTGTAACCTACCTGACGTGCAATTCTTTCCTGATAACATAACAGGGGGACTCTAAAAGCATTCCCAAAGCAATTCTTCAGAAGATTTGTCAGAGGATAGGTTGGGATGCACCCAAGTACAGTAAATTGTTTGAAAAGGAGAACAAATATCTTTATTCTGTTAGTATATTACGTAAAGCCACTGGACGAGGCAAGAGCCGGCATGCTGGAGGCTTGATTACCCTCCAGCTCCCTGACCAAGATGAAGCCCGTGAATCTGTTGAGGCATGTACTCTAATATTGTGTTATTAGTAGTTTTATTTCTGTTCCATTCTTACATTAATACTTAATATGCAATTGAAGAAAGTTTATATCGATGATGCTGGCAAGTTACACACTAATGTCAACAGTTGTCTGTCCCTTAAGTTTCCGAAGGACTTTAAATCATTATAGGATCTTATCCTGTGGGATGAATTGAAGCAAGAGGTAACATAGATTTTTTTTTTGAATAAATTAATTCATCTCTATGTGGATGGCAATCAGTCCCCATTTTTTATATTTCACATGTTTTCTCCGCAAGACTGTGTAACTGAGCAGAAGTGGAGATGACCAGACTGTTCGAGGCTTTCTAGTTTGTCTAATATAAGTAATTTTGATGCTATTTAATACGATTCTTTGCAGGATGCACAAAATACAGTTGCAGCTTTCGCTCTTTATCAACTGTTTCCTGATCTACCATTTTGCCAAATGATCAAAGAACCATATGCCTCATTCATTTTGAAATTTCAAGAAGGTGACTTCATCTATAATGCTAATTGTTCTTATTTTGTATCTTGCTTATAGAACTTGTTCAACTCTATCAACATTACTTATGGTCTCTTCCTTTTCAATTTGTGCGTAAAGATGAACAGTCAACCATAACTGAAGATACTGAGGATATTCGAAGAACAAGTTTTGTGGATTCCTTGTTGGATTCAACTACCTGTCATTCAGTGGTATCCTTGAATGATACAAGTAATTCTTTTGGCGAAGGGCTTGTAGGACAATACACTGGAGTAAACTGTGATTCTAGTACCGAAAACTCTAAATTCACGGCAACAGATTCAGGTAGTTGTCTTGAACATATATCTTTTTGTACGTGAAGTAAGCAATATAAAAGGAAATCAGTAATATTGGGCAGATTATGGACATCTCAGTTAAAAGCATATGAAATTGTGAACCCATCCACATTCTTAAAGTCTAAGCAGTTCTTTTTTTTTGGTGTCTTCCTTTTTGCTGGATTTTTTCGTTTCCAACTCGTAACTTTGTTTCATTGTCTATTTATTCTCTTGGAACTCTCAATTTTTTGTTGAATAAGGGCAAGTTACTTTACTGGTCCCCCTGGGTTTGGGACCAGGATATGTCTGTGCCCTACCTAGGGCTGTAAAAAAAATTCAAACGGTTCGCGTTCGACTCGTGTTCAGCTCGGTCCAAGCTCGGTTCAAAGATCGTTCGTGGGCAGCTCGGTCCAAGCTCGGTTCAAAGAACGTTCGTAGGCTGGTCGGTATCGAGTTTGACCATAGGTTGTTTGACTCGGTCTTGTTCGCGAACGGGCTCGAGATCGACTCGGTTTCTCGTATTAGGGCTTCCCCTAGTTTATGTATGTTGCATTGTACTGTATCAATTCTCTCTATTCTCTCTCAAATTTTAATAATTGCATCCAGACGACGCTTTGATGCAATAAAGTCTTGATCTTTTTTTTTTATTGATTCTCACTCAAATTTCAACTATCACTCCTTATTTATTTTTGTTTATTACTTTTGTCACAAACGGTTAGTATAGTATATACCTGGACAAGTTGGCATGACTTGGTCCTGAAAGCAGAGAAAAATACAAAAGAAAATGCTAAGTCTACAACCAGATGCTTACAACCTCTCTCCCCCACCCCTTACACATGGGTCTCACCTCCCCTCTCACCCCCCGCTACATGGGCTCCACCCGACCCCACCACTTCCCCCCTCCTCCAATCGAAGTCTGACACGTGGCGGTTGTAAGGAGATTGTAAGCATTTGGTTATAGGCATAGCAAAGCCCAAATAAAAATGACTCATAGTCTCATGTGCATATGTTAAAATAGAACTTCTTTAAATTCCAAACCTCAAGTACCAAGAATGGTGCTTTGATTACTTTATCCTTTGCTTTGCTTACAGTTATTTTAAAAACAAATATTATGTTTGTTTCTATGGATGGAAATAAATTTTGTCTTTGGAATTTGTCTTTTTCTTTTTTGTTCTTTATTTGATGGAAAATTTATGATGTAAATGGCATAATTAATTCAAAAAAGTCTTTAAAATATGATAACAAAAATGTGATGATTTATATAGCAGGTTTAATGGGGGCTTTGGCTTAGTTTTGTCTCAGGCTCGGTTCGTGTTCGTCCGAGTTCGCGACTTAGATCGAGTTGAGTTCAAACACCATTCTTGGGCTCGACCTTAAGCTCGGCTCGAATAAAACTCGTTTGATAGTTTAGTCAAACCAAGCTCAAACACTCTTTTGTTTGAGCTCGTTCGTTCGATTTTCAGCCCTAGCCCTATCAAAGGCCTCAACCATTGGGTTGCCTCACCTTTTGCGGCACTTTCAAGTTTAACCGCTTTTGTAATTTGTATGAGTCGAGGTCTCGAATGTTCAGCTTTTTGTAGTGAAGTAAGCAAGGTAAAAGAATCAATAATATCAGGAAATCTCAGCTAAAGCATATGAACTCAATACAGATTCTCAAGTCTTTGCAAGTTTATGTCTATTGGTATCTTCTCTTTGCTGAAAACTTTATGTTAGTTTTCAAACTCATAATTGTCGTTCATTTCCTCTTTATATTCTTGGTACTCTCATGTTTGTCGCTTTTGTATGTTTGGCTTCTCCAATAATAATATAAGGTGGAACTCCATAGTTATACCACGAGTGTTTAAATGCCATCACAAGTGAAAATATTTCAGATATATAGTGGTGTATGTTTCGTAGACATAAGCAGAATTCACTTCCTCTTTACTTATTTCTTGAGATACTTTCCCACTTCTTCCTATTTATCATACGGAACAAGCAAACATGGTTGCAAAACCTGTATGAATCCTAAATGTTTGGTGACTGTATCTTGTGACCCAGCTAGCATAGCAGCAACATGATATAGTTTTTAAACTTTCAGAAATGTATTTTGGTGTTTGGAACTCACAACCCTCTTATGTTTTGAGAGAAGAGGTGAAGCCCTTTAAGAAATCAATTTCACCAAGTTATATCTTGAGTCAAATTAGGGAGATGAAATTGGCTGATGTGGTGTTTTACCGGCACAGATATGGGTACATCATGATACAAACATGATGAGAAGGAGAGATCTCACCAATCTTTCGGTGCGTTCGAGTGTAATATGGAGTGTCTACATCATGTCTGATACGTGCCCGACAGGAAAAGACAGGAACATGGCACCTACTTATGGAGTGTCCATGGTTCCAATCTTGTTTGTCCACATTTTCTTATGCAAGGTAAACCTAGGTTTTGGCAGTTTGAATCAACTAAACACCCAATGCCATTTCTTTCAATTTGTGGATTATAGAAGGATTGGGCCTGTTGTGTTTTACCGGCACAGATATGGGTAAATCATGATACAGACATGATGAGAAGGAGAGATCTCACCAATCTTTTGGTGCGTTCTAGTGTAATATGGAGTGTCTACGTCATGTCTTATACGTACCGGACAGGAAAAGACAGGAACATGGCACCTACTTATGGAGTGTCCATGGTTCCAAGCTTGTTTGTCCACATTTTCTTATGCAAGGTAAACCTAGGTTTTGGCGGTTTGAAACACCCAATGACATTTCTTTCAAATTGTGGATTATAGAAGGATTGGGCCTGGGTGTCCTCCTGCTGGACACAATCAACGTATTTAATGAATGCTCATGCTGTGTTAATTACAAAAGATTCGTTGAAATTTTATCATCCTCAATGTATTTAGGTCATGTTTATCATAGTAGTGCATTTTCTCAGCCTTATACATGACAGGACAAATTTTGTTTTCATCACAATAGTCAGTGAAGAATATTTCATATCAAAGATTTCTCTGCCGTTATCTGTTACCAAAAAATAGTTGGGTATAGTCCTGTACACGGAGATCAGATTCTAGCTCGTACTTTTTTGATTGGATATTGTCTAATTATCTGTTGAGTAGGTCACCAACTCAGTGATTTGAATAACTTTCTGTTACAATTTAGTCATCATAATTTCAGCAACTTGTAGTTCTATGATTGCTAACTTCTCGACATTGATGACTTTGTTTCTCTTCCATTATAGTATTGCATCATCATGAACTTGCTGAGAATATTCATTTGAAAAAGGAGCAGGAGAAGAAAATGGCGCTTCCAAAGTACATGGTATCTTTTTATTTCATATCAAAGTAATTTCTAAAATTGATAAAATTTCCTTCGTGTTCACTATGGACATAAGTATTCCTAATATATCTTATGTTGTACTGGTGGTTATACACTTCTTCAACGTATGGTTAATTACTGTTACATGTTAGAAAGCTATAGCAATGGCAAACTGCATTTTCATGATTAGTTTCTCTTTAGTCCCAACAACAGTTCTTTCTTTTCTTATCTTCCATATATTTTGTCTCTTCCAGATGAACTGTTAGATATATCCAGTTTTTCTTTATCCAGGAAATGATGGAGGCTCGAGCTGCTCTTCCTATAGCTAAACTGAAAAATTGTATCTTGCAAATGCTCAATGAAAATGATGTGATTGTTGTTTGTGGAGAAACAGGATGTGGCAAAACAACACAGGTATATCACTAACTTGGTTGCATACGAAGACCTGAAAAATTCAAGAACTCATGTCTTAGTTCTCCTATACCACAAAATTATATACCATCCATATCAGTGAAATAAGACTTTGTACCTCCATATGGTCTTTGGTGAAGGTGCATATGCCCTCACTTCTAATAGTAGGACAGCCGTTCTTCCCATTGCTTGGAAGTAATTAAAAGGTGGAGGGCCAGATTCCATTACATAACAGATCCCCCACCTTCTGCTGATAATCACAGTTGATTGTTTCTTAAAGAAAACCTTTGTGAGTTTGATATAGGCGCCCTCTTCCATGGAGCAAACCATAGGGAGGTATTGAGTCCATCTCCTATGGAGTATATGAATTACTGTGCTGCAGTCTTCCTTAGTTTCAAGATAGATTTCCAGAAGTAAGAATCTGTAACAGAAGGATAATGCTTTGAATCCTAGATCCTTGTACGGCAAATATTGTAAGAATTTATAAAGGCATCCTTAATTTTCTGAGTCATGGTATTTCCCCAAACAACACTTATTTGCATAAGGTTATACCGTAAAACCTGAATATCACCCATATAACAAAAATTGGATATTATCAAATAGTTTCTCTGTATTTATACTCTCTTCATTTCATAAACATTATATTTGCTCATAGATTATGCTATTATGTTTATTTGAAGAAGCTACTAAAATTCTTCTTGTGACTTGTTAACTTTGGCAGGTTCCTCAATTCATATTGGATGACATGATTGGATCAGGGCTTGGTGGACATTGTAACATTGTGTGCACACAACCTAGGAGAATAGCGGTAATGCATACTTTTCACCAATCTATGTAGCTTCAGGCCTGGGGTTCGTGGTTGCTGCTGTTTCTCAAAAGAAAAGCAGCAGCAGCAGCTTCTGAAAGCAGCCTACTACCTTCTGTAAAAAGCTGCCCCAAAATCGAACTAACTTTTCAATTTTTTCACCCGCTAAGCTGGTGTTACCAAACAGCTTTTGGGACTGCTTTTTTGAAAAATAAGCAGAAGCACACGTGAGAAACAATATCAAACCTAGCCTCAGTTATAAGCTAAAATTTATTGCATATGCTCCCATCTATCATCGTAGAAATTTGGGTAGGCTTGCATGCTGAGTTCAATGACCAGATGTTTAAATTTTATTGTCTAGGGTATATATATATATATATATATATATATATATATATATATATATTTATATATATATATATATGAGCAACTTTGTATTTTTTGAAGTGACAGCCAATCTAGTAGTGAAACTGTCTTTCTTCTCCCATCACTTGTGATTTTTCCACTACTTTCCGGTCTCGTAACTCATTCACTTTCTCCGCTACCCTTGCTCCTTAATATTATCTTTGTTAGCTTGAATGTTTTTTACAAAATGGTACAACATAATCGAACAATTGAGGATGTTGAAGTATATTTTTTTTGTGTATCACGAACAAAAGTTATGTTCAGTTGGTACGGTTTCGAGAACGAAATGCGATTGTTACATTGTGATTTTAGTTTAGAAAAGGAGGTCAAAGCCAGTACATTCCTTCTGGACTGTTAGACATCCAACATTTTTATGGTTATGAGCCAATTATAAGCAAGTTGTTTAAAAGGCAAAGGAGCAAGGCAAGGCATGTAGGCCCCCTTTGCAAAGACGCGGCATTTAGGCACCCTCGGGCATGGCGTGAGTTCCTAGGATTGGGGCGTAAGTTTTTTGGTATTTATATCTAAAGAGTTGTAATATATTTAGAAATACTGAATAGTAAGTGAAAATGATCAATAATAAAACATAAGCTAAATAATAAAACATTAGGAATATGATCCAAATTTCAGAGGACAATTACATATTACAAACCATTCTTTAAGAGTCAAAGTGCCCAACACTAAAACATTTTGTCTAAAAAGAAAGTAGCAACTAATTGCTTATTGAAAAAACAAAATAAGAAAGATATTGCCAACTTCAAAATATTAAAATAACAATGATCACTCAGAATCTAAGTTCACTCATCTAGGAGAAAGTAGACCTGTAGGAATAGAAAATATCAAAAAAGGAGAGAGAAAAAAGAGTTTTAAGAAATATCTAGATTGAGGATGCTGTTGCTATTGGGGATCTTGAGGGGAGGGGCTCGATTGGAGAGGGCGGCTACGCCTGGACCTAGCGCGGCTGAAGGGGACATTAGTGCCTTGAATGGAGAGGACACAAGAGGTTTTGATGTTTGCACCTATAAAGAGGGAGAAGAGAATTTTGCTCTCATTTAGGGTTATCTTTCGGGTGGGTAGGTGGACCCTTTGCTATTATAAACAACAAAGCCTTTATTGCCATTTTTTTTTGGGTTGGCTATTTGAATTCTCTTCTTCCATTCGACTCTTTCAAGGAAAATTTCGTATATAACACTAATAAAAATAATATTCTTCTTTAATACATCAAATCATGTTCGTCTAGGTCTGTCTCGAATCTTAGCAACTCTATTAATTGCTATATTACCGATCCTTACAGGAGCATTAATTGGTTTGCGATGCACATGTCGAAATCACCTAAGACGATTTTTTTTGAACTTGTCCTCAATTGACGCCACCTCTAACTTCCCATTGATACAGTCATTTCTTATCCTATCCTTTAATATATTTTTACTCATCAATTTTGCCATTCTCATTTCAGCTGCACCAACTTTCTGGACATGTTGTTTCTTAATCGTCTAACACTTTGATGCGTAAAACATGACTAATCTAATAGCAATTTTGTAGATTTTTATTTTCAACTTCAGAGATATCTTGCAATCACAAAGTACTCAAAAAAAAACTTCTCCTTTTCACCCATCATGTTTTAATTCTATGCAATGAATGATCGATACTAAATACCAAAAATTGTGACTCTTAAGGTATTTGTTGTTCCATCTATATGTACTTCCTCCTAATTTTTTTTGACTTCTGGTTGAAATTACGTTACATATGTTCTGTTTTTGTTCTACTAATTTTAATTCTCTTGGATTTTAACGTTTCTTTTAAGACTTCTCTTTTAGGATCTAGCATTTCTCTACTATTATCAACCAACATAAAATAATCAACACATATCATACATAATGGAACCTCTTCCTGTATATGCCTACTAATTTCATCCGTAACTACGCAAAAATGTATTAAATGCGGATCTTTGATGTAAGCCAATGATACTAAGAAATGATTTACTATCTCCTCCATTAGTTCGCACATTTATGTTAACTCTATCATACATATCCTTAATAGCCTCAATATAACTAGTAGGAACTTGTTTCTTCTTCAAAGCCCACCAAATTATCTCCCTAGGAATTCGATTGTAAGCTCTCTAAATCAATACAAAACCTATTCAAATCTTTTTTTTTCTCTATCCCTAAATCTTTCCATCAATTTTCTTAGTATGTGAATGGCTTTCATAGTAGATCTCTTATATAAAACCAAATCAATTCTCTGAATTTTTAGTCTCTTTGCTGTTTATAAACCACAACAAAAAAAAAAAAAAAAAACTTCTATTGGGTGTAAGTTTTTCACATAGGATATGAAAATGTTCCCCTCATGTAAGAAATGCACACCCAAACAAAAGACCTACGCCTAGTAGGCCTCTCATCCGATTAAACAAGTCCAAGGACTTTTTGGATGCACTGCCTCAAAATGAGTCCCATGAAGGGTTTTTAAAACATTGATCGTAAGTGAGATATTTTTATATATTTCCTCGGTGGAGAGTCATAATACTTCTTCTTGAGTTTGAATTTTTTTTATACGGAATCTAGGGTCTTAAAGCTTCTACAGTTTTTGTTTTGATCTTTATTTAATTTCTATTTTCGTTGCCCCCTTCTTTTATTCACTTCAATCATTCATTATCTTTTCTTAAGTTTGTTGTTTCTAAAGTATCTGACCAGTTTTCACATCAAGCAAGATAAGAATTGAAACAATTTGATTTTTCTAATCATCTGTCCATTGTGAAATCTTTACTCTTTAATGTTTCTTCTAGGGCATGGGTACCAAGTTTCAGTAGAGAACCTTTCTTATACTCTGTTCTTAAGTTTATACAATGTCATTTGTCTTCTCTTCTTGTTGCATTCTAGGTTAGCAACATCACGATTAGTTTTTGAACGTCCGCTTGAGTCAAATTGTGAAAGTATTATTCTGTAACATGGAAGAGATAACAACTCAAAGGTAGAATATCTCTGGACTCATTTTCAGATTTATTTGTTATCAGTAGAAATATCAGCTGCCACCTCCTGCTAGACCCTCCGCCTAATATGAGGAAAGTAAGAAATGAAAAGGGGGTTGGGGGAAGGAAAGGGGGTGGGGGGTGGGGGGGGGGGAGGAAGTGAGATACTTTTATATATTTCCTCGGTGGAGAGTCATAAATTGGTTTGCGATGCACATGTCGAAATCACTTAAGACGATTTTCTTTGAACTTGTCCTCTATTGACACCACCTCTAACTTTCCACTGATACGGTCATTTCTTATCCTATCATTTAATATATTTCTATTCATCAATTTTAGCATTCTCATTTCAGCTGCACCAACTTTCTGGACATGTTGTTTCTTAATCGTCTAACACTTTGATGCGTAAAAGATGACTAATCTAATAGCAATTTTGTAGAATTTTATTTTCAAATTCAGAGATATCTTGCAATCACAAAGTACTCAAGAAAAACTCTCCTTTTCACCCATCATGTTTTAATTCTATGCAATGAATGATTGATACTAAATACCAAAAATTGTGACTCTTAAGGTATTTGTTGTTCCATCTATATGTACTTTCTTCTAATTTCTTTTTGACTTCTGGTTGAAATTACGTTTCATATGTTCTGTTTTCGTTCTACTCATTTTAATTCTCTTGGATTCTAAAGTTTCTCTTCATACTTCTCTTTTAGTATCTAGCGTTTCTCTACTGTTATCAACCAACATAATATCATCAACACATATCATACATAATAGAACCTCTTCCTGTATATGTCTACTAATTTCATTCGTAACTACGCAAAAATGTATTAAATGCGGATCTTTGATGTAAGCCAATGGTACTAAGAAATAATTTACTATCTCCTCCATTAGTTTGTACGTTTATCTTAACTCTATCATACATATCCTTAAAAGTCTCAATATAACTAGTAGAAACTTGTTTCTTCTTCAAAGCCCACCAAATTATCTCCCTAGAAATTCGATTGTAAGCTCTCTAAATCAATACAAAACCTATGCAAATCTCTTTTTTTCCCTCTATCCCTAAATCTTTCCATCAATTTTCTTAGTATGTGAATGGCTTTCATAGTAGATCTCTTACATAAAACCAAATCAATTCTCTGAATTTTTAGTCTCTTTGCTGTTTATAAACCACAACCCAAAAAAAAAATTACTTCTATTGGGTGTAAGTTTTTCACATAGGATATGAAAATGTTACCCTCATGTAAGAAATGCACGCCCAAACAAAAGACTTACGCCTAGTAGGCCTTTCATCCGATTAAACAAGTCCAAGGACTTTTTGCATGCACTGCCGCAAAATTAGTCCGATGAAGGGTTTTTAAAACATTGATCGTAAGTGAGATACTTTTATATATTTCCTCGGTGGAGAGTCAAAATACTTCTTCTTGAGTTTGAATTTTTTTTTATACGGAATCTAGGGTCTTTAAGCTTCTACAGTTTTTGTTTTGATCTTTATTTAATTTCTATTTTCGTTGTCCCCTTCTTTTATTCACTTCAATCATTCCTTATCTTTTTTTAAGTTTGCTGTTTCTAAAGTATCTGTCCAGTTTTCACATCAAGCAAGATAAGAATTGAAACAATTTGATTTTTCTAATCATCTGTCCGTTGTGAAATCTTTACTCTTTAATGCTTCTTCTAGGGCATGGGTACCAAGTTTTAGTAGAGAACCTTTTTTATACTATGTTCTTAAGTTTATACACTGCCATTTGTCTCTCTTCTTGTTGCATTCTAGGTTAGCAACATCACGATTAGTTTTTGAATGCCCACTTGAGTCAAATTGTAAAAGTATTATTCTGTAACATGGAAGAGATTGCAGCTCAAAGGTAGAATATCTCTGGACTCATTTTCAGATCTCTTTGTTATCAGTAGAAATATCAGCTGCCACCTCCTGCTAGACCCTCCGCCTAATATGAAGAAAGTAAGAAATGAAAAGGGGGTGGGGGGAAGGAAGTGAGATACTTTTATATATTTCCTCGGTGGAGAGTCAGAAATTGGTTTGCGATGCACATGTCGAAATCACTTAAGACGATTTTCCTTGAACTTGTCCTCTATTGACGCCACCTCTAACTTCCTACTGATATGGTCATTTCTTATCCTATCATTTAATATATTTCTACTCATCAATTTTAGCATTCTCATTTTAGCTGCACCAACTTTCTGGACATGTTGTTTCTTAATCGTCTAACACTTTGATGCGTAAAGCATGGCTAATCTAATAGCAATTTTGTAGAATTTTATTTTCAAATTCAGAGATATCTTGCAATCACAAAGTACTCAAGAAAAACTTCTTCTTTTCACCCATCATGTTTTAATTCTATGTAATGAATGATTGATACTAAATACAAAAAATATGACTCTTAAGGTATTTGTTGTTCTATCTATATGTACTTTCTCCTAATTTCTTTTTGACTTCTGGTTGAAATTACGTTTCATATGTTCTGTTTTCGTTCTACTCATTTTAATTCTCTTGGATTCTAAAGTTTCTCTTCATACTTCTCTTTTAGTATCTAGCGTTTCTCTACTATTATCAACCAACATAATATCATCAACATATATCATACATAATAGAACCTCTTCCTGTATATGCCTACTAATTTCATTCGTAACTACGCAAAAATGTATTAAATGCGGATCTTTGATGTAGCCAATGGTACTAAGAAATAATTTACTATCTCCTCCATTAGTTCGTACGTTTATCTTAACTCTATCATACATATCCTTAAAAATCTCAATATAACTAGTAGAAACTTGTTTCTTCTTCAAAGCCTACCAAATTATCTCCCTAGGAATTCGATTGCAAGCTCTCTAAATCAATACAAAACATATGCAAGTCTTTTTTTTTCTCTATCCCTAAATTTTGCCATCAATTTTCTTAGTATGTGGATGGCTTTCATAGTAGATCTCTTACATAAAACCAAATCAATTCTCTGAATTTTTAATCTCTTTGCTGTTTATAAACTACAACCCAAAAAAAAAAACTTCTATTGGGTGTAAGTTTTTCACATAGGATATGAAAATGTTACCATCATGTAAGAAATGTACGCCCAAACAAAAGACTTACGCCTAGTAGGCCTCTCATCCGGTTAAACAAGTCCAAGTACTTTTTGGATGCACTGCCTCAAAATGAGTCCCATGAAGGGTTTTTAAAACATTGATCGTAAGTGAGATACTTTTATATATTTCCTTGGTGGAGAGTCAGAATACTTCTTGTTGAGTTTGAATTTTTTTTATACGGAATCTAGGGTCTTCTAGCTTCTACAGTTTTTGTTTTGATCTTTATGTAATTTCTATTTTCGCTGCCCCCTTCTTTTATTCACTTCAATCATTTCTTATTTTTTCTTAAGTTTGTTGTTTCTAAAGTATCTGTCCAGTTTTCATATCAAGCAAGATAAGAATTGAAACAATTTGATTTTTCTAATCATCTGTCCGTTGTGAAATCTTAACTCTTTAATGCTTCTTCTGGGGCATGGGTACCAAGTTTAGTAGAGAACATTTCTTATACTATGTTCTTAAGTTTATAAAATGTCATTTGTCTTCTCTTCTTGTTGCATTCTAGGTTAGCAACGTCACAATTAGTTTTTGAACGTTCGTTTGAGTCAAATTGTGAAAGTATTATTCTGTAACATGGAAGAGATAAGCAGCTCAAAGGTAGAATATCTCTGGATTCATCTTCAGATATCTTTGTTATCAGTAAAAATATCAGCTGCCATCTCCTGCTAGACCCAGTTTTCATATCAAGCAAGATAAGAATTGAAACAATTTGATTTTTCTAATCATCTGTCCGTTGTCAAATCTTAACTCTTTAATGCTTCTTCTGGGGCATGGGTACCAAGTTTAGTAGAGAACATTTCTTATACTATGTTCTTAAGTTTATAAAATGTCATTTGTCTTCTCTTCTTGTTGCATTCTAGGTTAGCAACGTCACAATTAGTTTTTGAACGTCCGTTTGAGTCAAATTGTGAAAGTATTATTCTGTAACATGGAAGAGATAGCAGCTCAAAGGTAGAATATCTCTGGATTCATCTTCAGATATCTTTGTTATCAGTAAAAATATCAGCTGCCATCTCCTGCTAGACCCTCCGCCTAATATGAAGAAAGTAAGAAATGAAAAGGGATAGGGGGAAGGAAAGGGGGTGGGGGGGGGGGGGGGGAAGGAAGTGAGATACTTTTATATTTTTCCTCGGTCGAGAGTCAGAATTTGGTTTGCGATGCACATGTCGAAATCACATAAGACGATTTTCTTTGAACTTGTCCTCTATTGACGCCACCTCTAACTTTCCACTGATACAGTCATTTCTTATCCTATCCTTAAATATATTTCTTTCTTATCCTATCCTTTAATTTATTTCTATTCATCAATTTTAGCATTCTCATTTCAGCTGCACCAACTTTCTTGACATTGTTTCTTAATCGTCTAACACTTTGATGCATAAAGCATGATTAATCTAATAGCAATTTTGTAGAATTTTATTTTCAACTTCGAAGATATCTTGCAATCACAAAGTACTCAAGAAAAACTTCTCCTTTTCACCCATCATGTTTTAATTCTATGCAATGAATGGTTGAGACTAAATACCAAAAATTGTGACTCTTAAGGTATTTGTTGTTCCATCTATATGTACTTCCTCCTAATTTCTTTTTGACTTCTGGTTGAAACTACGTTTCATATGTTCTGTTTTCGTTCTACTAATTTTAATTCTCATGGATTCTGTAGAATATGAATATAGATTGATTCATTAAGAGAAGAGAGTACATTATATAGGAGAGGCTAACCCCTCTCCCTATTAGTCTACCCGATGTGGGACTAAACTCAACTTAACACATAACTCAACACCCTCCCTCAAGCTGGAGCATAGATATCCATCATGCCCAGCTTGTTACAGAAAAATTGAACCCGAGAACCTAGAAGAGATTTTGTAAATATATCAGCTATCTGATCGCCGGTCCTCACATGGTGAAACTTTATCATCCCTTTCTGATACTCATCACGGACAAAGTGAATGTCGATTTCAATGTGCTTTGTCCTTTCATGAAATACAGGATTAGTAGCAATATAAATAGCAGACTGGTTATCATACCACATATCTGTTGCTTTATATTCTGCTTCTCCCAGTTTCTGTAGAAGATGCTGCAGATATAGCACCTCTGCTGTGCCATGAGTAATTGTTCGATATTCCGCTTCCGAGCTTGTTCGTGCGATTACACTCTGCTTCTTGCTCTTCCATGATACCAAGTTTCCGTCAATGAAGATCGAGTAGCCAGATGTAGACCGTCTATCCGTAAGATTGGCACCCCAGTCAGCATCAGTAAAGCATTCAACATAACTATGTCCCTTATTCTCCATTCGAATTTCTTTTTCCGAATTCTGAACTAGATAGCGCAGAATTCTGAGAACTGCCTTCCAATATGGAACTTGTGGTGAAGACATGAATCTACTTGCAACACTGACGGCAAAGGAAATGTCTGGACGAGTCATAGCGGCCAAGTAGTTGAGTTTTCCAACCACTCGACGATATTGATTCGGATCGGTCGTCAGTATCCCCTCGTCGGGAAGTAACTTTATCCCTGAGTCCATGGACGAGGTTGCTCCCTTAGCTTGCATCATTCCTGCATTATTTATGATGTCAAGCATATATTTTCTCTGAGACATTACAATGTCCCGCTTATCCTGTGTGACTTCTACGTCCAAAAATAGCTCAACGATCCCAAATCCTTGGTTTAAAATTATTCTCCTAGAAACTTCTTTAGTTCTGCAATGTCCTGTCGTCTCCTGTGATCACAATATCGTCCACATAGACACCGAGTAGTATCCTTCCAGCTAATGTCTGACGGTAAAATACTGAATGATCCTTCTTTGATTGACACATGCCAAACAGAGTAACCACATTTGTGAAACGACCAAACCATGCACGAGGGAATTGTTTAAGACCATAAAGGACCTTCCGCAGATGACACATTTTATCCTCCCTTGCAACAAATTCGGGATGTTGCACCACATATACTTCTTCGTCAAGATCTCCATTAAGAAATACATTATTGATATCTAGCTGTAGCAACGGTCAGTCATAGCGAACAACTAAGGCCAAGATGACGCACACAGAGGTCATTCGAGCAACTGGGGAGAATGTCTCAAAATAATCCTCATCAT
Organism: Iris macrosiphon; assembly: GCA_036927795.1. Taxonomy (NCBI): domain Eukaryota; kingdom Viridiplantae; phylum Streptophyta; class Magnoliopsida; order Asparagales; family Iridaceae; genus Iris; species Iris macrosiphon. The sequence goes on along the minus strand of JAYESA010000004.1, from coordinate 266,025,062 downwards.
AGGTCTTAGAATAACCTTTTGCCACCAGACGAGCCTTCAGGCGATCAAGAGTGCCATCCGGTTTTACCTTAATATTGAACATCCATTTGCAACCCACTGCCTTCTTTCCATGAGGTAAATTAACCAAGTTCCATGTATTGTTCTCCCGAAGTGCTTTCATTTACTCTTCCATAGCAGCACGCCAGTCGGGATGTTTAAGACTCTCCTCTGCAGAATTGGGAATCTGAATTCCATCAATAGCCGCCACTAATGATTGTGTGTGGCTCGCAAGCCCTTTGTAATTGTGAACGTACAATGGATGATCACGACATGTACGATGAGGTCGAGCTGGCGAATCAAGCGGAAGCAAATCAATGGAGCTAGAGGAGGATGAAGGCGCAGTGTCCACAGACACTATCGGCGAAACTCGTTCCGGTGATGCTGGTACCGACGAAGCCGATGTGTGCGGACCATCGGACCGGGAGACTGGCTCGGTAGGGGAGGGCACCCTTACGGGGGGCTGTTGTGTTTGAACAGAAAACAAGAAATCCTCTTCTGGGTAAACTTGTGGAGCCGGATCAGTAGTTTGTGGAAGTGGAGGAAACTCAGTTTCAACAAAGGTAACATCCCGTGAGAAAAAATATCGCTTCAAGACTGGGAAAAAATACCGATACCCTTTCTGATCCTTAGGATACCCAAGAAAAATACATTGGATAGCCTTTGGATCTAGTTTAGAAAGAGTTGGTCGGGTATCCCTAACATAACACAAGCAACTAAAGATTCGGAGAGATAAAGGAAACGACTCTCGTTTTGGATATAACCGAGAGGAGGGAGTATCGCCATTAAGAACAGACGACGGCATGCGATTAATTAGATAGCAAGCCGGGATAACGACATCCGACCAAAATCTTTTTGGAGTACGTGCTTGGAACATAAGAGCACGCGGTGTTTCTAAGAGGTGACGATTCTTGCGTTCAGCCACACCATTCTGTTATGGTGTGTAAGTACATAAAGTTTGGTGGATGATGTCATTCCGAGACAGATGTGAAACAAACTCACGAGACATATACTCACGACCATTGTCACTGCGAACGCATTTAATCGGAATACCAAATTGTGTTTTGATTTTCGCATAAAAATTGCACAAAATATTAAATAATTCAGAGCGATTTTTCATGAGTTAAACAAAAGTGACACGCGAGTAGTTATCAACAAAGGTAATAAAGTACTTGAATTCCATCACAGATTCAACCGGACAAGGTTCCCATATATCGGAATGCACCAACTCGAAAGGAGCGGAAGCAACTTTATTTTGACTGACCGAATAGAAAATTCGGTAATGCTTAGCCAAACTACATGACTCACAATGAAAAGAACATGAAGCATCTAAAGATGGGTACATTTTCTGGAGTGCTTGGACAGAAAGATGTCCTAACCGGCAGTATAACTCAAAAGGATCAAGTTTCACACCAGCCAGACAACAGAGGAAGGTTCGTCAAACAGGTACAAGCCTCTAACGACATGTCCCTTACCGATAGTCTTTCCAGTCTTTAGGTCCTGAAAAACACAACCATCAGGAAAAAATGTTACCGAGCAATGCATATCACGAGTAATTCGACTAATTGAGAGTAAGCTGAATGGGTTTCCAGTATACGTAATGCATAATATAGTGACAGTTTCGAAGAAAGACGGGCAAATCATTTTTCACGGACTGTCAGCGAACCACCGTTGGCACATGTAATATTAGACATACGACCAATCGGTATATAATTTCGTATCATACCTGCGTAGCCTGTCAAGTGAGCAGACGCACCAGAATCAAGGACCCACTGCTTCGACTGTACCACACATGCCGCTGAGTACCTTGCGGTGGACCCAGAAGTAGAAGCTTCACCTCGACGTTGAGCTTGAAACTCAATAAAGTCTGCATATGCTTCATCAGTCATTTGTACGGATCGGCCGCCAAGATCAGGAATATTTGAGGTGACATTGGCGGCAGGAGTTTTAGTACACTGCCACTGGAAATGATCCTGTAGACCACAGTTGAAGCAGGTGCGCGGTCGACCTCCATCACGACCGCCAATGCCTCATCCACCATCACGGCCAACATTTCGGCTACTACGTCGTCCACCACGACCACCACAAAATCCAGTACGAGCGGCTCCCAGAGCAGATCGATCAGCGGGAGCATCACTTGGAGAGGTATCGATGAACTTTGCTGCTCGTAGGATACGAAAATGAGCTTCCATTAGAGATGGAACCTTAGCTCCAGCAATGATCTGAGAGCGAGCTGAGTCTGCATCAGGACGGAGAGACAATATATGCCTTGACATGAAGTTGCTCCGGTTGAGCCCTTGCTTTATTGATATCCGTCGTCAGAGGTAATACACGGTCAACTTTATCGACCATAGCCTTAAAGGCCCGGAAGTGATCCTTAGGAGACTTGTCCTGTTTCGCCCGGTAGACGTCGACAACCGAGTCGTAGATACGAGACAAGTTGCGTTTTCCATCAAATGTCGTCGATAGGACCTATAACTCTTTTACCGTATCCGTTTTCTGAACCATGTCCTCCATCGATGGTTCCATTGCGTTCATCAACTGTGTAAACAGTCGACTATCATCTGTCTTCCACTGCTCAAATGTGGGATCAGTCGTCTCCGAAGGGTTGTCAGTCAGATGCTTGGACAACCGCATTCTCTGAAGTATTTTTTCAACCTTCTTTCGCCATGTTGAGTAGCTATCTGGTTCGTCCAACCGCCAATCGACGAGTCGAATCGAAGGAATCGTCGTGCCAGTGCCCGTTGGTCCCGCCAATGCGTTCCCGACATCGGTAGTAGTAGCACTGCTAGTTGCATCAGTGTTAGTCATCCTACACTTGATTCGACTGTCGCTGGATCTTTTCAACCCCAATAATCACATCAACTTTACCGATGTGCTATCGACGTGGCCAGAACTGGCACGCGCATGGAAAGTAGATATCGTATGGGGATCACACAAGTCAGGTCACAGAGGTAACCCAGGTCACTCTCTGTGTAGATCTTGATGTGGATATCGGGGTAGGACAGAAACAAAGATCCACGTAAACAAGCAGCTTGTCTACTCTTTGTTAAATCCTGGAGCCGTAATCTAGAAACAGAGGTTGTGCAAATAAATTATTGTCTACCCTTTGTTTTCGATATACGCTCCTGAAGTCGTAATCTAGGAATAGAGGTTGTGCAAACAAATTATTGTCTACCCTCCGACTTCGAAATACGATATATTTTTTTGGAAATTAGGGTTCAGACAGGAAGGAGGGACGGCGGCTGAGGGTTAGGGTTTAAGATTTTTGGGCTGCATAGTGGGTTCGGGGGCAGCGGAGGGGGGGCTAGGGGCTGGCGGCCTGCTGGAGCGGGGGGAACATCGGGCAAGAGGGGGGGGGGTCAGGGATGGGGGGGATGGCGGCAGGGAGGCAGGGGGCGCCAGGGAAGCGGGCAGGGGGGGCGGGTGGCAGGAGGGGGGGTCTGAATGGGGGGTTGGGGTTGGCGGCTAGGGTTTTGGATAGAGTTTTTTTTTGTGGGGAGAGAGAGGTGGATGGGTTATGGCTCTGATACCATGTATAATATGAATGATAGATTGATTCATTAAGAGGAGAGGGGAGCACATTATATAGGAGATGCTAATCCCTCTCCCTATTGGTCTACCCGATGTGGGACTAAACTCAACTTAACACATAACTCAACAGATTCTAAAATTTCTCTTTAGACTTCTCTTTTAGTATCTAGCGTTTCTCTACTATTATCAACCAACATAATATCAACACATATCATACATAATGGAACCTCTTCTAGTATATGCCTACTAATTTCACTCGTAACTACACAAAAATGTATTAAATACGGATCTTTGATGTAAGCCAATGGTACTAAGAAATAATTTACTATCTCCTCCATTATTTCGCACGTTTATCTTAACTCTATTATATATATCCTTAGTAGTCTCAATATAACTTGTAGAAACTTGTTTCTTCTTCAAAGTCCACCAAATTATCTCCCTAGGAATTCGATTGTAAGCTTTCTCTAAATCAATACAAAACCTATGCAAATCTCTTTTTTTTTTCTCTATCCCTAAATCTTTTCATCAATTTTCTTAGTATGTGAATGGCTTTCATAGTAGATCTCTTACATAAAACCAAATCAATTCTCTGAATTTTTAGTCTCTTTGCTGTTTATAAACCACAACCCCAAAAAACTATACTTCTATTGGGTGTAAGTTTTTCACATAGGATATGAAAAGGTTCCCCTCATGTAAGAAATGCACGCCCAAACAAAAGACCTACGCCTAGTAGGCCTCTCATCCGATTAAACAAGTCCAAGGACTTTTTGGATGCACCGCCTTAAAATGAGTCCCTTGAAGGATTTTTAAAACATTGATCGCAAGTGAGATACTTTTATATATTTCCTTGGTGGAGAGTCATAATACATCTTCTTGAGTTTGAATTTTTTTTTATACGGAATCTAGGGTCTTCTAGCTTCTACAGTTTTTGTTTTGATCTTTATTTAATTTCTATTTTCGTTGCCCCCTTCTTTTATTCACTTCAATCATTCCTTATTTTTTCTTAAGTTTGTTGTTTCTAAAGTATCTGTCCAGTTTTCACATCAAGCAAGATAATAATTGAAACAATTTGATTTTTCTAATCATCTGTCCGTTGTGAAATCTTTACTCTTTAATGCTTCTTCTAGAGCATAGGTACCAAGTTTCAGTAGAGAACCTTTGTTATACTATGTTCTTAAGTTTATACAATGTCATTTGTCTTCTCTTCTTGTTGCATTCTAGGTTAGCAACATTATTATTAGTTTTTGAACGTCCGCTTGAGTCAAATTGTGAAAGTATTATTCTGTAACATGGAAGAGATAGCATCTCAAAGGTAGAATATCTCTGGACTCATCGCCATATCTCTTTTTTATCAGTAGAAATATTAGCTACCACCTCCTGCTAGACCCTCCGCCTAATATGAAGAAAGTAAGAAATGAAAAGGGGTGGGGGGGGGGGGGGGGGAGAGGAAAGGGGGTGGGGTTCAAAGAAGAAAGGACAACAAATAAATGTCCATTGAGAAAATAGGAATATATTTTGTAAATAAGTTCTCAATTTTGTTAAATAAACAAGTATTTTGGAAGGTAATAGTATAGTACACGATTGAGGAGTAGGGGGAGTGGGACATGAAAACTTCGATATAAGGAAATCCAGTGAGGATCATGGTAGTGCTGCCCACTATCAAAATATCTATGTTTTAAAAAGCGCTTAAGCGGTTTTGGAGACCGGAGCGCCTCGCTTAGAGAAATTTCGTCCCAAAAAATGGACTCGCGCTTAGGCGGCGCTTAACAACACCGCACCTACCGCTGGAAAAAACGCCAAGCTTTAAAAAAACAAAACAAAAAAATCGATTGACCATGGTATTTTGATGACTTTGTATTTTGATTATAGTATTTACATTGTGTCTTTTCTTGATTGATAATTGGTATTGTTATTCATGCATATACTAATAGGATTGTATGAAAAATACATTAAAAATTATGTGTATATAGAGTATTTTATATGTAGGTAGGTAAAAAAGGGTGAAGCGCTAACTAAGCGCTTAGGCGACGCTTAAGTGATGCGCCATCTTCATCGCCTCGCCTCGCCTCGCCTCGCCTCGCCTCACGCTTAATATAACATAGCAAAATAGTTTGATCGTCTATTTTTTGAAGCAAGAGGTCTCAAGAACCTACAAACAAGAGGTGGGCTGGCCTCGCCCTGTGTATTGGCAGCTCCGTGAGCAAACAAGTTCTGTTGTATAAGTTATACATGTATTTGGAATTTTCTAAGTTCCTTTTGAATGTGATTCTAGACTTACAAATTTTTGGAAAAAAGATAAACCCTTCCCATTAAACTACCAACATAAGAAAAAGAAAGGAAAAACTCTACCTAATCTCGATCTGAACATTTGCGTAGATGAGGTCTGAGTCTACTTCCTTTTCGATTAAAAGAGAGGTTCTTAGCCGCATTGATTCTTTATCCCCGGAAAAAAAGGGAAATCCAAAAAACTGACTTGATGCATCCAAATGTTAGTAGTAAACCATATCATTAATCCTCACTATTAAGAAACTTTCATCTTGGAATTCAAAGAGATCTTAAGAATACAAAAACTATGAAATCTGACAACTGATTCGATGAATGCATAATCCAAATCTGAAATAGTTCAAAGAATGAAATCTATCGATAAATGTATTGCAATATTTTATCATAAACTAAGTATGTCGCCGACTCGCCATAATGTGTGTAACTGTGTATGTGCATATAGCAATAGTTTATTATTAATGTTTAATTTATGACGACCATGTTAAATAGGAAGAACTGTAGGTTATTACAGAGGATCTTCAACAACATTAATGTACTAGAAATTATCACTCATCATTTTTATGACCTGGGCATAAGTGAGATCGTAACTTGAGGAGATTCTAAAGTTGGGATTGCATCCTACAATGTTCACACAAGTATTCAAGTAGAAAGTACCTTTTCAGCAACTAGCAAGGCTTAGATCAAGGTTTCACATATTACCAATAAAATGAAATAGAGACCCCAAGTATTGTACCATAATTATGCGTTAAGATTTCAAGTGTTGTTCAACTTCAGCGCTATAATGAAGAACATGTCTTTAAAATTTAAGCAGTTAGCCAGTTATCTCTATTGTATCTTGAAAATTTACATCTTAAGCGAAATGGGACGGGACGGGACTGGACAATTTGAGTTGACGCCTTCTGTATGTATTGGCAATATCTTTTGACAGGCCATATCTGTGGCAGAAAGAGTGTCTGACGAGCGATGTGAATCCTCCCCAGGTAGTGATGGTTCATTAGTCGGTTATCAAGTTCGCCTTGACAGTGCCAGGTAATACTTACCCTTGTATTGGGTTTTTGCAACTCTATTTATTACCTTATATATTATAGTTATTAACACCACTTTTTTAAGAATTGGCATCTTTTACTGAGCTTTTTTTGAAGCTAGGCATACACCATTACTTTTATGTATTTGATTCCCTCTATTTGACCCCTTCTTCATGGGCATGACACCCATTTCTTTTATGCTTACAATCATAGAACAACGTAACAAATACAGAATAAAATGGTAATAAAGGGAACATATGATGAGTAATAATAGTTCTTATTCAATTGTAATCTTGTCTGACCATGGTGTACAGATGCATGTCTCTTACTCTGATGTACCAAACACCAGGGGAAAAAGATGATGTAAATGATGCAGTTAGTGCCCAATATTTAATGCTGTGGATGATGACATTAATTATGTTGCTCTGTCATATGCCTGCACCTATACCTTATCCAACTTCTTATATACATGTAGACAAAGATACATAGCATGCATACATGTCATACATGCATTTTTTTTCTCTTGGTGATTATTCAATTAATTGCTTGGCAGAATAAAATTTTCTGCCTAAGCTAGATTCATTGATTTTTTGGGTAGTTTTATGTTTTTTGACTGATTATTTACACTTATCCGTAGATACATTTTATCTGTTTTGTACGACGGGAATTAACAATTGCTCTTCTAATTGATGAAATGCTTCTTACCACTTGTTAGGAATGAGAAGACAAAGCTTCTGTTCTGTACGACGGGCATTCTCCTTAGGAAACTTGCAGTAAGTTCAACTGATCCACTGATAAATATAGCATTACGTTTTTATTCTCATATTAATTTTATTTTTTTGCTCATAATTTTCAATTATCCTACTTTTCAATTTTGTTTAGGATAAAAAGGTTTGAGACTGGCAAAACAAATTTGCCATTTTTTCTTCAGAGATACTTCTGTTGATTTTAGGAGTTTTATCCAAAGATATCATCACGGATATATAGGCTTTGACTTTAATATCTTAACCTACTATAATTGTTTATTTCATCCTTTGGTTCTGAGTATTCCATGTTTTTGGTTGTAAGAATCTTCTATTATATGTGCTTTGCATGGCCTATGAGTTCATTTTTATGCTTCTATCTCTAGTTCTCTATACCAATGAATCTACTTTAACTTCTTTATCCCTGCAATTATTGTATGCTTATTGTCCTCTATGCCTTGCAATATTCCTATTCGTATAGCATAGCTGTTCTTGTTAGAAGCTAATTGTCATACTTATATAGATGTTTTCTCCTCATTACCCACATTCCTTTAATATACTCATTCAGTTAACATCAATATCTTTCTTATCTTGGTTAAAATGCAATAGAAGACAATCACTAAGGAATTTAGTTTTGTCCACATATACATTTAGATGAACTGCAAATTACATTACTTTCTAGTTAAACAAAATTATATTGTCACTTCTTATCACACTTGAGTTTATTGCAGGGGAACAGAGACTTAACTGGTATCACACATGTGGTAGTCGACGAAGTACATGAACGATCTCTTTTGGTGAGTCTCATCCATTTACTGTTGTTGCAGAAAGTTCCATAAGCATGATGTTTTTCTTATGTATTGGGTGTATAGTTTTCTTTGTTATTTCATGGTTTACTGCTTTTGCTCCTTTCTCTATGTTCTTACCTAAAAATGCAGAGCAAAAACTATAGCAGGACAAGTAGGAACTAGGAAGGTACAATAGATGCTGATAAGATTCAAGTGTGTGGCTTAGGATATACCTTCTCGCAGTGGCTTTTCCTTTATTAGTTGAATAGATGAAAACAAGTTTTCTTTTCGATGAGTATTAGTCTATTGGATAACATACCTTCTATTTATTTTGCTTTCTTGGGGCATCCTGAAATGGAGTTTGTGAAATGATATTTGCTTTTGATCCTTGGTTGGCTTAAGGCTCTTCTTAATTAGTTTAGTATTTCATCCTACTACAAATATTGTTTCTGTAGGAGTTTTTGATACTATATGAGTTGGGTGGATCATTAGATATACATGTTTGTATGTAACATGCCAATGAAGTTAACTGTTGCAGGAGATTATTGCGCCTGTATTTCTCTTAAATCTGATTTTGTGTGATAAAGAGGATACAAACTTAAGGGGAATGAAATATCGTGTGCAGAATTCTTTAGTCTAGATCCCTAACATGAAGTTAAATACAAAGTGGTAAGAAAATGTGCAAAATTGGTACATTTAATGTGGAATTCTCTTTGTAGATGACATTTGAGAATAATGTTGTCACTCTTCGAACAATAACAGCTCATCTGTATGTCTTGAGTGATCATTATATATACCATCTTTGGCAATCTGATGCTTACAAAATTATATATTGTAGTTTAAATCTATCATGAGGATGTAGATATTTACCTTTGTGAAATTAATATCTTAACATGTAAGAATACTGCAAGAACGAAAGTTATATTTTATTTTTTACAGTACATCACTGACTATTCAGTTCAACATATTTTATAAATTCGGTAAATCAAACATACATGCCCACTGACCCATCACTCTCTCTCACCCTAGCTTGTCTGCACGCGAAGTTTACTAAAAAAGTAATGAACTCTATACTTTATGCCCCCTTCCTTTTTCAAACTAGTCGATGCTGTTAAGCGAAGGTGATGGAATCTGATGGTTCAACCCTCGCCCATGATGAATTGAATGATTAAGGTTTGGAGGAGGGTTGAGGGTACATGTGAAGAACCCCCATTAAAGTTTACTTGAGAGAAAGAGCAAACACAAGTGATCTTAATGTGAAAGTTGGAGCATCAGCCACATGTATAAGAGAATTGCTATTAACACACAATTATATTTTAATCTAAGTACTGGAATATCATCCAGTTACAAATATTTGGCCATTCTTTATGAGCCTTCTATTTTTTTGTACAACTTAGCTGACCTCATTTGGTGGGAAAAGGCTTGCGTGATGATGATCATTCTATGTATTCTTAGCATGGACATGCTCACACATGTATATATGTGCATGACACCCATCAGTAACTACAGATATGGACACAACACATGAAGAGGAAAAAAGCATGTTATTAAAAAGCAACACATGCAACACGTGCCTTTAGTCGTGACTAGTGACATTCAGTCTCCATCCACGTCAAACATGCTTCCATCAAGTGTAAATACTCGGATCTTTGTCCTGTCCCGATGCTGATAGGGATTTCAAATGTCTGACACGTGTCACATGTGTATATGACAAACATTAAGTGTCACATGTGTATATGACAAACATTAAGCATCTGGTACATGTTGAACATGGCTATTACACATATATAGATAGAAGTTTCCATGCTTCTCAGACACCTACAAATACTCGACACATGCTCACACAAACAACCCTACCAAACAAAATTAACGTAATCCAACTGTTTACACTTGTTTCTGTGTGTGTAATCTTATGTCTCTTGCTCAACTATAGACATAGTCAGTATATGCACAGTAAAAAATAGATGATCTCTATTGCACTATTGCATAGTGTGCAAGTTTTGTTTTTGCTAGGACCATCTTTCCTATCTCCTGTCAAAAGACTCAAAAGGTCATATTGTTTTGTTTTGCACTTATAAAAGCAGAATAAGAACCTGGGCTAGACTAATAATTATCTTTGCTGCTCTACGAATTCCCGGGCAAAATCTCCCTCTAATCTTTCATCTTCCTCCTCTCTATAAAGCATATGAATTTCCTGTATTTCATACCAATGAATAATTAGTGCAGTGTTTGACAATTCTTCAGCTACAATTTATGTATCTAATGACCTTCCAAACAGGATAAGTGTGTTTCTCCAGTTTTTAATTGTCGTGCATCTATAAGCTCAGAAGAATGCCTTACTTCAAAACACGCACTGGACAATTGAATGCCCATTATTTGTCTGGAAAGTTCTGTCCACCTCTAGCAAGGAAGCAACTGATTAGTTCTATATTCAGAATTCTTGTTTAGAAATAACTTATTCTTCTGTTTACTGATGCGAAAGCCAGTACCTTAGCAAATCTTGTACGTTACATCAATGTGTGCAAACTAGCCTTGTCCCGTTCCCCCATTACAAAAAGAGCTTGTTTGCATAAATAAGGTGAGGTATATGGGGACCAATTTTCTATTCATTGACCTTGTGTCTATCTTCACTTCCACTGAGAAGAATTCCCTGTGACCCAATAAGGAGATAGAGGCAACCTTATCTCAGTCTTCTCTTAATTCTAGAAAGTGAAAACCAGCTGGGAAACCTCGAAAATAATAGAAAAAGTGGATGTACTCTTACAAAACTCTAATCAGTTGTTAGTGAGTCTAGACTTCCATTATTTGAAACAAAATTACTTTTATTATTATTTAATACTATCATAGTCTTTACACAGGTCATCCTTTTAACAGGCGCTATAAAAGCTGTTTATATCAACCTTTTGAGCCATTTATACAGATCAATCATTTAAAGCCATTTTCTTGCACCCTATCCTCTCAAATATACATTAGTCGTAGAATATCAAACATAAATTTCTTCCTTATGAAGGCAGACTGATTTTCTAAACCAATTCTAAATAAACGTCTTCAACCCATATGTGCCCATATGTTTCGAGTCTTGTAATATCTTTATAGATGAAGTTCCATCAGGTGCTTCACTTTTTCTTGGATTAGTACGGAGGTCTACATTGATCTCCTCATCCTCAATTACTATAGCCATAAACTCTGATGCAAGGTTCAAAAACTAGGTTTCAGTATTGGTTTCAGACTCTTCCTATGAGTATTTATTTCCGCAGTTTCAGTGGGTTTCGTTGGTTTAGTATCGGTCAGTTTGTGTAGCATCGACAGTTTCGGACCCTCCAATTCCAATGGCTGAAACGTATCGGCTTGGTCGATTGTGGACTTGCTGCCAAGATTGACACTCGACTAGGAGTTCTATCAACATCATGCCCACACTCTTTGTCACTATACATATTCATGATGAAGCACACTGCTTGGTCTCTCAGAATATTTGGGTCCTCCACCATACTCTTATGAGTGAACAATTTACAAATAGCATTTTGACTCAATATGCTACACTCGTAGGATAGAAGAATATGGTATTTGTATATCACTATATCCGAACTGAGCCAATTATTTCATGCCTTTGTCTCATCTGAGACACCTCCTACACCTCTTTGCATAGTTGCTTTTGACATGGTATTCTTTGCAAGTGAGTCAGTAGTCTCTGGCCTCCCTTGAAGTTTGCTTTGAATAATCCGATCCTCTACAAGCTCAATTTCTGTCTTCAGGTTTTCATGATTATTCTTAGCCTATTTCTTACCTCGTCCTTTATTCTCTTTGATTTCTATGTAGTTGGAACACAAGAACACCATGTGCCTCACAACCCTAGGGTCTGCTTGCCACTTACTGATATACCTCACAAGTCACAACTTAAACATCTGAATGTTTGAACTGTTTAAGTTCACTGCAAGGTTCAGCTGCAAACTAAAATTGGCATGATAGGTACTGTATTTTTATTCTTCAGAATATATCAAAGCATTTCAAATTAGCTACCCGCTATTTGGTTTGCCAGTTATCTTTTTAAGTTTTTATACTCTTCCGAGTGATTACTCCATGTTCATTCCTCCCCAACCTAGAATGTCATACTCTAGATTGGTTTATCTATTTGGGGCAGTCCTTCGAGTCATTTAAGCATCTCTTAGTGGATCTGACTACATTGAAGTCTTCGATAACGTACCTACGAGTTTTTCCTTATTCCTATAGCTATGCCTTCTTTTCGTGGTCCTAAAAACTATTTTTCTTTGTTACATTTGTTAATAGACATTTTTTAACGTAACGTTTCTAACAGTGATCACCTGAGCAGATTGAAAGTACATAGCTGGTCTACAAAAATCTCCTTCCACATTACTCTTTCTTCCTAGACTTTAGCAGTGATAATTATTGACAACATTCCAAACTGTAGATACGAACCTGAGGGGATCAAGAATCCTAAGAGCATAATGAGAGAGATTTCCCCAAATGGCTGAACTCACAGTTTGATAGGCTGTTCCACTTACAGGCTATACTATCTGTGTCTCTTCTTCTGTTTTTTTAACTGAGAACATAAATTTGAATATAGAGAAAACAGAGATTCCAGGTCTTTGATTGTTTTCTTCAACAGCAAAAATAGTCTTACCTTTTTTTTTTTTTTTTTTTTGTGTGAAATCCAGTGAATAGAACATATCACCATCGCAGTGGTATATAATTGAGTACATTTAGAGTATCTTGTCAAAGGTTTTTTTTCTTGAGCATGCAATTGACCAATTGTTTCTCTTTCTCAGGGTGATTTTTTGCTCATTGTTCTCAAAAATCTGATTGAGAGACGATCAAATCAAGGGAGGCAAAAGTTGAAAGTGATTCTTATGTACTTAAATCTCCTTTTCTTGTTTTCCTTTAGGTTTTTCTTTTGCAGTAAACATGCCATGGGTTCACTTTTTTAGTCAGTGTTGAACTGTGGATACAGCTTAGTGATATTCTCTGTATGCAGGTCTGCAACTGTAGATTCAAGTTTGTTTTCGAGATATTTTGCAAATTGCCCTGTTGTTAGTGCAGAAGGGAGAACACATCCGGTTTCAACTTATTTTCTTGAAGATGTTTACGAAAAACTCAAGTATTGTCTTCCTTCAGATTCTCCTGCTTCAGGATCATTTGTGGGACCAAGAAGAGGGAAGGTTTGTTCTCCTAGAAGATCCTGTAATCAGTTTAGTCTTATATACATATAGTAGTCAATATTCTTCTATGTAAAGTTCGGTGCTTTGACGTTGAAATCATTGATCAACCTTGTAATTTTGATTTCCTACAATTGTTTGCCTTTGTGACAGCCTGGTAGCAATTCTGTGGATAATCGAAGAGGGAATAGGAATCTTGTTTTATCTTCATGGGGTGATGAGACTTTACTTCTTGAAGATTACATCAATCCTTTTTTTATTCCAAATGCTTATGAATCTTATAGCGATCGGACTCGCCAAAATCTTGTGAGAACTACATATATATATATATATATATGACCACTATCTTCCGTCATATATCTTGTTGCCCAGACATTAATGCTTTGGCACATATGATGCATACAGAGAAGCTTAAATGAAGACATAATTGATTTCGATCTTCTGGAAGACTTGATCTGTTATATTGTTGAAAATTATACACCAGGGGCCATCCTCGTCTTTCTTCCTGTATGCTTCCTGAAAAATCACATTTCTGTTTTATATGAAATTTCAATTTCTCTGAACTTTTCTGTCTCTTACTTTGTCGATCTGTCTGTGCGAGTTCACGTGTACAGGGAGTTGCAGAAATTGACATGGTTGTAGATAGATTAACTGCCTCCTACCGGTTTGGTGGTGTCTCATCTGATTGGATTCTTCCTTTGCATTCATCCCTTGCATCGGGAGATCAAAGAAAGGTGTTTCTGTCCCCACCTCAAAATATACGTAAGGTAGTATCTGATCCTGAGCTAAGCTATCGATTACTGAAATGCACTTTAGTTGCTGGCCTAGACTTACTTCATAATCTGTCATCATGCATCACCTCTCTTTCCAGCTGCACCTTTATTTTAAGTGTGAAGAATGCTTGTTTGCATGAATATTATGCATCTTAGTAGTTAGTATAGAATGTTTATCTTTGTTTCTTAATCAATTTTGATGGTTTCTTTCTTTTTTTACTACGCCAAGCTGTAAAAACATCTTGCCAAGGTTTAAATAACATCATATCAAGCATGTTGCATTTGGGTGGGGGAACTCCGTCTCGACAAAGGTAACATCATATCACCCATTGATCCAATCGTATGCTCTGATACAAAGGGAGGGTGGCGGAAACTCGGTCTCGACAAATGTAACATCCCAAGACATAATATACCGCTTCAAAGTTGGAGAAAAATAATGATACCCTTTCTGATCCTTAGGATACCTAAGGAAAATCTCGGGTCAAATTTAGAAAAGTAGGTCGAGTATATCGAACGTAACACAAGCACCCAATTTTTTTAAAAGGTACAAGAAATGACATACGATTGGGATATAACCGAAAAAAAATAGTGACATTGAAAACAACAAATGACATACAATTGATCAAATAGCAAGCTGTAAGAACAACATCCGACCAAACTTTCCTGGAAGTACTGGTATGAAACATAAGAGCACGAGTTATTTCCAAGAGATGACGGTTCTTACGTTCGGCCACACCATTTTGTTATGGTGTGTAAGGACAAAAAGTTTGGTAGATAATCCTGTGTCTAGCCAAATGAGAAGTGAACTCACGAGACACATACTCACGACCATTGTTGCTCCTAAAATACTTAATAGAAACCTCAAATTGAATTTTTATTTCAGTATAAAAATTGCACCAAATATTAAATAATTCGAAACGATTTTTCATTAAGTAGACAAAAGTGACTCACGAGTAGTCATCAACAAATGAAACAAAATATTTGCAACCCATCACAGATTCAATAGGACATGGACCCCATACATCATAATGCACTAAATCAAAAGGAGTTGAGGCAACTTTATTCAAACTCACCGGATAGGTTACCTAATAAAGTTTAGCCAGACTACATGACTCACAATTAAATTTTTTTTGAAAATCTAGAGATGATAACAAATCATTGATTTAACTGAATAACTAAAGAAAATAGACCTTTCTCTTCGTCTCAGGTCCATGAATCTTCTCAATTGGAAGATCTCCCATATGGATAATACAAACATATTTTCTGGAGAGCTTGGATAGATGGGTGACCTAACCTACAGTGCAACTCAAATGGGTCGAGTGACATCAAGGTTGTAAAAGGCGCTAGGCGTTAGGCGGGCGGCCACCCACCTCCTAGCTCCTAGGCCGCCTAATTTTAGGCGGTCGGCGAAAATTAAAAAAAAAAATCTAGAAATTAAAAGTATACTCAAGCGAAAATTATATCTCAAATTCAAAGTTTTACATAATAACTAAATATAGTCAAATTATATCCCACTGTTTATATATTAATTCTGTTTTATATTACTTAATTTCAAAAACATATGATCAAATGTAGCACTGTGACACCACTGTGTCTGTTCAAAAAATATATTATCAAAAATATAAAGTGGACAGTGACCATTGTGTACCACCGTGAGCAAGTGGCACTGTGACCACTAAAAAAAGAAGACAGACTTCTCAAAAGTGGGCAAGTGGTACAATTTTTATTGGCAGGTCAAAATGCATTGTCCGGTAATTTTTTTTGCACTCTTCAAGTATTAAAATATGTAAGTGCTCAGTCACAAAAAGTAGGCAAGTGCTTAGTCAAAGTCACTTTTTTACACTTTTTCAGAAGTGAGAAGGAAGAAAACAAAATCCAGCACAAGGAAAAAAATATTAGAAGAAGACTCAAAAGAAGAAAAAGACTCAAAGAAGAAGAAGACTCAAAAAAAGAAGAAGACTCAGAAGAAGAGGAAGAAGACTCGCCTATGGTCGGCTGTTGCTCACGCGGACGGTACTGTTGCTGTCGGCTAGGCAGCCGCCTCAACGTCGAGCGTATGCGCCTAGGTGGCCGCCTCAACACCTAGGGCCGCCTAGGCGGCCGACTAAATCCGATTTTCTATTGGAACCATCCGGAGCCCGATTCTTGACAAAATCTAGGCGGGCCATGGGCACCTAACACCTAGGCGCCTACTAAAACCGCCTTTTAGAACACTGACACACCGACACATGCAACCGACGAATTCAATTCAAACAGATACAAGCCTCCAGCCACATGTCCCCTACCGATAGTCTTTCCAGTCTTCAGGTCCTTAAAAATACAACCATCAGGAAAGTATGTTATCGAGCGTACAAGTCACGAGTAATCCGATTAATGGATAATAAACTGAATGGATTTCCAGGTTTATATAAAATTGAATTGAGTGGAAGACCGGAAGAAAGACGGGTACTTCCTTTTCCATGAACTTTTAGGGAAATGACATTCACAACAGTAATATCTGTCACACGACCCTTAGATACATAATCATGCAACATACCTGCATCGCTTGTAATGTGATCAGACGCACCCAAGTCAATCACCCACTGCTTTGACCTTACCACACACGTCGCTGAGTATCCATCTGTGGATCCAGATGTTGAGGCTTCTCGAAGCCGCTGAGCTCGGAATTCAGCGAATTCTGCATAGGTCTTTGCAGTCATCTGCACGGATCGTTCATCATCATCATGAGCATTCGATGCAAGATTGGTAGTAGGAGCTTTGGGACACTGCTACTGAAAATGTCCAGGTTGTCCACAATTGAAGCATGTCCCCAGTCGTCCTTCATCCCGCCCGTCATTGCCTCGTCCACCATTTCGACTATTATTTTGGCCACCATGTCTACCACCACGATCGTCACGGAATCCACTGCGAACATCACCCAAGGCAGATCGATCAGTAGGTGCATCGTTCGTATCAGTCCCAAGACTCCCAACTACTTGCATTGCCCCCCATAGGACACGAAAGTGAGCTTCCATCAGATATGGAACATCAGCCCCAATAATAATTTGAGACCGTACATGATCTGCATCAAACGAAGTGAGGCGATACGCCATGACATAGAGCTGCTGACGTTGAGTCCTCGTCTCATTGATATCCGTCAAGGGTAACACATGATCCATCTCGTCAGTTAGGACTTTAAAGACACGAAAGTGGTCATTATGTGACTTGTCTTCTTGATCAGCTCGGTAGACGACGACAACAGAGCCATAGATGCGAGACAGATCGTGCTTGCCATCAAACACAGTCACCAGGACCTCCCATAACTCCTCCACCGAATCCGTGTTCTGAACCATATCCTCGACTGATGGTTCAATCGAATTCATCAATTGTGTAAGCAATCTGCTATTATCAGTCTTCCACTGCTCATATGTGGGACCATTTTTCATTGGAGGGTTGTCAGTGAGATATTTTGACAACCATATTCCCTGAAGTGTCTTTTCGACCTTCTTGCGTCATGTTGAGTAGTTGTCCGGATCATCCAGCCTCTGATCGATAAGTCGAATCGAAAAAATCGTTGTACCAGTGATCGATGTCCCCGCCTCTGTCTTCTTGACACTGGTGCTACCAACACTGCTATTCGCCGCATTGTTCAACATCTTTCAGGTTCTCGATTCGACTATCGTTTGATCGCCACGATCCGATATTCACATCAATCTCGTCAATATGTGATGTTCACAACAACGTTGCCAATACTGGCTCGGGCATTCGTGGCAGAGATCGAATGTGGATCACACAAGCCAGGACAGAGATCCACACAAAACTAGTTTGCTCTCTGTTAGATCCTGATGTGGATACCGGACCAGGAACAAAGATTCACACAAACAATTAAGTTTGCTCTTTGTTAACTCCTGATGTCGTTGTCGAGATTCAGAGGTTCACATAAACGATTATAGTTTGCCCTCTATGAAGATCTTAATGTCGACAATTGTTTCAGATGTCATTTTTTGTGTGGTGGCTAGGGTTTGGTGGATTTGGTATGGGCTGGGATTAGGATTTGGCATGGGGAAGGAGGCGGCCATAAAGGGACTAGGGTTAGGTTTTGGCGTTGGGTCGGGGAAGGTGCTGCAGGCAGCTGGTGGGGGGGGGGGGTCGGCTGCGAGTGGGGTTGCTGCAGGCAGGAGAAGGTCCTTTAGGCGGTTGGGGGTGTCGGCTGCGGGTGGGGCTACTGCACGCAGGTGGGGTGCTGCAGGGGGGTGGGGTAGGGCGGGGAGAGGAGGGGTGACGGCTGTGGCAGCGACTATGGAGGGAAGAGGGGTGGAGGGTGGCGGCTTATGGGAGAGATTAGAGTTGAGAGAGAGAGAGAGAGAGAGAGAGGTGACGAATAGGGTTTTGGCTCTGATACCATGTTGAAGAGAATACTAGGATGATATCGTTGATGAGTGATTATATATATACAATGGCGGAGCTAGAAATTCAACCTAGGGTGGGCTGAAGCGTCGTCGGACTCGTATGAAAAAAAAAGCATATGAAACCCCCTTTTTTGTGTGTGTGTGTGTGTGGGGGGGGGGGGGGGGGGGGGGTTGGAACCCACCTTAGCCCTAAGGTGGCTCCGTCCATATATATATATATATATATGGAGAGGACTAGCATCTCATTATCGTCTCTACCCGATGTGGGACTAAAGCCCAATGAATAATACTTACAAACGTCATAAGAAGAAATATATATTCTGTCACACATTGGCGTGAAATTTTGTGCATTGGATGCATATGCGTAAACAACTGATATATAATGATTTTTATTTGCCATGGGAAAGCATGGTCTTCCTTGGACTTATTTTTAGAGCATGTGTTAATTTCTCATCTGTGAAGCATCTGAAGTTTTCTTAATCAATCAACTGTACTTGTGTGCATATTTCCTCGAGTATTTATGTTGATGTCCACATTTTGCCTTTTAAAGAGAAGTTTACATGAAGCATATGGCTGTCAACATGAAAATCTTGCAAAACATATGCATCTTTGATAAGTGCAGCTTAGAAAGCATCAGCTAAAGAGGATACTTTATACTTGTTAGTTATATGCAGCCTTACCCCCATATATATGGAGATAAGGCTGCATACATCTTGACCCTCCACAGACCGTGTAAACGGGAGTGGCACTGGGACACCTTTTCTTTTAGTTAATAACATGTATTGCTGACATTAATTTCATATTAAGAGATGCTTCCGTATATATTGATTTATGCGAGTGGGATGAAGTGAGCTTCCTTCAGCAAAACATGGAAACATGTCCAATACAATGTATCATCATGTACATACATGTGTGGATGTTAGAGCCAGATGACCTCGTAGGACATCCTGCCTATTGCGTTATACTATTTATTTTATCGGTATTTGTGCATGCAAGAAGGTCGTGGCTCCTTCATGAGAGAAAGGAATCACCTAGAAAGATAAAAGAAGCAAGTAGTTGAGAGCAAGCTTCACAGTCGGTATCGGACCATCCCTATGATTATCGGGATTGGCCGTATTGATAGTATCGGCGGTTTTGGTTCGGAGTATTGGAAAAAATAATTATTAACATTTTAGAAAATATATTCTCTATATTTATGTATAATTTTAAGTATTTCCAGTGTTGTTAGTAGTTTTGAAATTGAATGAAATAGTAGTAGTCACCATTGTTGATTAGTTTACATGCGAAATAATCACCATTGTCGATTATTTTACATGCGATAGATATGTTTTCTTCTTTTACATGCTTTTACAACCTTACTATGCTTTTACACCTTTGTTGATTGGCCTTTTTCGTTCAATTTGTTTTTGCCGAATTGACCGAAAACGAGACCCCAATATCGGTATCGGTCAGTGTCAGATATTGGTCAGTATCAGATCGGGATATGCAAAGCCGTATTGGATTGGTATCAGCCGATACTGCAACTATGGTTGAGAGATGTGTAGCCCAAAACTCAAGCACATATTAAGACAAAACGTAGTAGAGATTGTGTAAGCAATTCTAAATAGAGGCACCACATCAGGAAGGAGGACACCTTGCTATCCGAAACTTCAGAAGATTAGCCTTTTTTATTACAATTTATATTTATAGAAAGAAGAGTATATTAAACTAACAAAAGATCATAAATATCATGAGA
Organism: Iris macrosiphon; assembly: GCA_036927795.1. Lineage (NCBI taxonomy): Eukaryota > Viridiplantae > Streptophyta > Magnoliopsida > Asparagales > Iridaceae > Iris > Iris macrosiphon. Next base: position 266,004,586 of record JAYESA010000004.1, on the reverse strand, counting down.
ACAGCAGATACAATTTAACTTTTGTTGATTCACACAACCTTTATTTACAAAATTATCTTAAATCACTGAATTTATCTTCTTCACCAACACAATACCTGGTAATCTAAGAACAATATAATTACGGTATATACTACAAATATTACATAAATCAAAGCTAGCAAGAGTAATTTACAGTTGAACATGTGAACACTTGTATATAGATACTGCAGACATCAAGAACCACAAGAACAGCAACTAGAACAAAGCTTTTATAAAAAAAACTACATGAATTGCTACCTTCCGTTCAGCTTCTTTGAGGGCCATTTCCTCTCGCACATTAGGAAAGGCCATATTAATTTCACAATGCCAGATCTACTGTCACGCTCCGATTCCGCCGAATCGCTAAGTCGCCACCGGACGTGATAGAGCATAAATAAAAGCAACTATCATAAGATACTAAAAAGTAATAAATAAACCAAAGCAAGTGTTAATTAGGGGGGTGGGGAGGCACTTAAACGCCAGAGTTGGCAACCGCTGTAACAGCTGCTTTGGGCCTGAGTGTTGCCAGTTGGCACCCACACCGTTACAACAACACTGTAGCCTGCTATTTACAACACTGGGGTGAACTGGAATGTGGATTCAGATTGAAATATGCATTTATTGTGGATTTCATTGCAAGCTGATTGGACATTTGTTCTCATTCTTTGATCATGATGACTGCTGTATATATGAGTTTGATGGTGGCGTCAACAATAACCTGAGTCCCTGGAACACATAGGATTGAGTTAAAATGGAGTTTAGGAGGTTTGATGAACGATCTGCTTTGCTTTGAAGCTAGCAAGCCTGCGATTGCAGACTAAAGTGTGGTATTGTCGTCCAGGGGGGACCAGTATCACTAATGTCCTAGTGTTTGAAGTAATGAGTATACAGTGGTTAAGGATAGCATAAGCAATACACGAACCTTTAGTAATTTTCACAGACAACATCATAGACCATATGGTGAACAGACATTCCTATCAATTTGGCAAATTGGCATCATCCTACAAGAATATGAGTGCACCCTAAGAGGGAACGCTTATTTTGGTAAATATTGCTTTACCCTCACAGTCTGCAGGAAGAAATAACTTCTCTTGGACACATATTAATTATGCTTAAACTGATATATAAATGTATGCTATTTTTATGAATATTGCTTATATCTGCCCAACAAATTCTTAATCGTTTTCTTGTATTGTATTTGGTTTCGAGGAATGTCTTCTGATGAATGTTGCTTCTGTCTGCTCGAACATTTTTTTTTCTTTCTAATTTTGTTTTCTTCTTCTTTCGTATTTAACTAATAGATTATTCCGTAGATTTGATTAACAACGAGCTGTGTTTTTTTGGCTAATTATGTAAATCCTGTGTGTTATTTCAGGTGATCGTATCTACGGACATTGCTGAGACCAGTATAACAATTGATGATGTTGTATATGTAGTTGACACTGGAAAGCACAAAGAGAACCGTTATAATCCACAGAAGGTAACACCTCTTTCATGAACATGACTAATGGAAGTCTAGACTCCATAACTTGTTATTTCATGTGAAAATTCTTTAAAGTGTATTACCTGCTATTTATAGCCTCAGATAGGAGTTGAATTTTTTAGCACCAAATAACTTTTGACCAACTGTTTGTTTGTTGTACAAGATGAAACAAGCTTGGACTAATAACAATTACTAGGCTTTAGGGAACACTTACTTTGATCACATGACCATTAGGCTAATGGCTAAGAGCTAAGTTCTGATGAATCCGAATTATATATATATATATATATATATATATATATATATATATATATATATATATTCTTCGGACTTGATGCACAAATAGATGGAATAGCAGCAAATAGCATATTTCTATCCTGCATATTCGTTGAACTAGGAATCAATCTGTGCCAGTTCTCATCCAATCCTATATATATATATATATATATATATATATATATATATATATTCTTTTCTGTAAACTGTTGGGTCAATGTCAATTTTCGTCCTTTTTTAATTGTGTCATGCTGAACAGTTTTTTTGTTCTTGTAATTAAGTTGCCACTTAAAATAGTTAGAGAACCCGTTTGTCTCTACTTTAGGATAGAAGCCTAAAAGGTACTTTGAGCAAGCATAATTTTTCAGCCTTTTCTAGAGCATCAAGGAATTCCGAGTAGACGAGTGTTAATTTCCACTTCAATTAATTTATTAGAATACAGACGCCCAAATGAAATAGTTTGTCCATATTTCAGCATATTTCACTGTACATTTATCTTGAGACATACAACTTCTCACAAGTCATAATGAGCAGTCCTAGAATTTCTTTGTAATTGATTGATCCATGCTGTCAGCAGCTGGAGTAACTATTGCTAGTCTGATGTTGTTTTTCCCTCTTTTTAGAAGCTCATATAAAGGAAAAATGAACACATAAAAGGGTGTGAGAACAGGCTCCATTGAGTAAGGTTTTGGTACAAAGCATATTATTTCTTTTCACTTTTGATATTACCAGGCAGATTCATGCAATGCATGACAACAATAATAACAACAAAACCTTAGGGTAAAATATGGTTTTGGTACATGCCTTTATCCCAAATTTCTGGGATATCCTCTGCAACGTTAACAAGATCCATATCCTTCTTTAACACTTCAAACCACGTAAGGTATGGTTTTGGTATATGCAGTTTCAACTTTTTACATTGTCACACACCAAGTAAAATAATTTCAATGTCTTACCAATTTTTTTTTCACAGTGCCATACTTTTGTTTAAGATCCATCTTCTTCGTAAAATATGCTTCAAGTCCAGTAGGGTGCTATATAATGTGATCATCTTCTTTGTATTTACAGAAATATGAATGTGGTAGTACATTAAGATCCATTCTTATAACAAATATCAGCTAGATCGATTCATCAAATTTTTTCTAGTGTTATTTTCAAATGTTTCACCTTTAAAGTGGTCATTGGCCCTGTAATTTATTTCTACAATCTCCTTTCTTTTCTGTTATATATTTCTGGTCATTATAATCATCAAGCTCCAGCTTGGTGTGGACTTGAAATTGACACTGATAAGAAATAGCAAAACGGATGTATTGACATATGGACCTTAGTTTGAAGGAACCATACAGAAAATATCAAGGCCTTTCAGTCACTTTGCCTGACTGATAAGATGTTGAAGTTAGTATTTACTTGTTTTATTAACTTTAGCCCATTTGTATTGCAGAAAATGTCAAGCATGGTTGAGGACTGGATAGCTCAGTCAAATGCAAAGCAGCGAAAAGGAAGAGCTGGACGAGTAAAGCCTGGAATCTGCTTTTCCTTATATACTCGCCACAGATTTGAAAAAATTATGCACCCATTTCAGGTCTCCCCACGCCCTACTTTTAATACTTTGTTTTAGTTAGTGGTCATTATTTTCTGTTAACTGAACTGTTTCTTGGAGACGATGAAATATTTGAGATGAGCATATGTCCACTAGCATTTTGATAAATATGTGAGAATGTCATACTTATATTTGCTCTTGGATGGTACTGGTTGAAGGTATTGAACATCTCATGTGACAACGTAGTCCTGATAATATAAATAACTGCTCCAGATAAACATTGTGTGCCTCAACTTATTGCTGACAAATGATATATAAAAACTAGTTTGAGTGATTCGATGTGGAAGGGACAGAAAGGTCTCTGTTAATTCTTAATGAAAGGCCATCATGAACGTTACAAATGATGGTCTAAAGGCGCATTGATCAAATTGTTAATCATGCATGATTAATACTATATTACTTTATGACCATAGTTTCTCCCTACTAAGTTGAACTGTTGTTGTATGCCTCCTTATCTTCCCCTCGAAATCTGAAGGTACCTGAGATGCTGAGAATGCCGTTGACTGAGTTGTGCTTGCAGATAAAGTCACTTTCTTTAGGCAGTATAAAGTCTATTTTAGTAAAGGTATGCATCCTAATTTTTTCTAAGAATTCTTGTTGTCACGAGTCTTATCCATTTTTAAGTGTGAGCCATCTGAAATTACTGATTTGTAGGCTATTGAACCACCACGTGAGGAGGCAATTTCCTCAGCAATTGACTTGTTATATAAGGTATTGTATTATTTTTGAAACATAGTTAAGTGACATTTTTATGCTCAATTTCTAATTATGTGATTACCTTTAGTTATATATGTATATTTATCTTTAAGTTAGTAAAGACTTTTGGGTTCCAATTTTCTTGTTGGTTCAGGTTGGAGCCTTCGAAGGGAATGAGGAGTTGTCACCTCTTGGATATCATTTGGCAAAACTTCCTGTGGATGTTTTAATTGGAAAGGTGAATATATATGTATATTCTGTTTGTGCTTCATTTCTGGGGTTGTATCTTTGTCATTCTAAAGACACTTTAATAATTTGAAAGCATTGCATGCTGTTCTTTTGAATAAGTAAACATCAAATGAAATTTATGCGAATATATGGAAACAAGTTCTTACTGTGATTTTGCATTATCTTACTTTTTGGTGCATATTAATTGTATAGAAAAGGTGGTTTGTGCACATTAGGCAGAATTTGATGAGGATAAGGATATTGGTTAAAAATATCACTAAATTAGAGATGAAGACGTCTGCTGTTAATTCTGAATACTGATTGTAGTAATTAGTAAATCTCGACAACCAGTTAGGATGAATGCCTTTGTGAAAGGATTGTATTCCTTATTGTGAGCATCCCTCTGTTTGTTTCCCTAAATCTTATCGTAGGTGTTATATCTTTTCTTATATTCATATTCAGAAAATTGTAGTTTCTCCATAGCTGGATACTTTTGGTGCTTCCAGCCAGCATGACTTGATGGAAGAATGAAATCAAAAGTGACAAGTTTTTTTTGCAGTGCTTACCTTGTTACCTGCTTCACGGCAATAATGTCACCCTTATTTTCCTCATTTTTGTGTGTGCTAACTAATTATTTCTACCGTCTGGTTATAATAATCCAAGTTCTTCTAATTAGCATTTTAAATAGTGTGCCTGTTCATCACAAATACTACTAATTGTTTTAGACACCCATATATTTGTCTATTACACGATAATAATGGCAACGATACAAGATAATTATGGCAACAATTATTATTATAATCGCTTTTGGATTGAGTGTCTGGATGGAATTTGACAGCATCGGCTTCATCTATATGCTGACTGAAAATGCATTCAAGTTTTTTCGTTAAATCTGTCAAGCTCAATTTGATGTTTCCAGTACTTGTTATGATCAAACTTCAAACCTGTAATTGCTCTATCATGTCTATTTGCTTGTTTCTCAAATTGAAAACAGAGAGAACCTTTGCTTTACTAGATTAATGCAGTGAGAACTTTCTTCTTGCCATGGCAGACTAAGTTAAGGTCATAAGTTAAAATTTAATATTAGAAATTTAGAACATGACTTGATATTTTGTTTATTTGCATGATACATTGATTTCTCTATGCAGATGATGTTATATGGTGCAATTTTTGGTGCCTTATCCCCTGTTCTCTCAATTGCTGCATTTTTGAGTTACAAGGTTCCCTTTGTTTACCCAAAAGATGAGGTATTATTATCTAATCTGCAGGGTTGCTCGTCTTTTGGGATATTGTTAGAGCTTATTAAGTTTAGGAACATTTGTAATGCAGAAACAAAATGTAGAAAGAGCAAAATTAACTTTGTTGAGAAGCAATCTAGAGACTACAACTGTTTCTAATGAGGGTAACCAGCAATCAGACCACCTCTTATTGGTTGTTGCCTACAGAAGATGGGCTAAAGTTCTACGAGAGGTAATGAATGCGATCATCTTTCTGATGGAATATTCTGCTGTTGACTTAATTCTTGTGACACATTTTCTTGATTAATTGTGATACATTAATTAGAACAGTCATAGTTATAACTATTAAATTGTGTTTGCTATTTTGTCACATTAATTGGTCATATATTCTAATATAGGGTTTCTAATACTGCAGAACGGGACTAAGGCTGCTCAGCAATTTTGCCGGTCGTTCTTTTTAAACAGCTCAGTGATGTATACGATTAGGTTAGACCTTTTGTTCAGGCTGTTATTCTTTTAATTTTACTGTAATTTATGTACACTTTTTCCTACATGTTGGCTAGCTAGGAATAAGAGTGCAAAACATGAGTTTTCCTATATCATAGCATCAAAATCCATACTATGGAGATCAAGAGATTGATAAGACTCCTCGGTGAAATATATGAATTTAGTTTATTGAATAGGATTTAGCATAACCACGCACAAGTCATTTGCTTTCTTAAGTTATGCTCCGAAATCTCAAATTGAAGATTCCACCCATAAATCAATTGAAAGAAGTTACCTTACACTTGCCACTTTAAAATGGCAGGGATATGCGCATACAGTTTGGAAATTTATTAGCAGACATCGGGCTTGTCAACCTCCCTTACTCAATTCAGGTACATATATATATGTAATTCTATATTTGTTGTTGTAGCATAATCTGAAAATTTGAACTCTTTAGGGAATACTTAAGATGATTGTCTTCTTTTGGATGCATGGCAACTGATTCCTGTTGGTTGTGGCATTGATTTCATGGTTAGAGCAAGACATCTCTTTAGGCTTGATTTGGGATTGCTGTAGGCAGCAGAAGCAGCTTTTGACAGCATGTGAGAGGCTACTATCAAAGGCTGGCCCAAAATTAACTGATTTTGTAGAAGTTATTTGATAACTTCTTGTTACCAAACAATCTTGGACCACTTTCCAGAAAACATAAGTAGTAGAAACCTCAAATAAGCAATTCCAAACTCAGCCTTAGTAATATCATAACATGAAGGGCTAAATTATCCTAATGGCACCTTAGCACTCGGGCATTTTTGACACATTAACTTCCACTGCTTGATTTTGGCACCCCACTTTTGTTAATTTTGAAGCACATCGGGACCATTCAAAAGAATATTTGGTGATATAAGTATTTAAATTGCGCTTTTGTACTACAAGAAGTGCGTTTGAAGTGGACTTGATGTGTCGCAGAATTGACGAAATGTATTTCAAAAGAGCAATTTATGAAGTTAGGGTACCAAAATCGAGCAGTGGAAAGTTAAGGTGCCAAAAACGTCCGAGCACTATACTTGGGGTGCCATTAGGGTAATTTATCCTAACATCAAGATGATGCCTTTGAACTTTCTATGTTTTAGTAGTTTTTGTTTCATTGAGAGTCGTGCATACGGTTCCATTGAGACAAGGATAAGCTATATATGATTTTGTTCATAGCTTAGTTTTAGTAATCCTATGTGATAAATCGAGTCATTATCTTAGAAGCCAGAAACTCCTAGGAGGTCAACGAATCTTAGTAAGAGCCTCGATTCGATGGTTCTTACTTGGGAGCTCGTTTTCCCGGCGACGGGAGCTCATTTCTCCGGCGACGGGAGCGCGTTTTCCCGGTGACATGAGCGCTTCCCATAATATGACCATAATTTTAAAAGTGGACATACATTTTGGAAATAAAGAATTTTTTTAATACACGTTTATTAAAGTACCAAGAAACTAAAGATTACTTACCTTGACATTATAAAAATTCAACATGGGAATGATCTTTTTGTAACTTTGAACTGAATTTTATAAATTCTAATAAATATTAAGATATTTATAAGTTTTGATAAGAATAATTAATAAATATAAAAAATTTATTAGCTCACGCCCCATCACGCTCCCAACTTTAGACTCTTCTAAGTAGTTGCGCTCCCCCGTTCCCGCTTCCGTCCCCGCTCCCACTTCTGGCTTCTAAGGTCATTATCAACGATTAAGTGTTCTTTAAGATTTAGGGGCATATTTAGAGTTTTGTAGTTCAGATTGTTTGAAAGGAACTTGTATATTCATTTAATATTCTTCCTAAGACTTGAGGTTATGGCCTCAATGAGTGTGTTTGATGTGGTTTGGGCTGTTGTATCTTATGAATGGATAACCACTGACAACAAGGATTATTAAATAGCAATTGGACACCATTCAGTTGATGAAAACCAAAACTTTGTGAGGGATCTTTTAAAGGAATATCATGCACAGAGTTCATGTCTTCCCATTTATATTAGGTCTGAATTTTCCTTATATTCCTTGATAAGTATGAGCGGGACTTCAAGTTTCACTTCTGATTCTTGCACTGGTCAGTATAGTCACATAATTCACGAGTTATTTGTATAATTCGTGAAAAAATAGCAACTGAACTTATTTGCGAATTATTCGAATTGTTCAAGTATCACTGTTCATTGTTGTACTGGTCAGCATAGTCACATAATTCACGAGTTATTCGAATAATTCGCGAATAGATAGCCAACCGAACTTATTCGCAAATAATTTGCAAGTTCGGCAATAATTCGTCAAATCCACGAATTGTTCAAAAAATTCACGAACAAAATGGGAACTTGTTGAATTATTCATGAGCAGTAGTTTTGAAGATTGATGGCTGTTTGAATAGGTAGCAATTTAATGAGATTTTAATGGCAGACAGCTTTTTCTATGAAGATTATAGATGGGAAAGCCAAGCTTGATTGTGAAATGGAAGTTATAGTGGGCAGATTTAATTGGACAGTCGAGGGTAGTAACTAATATGAAGTGCAAATGAGAAAGGCACGTGACATTGGGAAATGGAAAGATTTGACTTTAGTAGTAATTAATGAGACTTTCACATAAATCCTTTAAGTTATACCTAGTTTATATTCGGTCCCCAGTTATCATTTTTTACCCCACAATATATATACATTGGGAACTTTTACCCAATTCTCTGAATATTTCCCAAACTCTGAGCTTTTCAACCTCGCCCAATCATTCCCGAACGCCACATGTCACACTTTATCATGATAAGGCATGCTATCTCTAGCATGGTGAGATAGTAAATGCTGTAAATATACCCTTGGATGAATACCTTAAGATTTTGATGTTAGGTGAAGTTATATAATGATGTTTGTATATGATTTGCAAGCCAGTACATCTTTTTCTTGATAAGCACATCACATGTATCATATGATATCCATCCATATTTTCACATTGTTATCCATAATGTGTCACTTTAAGAGAGAGAAAACACACACACACACACACACACACACACACACACACACACACACACATATATATATATATATATATATATATATATATATATATATATATATATATATATATATATATGGGAAGGGATCATGTGACACATACAATTTGACATCTAAAAAAATACACAATTTCAGCTGCACGTCAATAGAAATTAACGGTTCAGATCTATATAGAATAAGGGACTCTATTAAATAGTGGGATGTATTAATTAGTGGGATGTGCAACTAATGGGTTCATGCAATTAATACAACCCACTATTTAATAGTCCCTTATTCTATATAGATCTGAACCGTTAATTTCTATTGACTTGCAGCTGAGATTGTATATTTTTTAGATGTCAAATTGTATTTGTCATCTGATCCCTTCCCTATATATATATATATATATATATATATATATATATATAATATATATATATATATATATTGTGAAATTGCAAGGAAACATGACCCTGAAAAGCTTATATCTTCGAATTTATATGTTGTAAGGATTAGTTATTCTGTGACACATATTTCTATGAATGTTTTATAAAAAAACAGATTGCTGCTGGTTGGCAAGCTATAATGTGGAGGGAAACTAAGCTTTCCTAGCTTGAAACATTATTTTTTATTGGCTAAGTGACACGCCCATTGAACAACTACTCACACAGCACCTAAACACCTTGCGGCCACCAGGGCTCGAACTCTGGACTTTACCAATGGAGACATTTAAAATACATGATCTTATAGTGGACTCCACACATCTTGATATTGCTAAGTCACAGTTATGAACCAAGAGGAATAGCCTTATACCAGAGCAAGAATTTTAATTCATTTCTATCTTAAGGTCTTCATTCTTCAGTTGTTTCTACAATAGCTAGGCCATTTGGAAATATAACTGTTTCTTAATTAACTGATTATCCAAGTGGTGGAAGAAGTCTTTCAGTTGTGGTTCCCTTGAATGTTCTCTTTAATTGCATTTAGATACTTCTCGTGTATCTTTTTTGTTGATGGATTTTCTTTGTATCTATCTGATGTTTCAAATGCTGGATGATACCTTAATCTTTCTCTCCGAAATGTCTAAGCTGCTATGTTCACTAAAACAGGGTGGCCGGAAGAGAAAAGACCAGCTTGAGAGTTGGTTTGCCGATATGTCTCAGCCATTTAATTTGTATGCACATCATGCTTCAGTTATTAAGGTAAACTGTCCTAAACTGCAAGACCATGGTGGCTAATGATTTTTTTTTCTTACCATTTCTGATTTGTTTGCCACTGACTATATTTTTCTACTGCTGAAATTGTTAGGGTGTGTCAACACATAAAATATCATACTATATTGATGGATAAGTGGACTTTCTATTTGTGTGGGAAATGTGTTTAGATAGTGCAAGTAATGAAAGTGGAAGATTGCAGTACATGAAAGGAAAACCTGAATTCGGTAGGCCAAAGTAAAGAGACTAGGTGTAGGCTTGCTCTAAAATCTTCAGAAGAACAAAATAAAATTAATTAGGAATGGCACTCATTTTTAGTTGTGCATGTGTATACACACTAAATTTGAGAAATGTAGTTTTCATGAATGTGGTACCAACGATGAAGGAGAACAATCACAAAGACACAAGGTTTAACATGGTTCGGATATCTTTTTCTATATCCATGGCCGCACACTAGTTATTTTATTATATCAAGAGAGTTAATTACAAGAGATTGGAGTCTTATTTATAACAAGAGATTAGGGCGACCACCGACTTCAATATATTTATCGAACTACCCCTACTAATTAATATACCCCCTACTAAGTGCCGAGTTGGATCGGCGAATCAGGGTGCTGGATGTACGATACAGATTTATGGTACGGAATTGGATCAAAGTTCCACAATCTCTAATGTAGTTATACATTTTTATGTTATGTGTAATTGCAAGAGAGTACCTATGTATCTCTTTTATATTCTCTTGTAAAAGTCTCTAGTTTAAATCCCACTCTATGTGGGAGCAAAAGTGAGAATCTCATCCTCTCCCATAAATGTACTCACTCATTAAGTAAAGAATTCTTTCAGTTGAGTTTTTCTCAGTTGAGTTTTCCTATTCTCAACCTGGTATGAGAGCAAGGTCCTTGGACCAAACTCTCCATAAATTAAAATTTCTTTTCCAACAAAAACAAGAAAGCTTTTGTTCCAAATTTTTGGGGTTGGGTTGGTTGTTTGAATCTTGTTCTTTCATTTAGCTCTATTAAGAGCTATATCCTCTCCAACACTATGTATTCTTTCTTTAAAACTTCAATCCTTTGTTCTTTTAGGCTACCTTTACTTGGAGTGCTCTTTTAACTATTATCTTATAGTTCCTCCTTACGGAAGCATCTATTGGTACGTGTTCTACATGTCCAAACCATCTAAGACGATTTTCTCATATGGTCCTTAATTGGAGCCACCTCTAACTTTCCACAAATATGCTCATTTTTATCTATCTTTTAATATATTTCTACTCGTCCATTTTATTATTCTCATTTCGGCTACAATTTTCTAAACATGTTTTTTAATTACCTAACACTTTGATCCATAAAACTGGTCGGTCTTATAGCACTCTTACAGAACTTTTATTTTAACTTCAAAGGTATCATGCAATCACAAAATACTCCATTAGCATGTCTCCATTTCAACCATCCTGTTAAAATTCTATACATACCATCCTTCTCAAATTTTCTATTATAATAGTGATAATATTTACCAAAAACTATCATCCTAGGTGTCTTTGTCAGTATAGATACATACTCTTCAATCTTCTTTTGACTTCTGCTTGAAGTTATATATCATTTTTTTTGTCCTACTAATTTAAAACCCCTTAGATTCCAAAGTTTTTTTCTACACATATTTTAGCGTCCAACCGTCATTTTCTCTTATCTACTAGCACAACATCGTGAGCAAATATCATATACCATAGAACCTCCTCATGAATTTGTCTAGTAATTTCATCCACAAATAGGACAAAAATATGCACTTAATGTTGCCTGGTGATAGTAAATGGTTTGCTTTCTTATCCAATTGTTCGCATGGTCGCGGTTCGCATGGTCTTCGTAATACTCTCATTTATATCTTTAATAGTCTCAAGACAGCTACTAGAAACTTATTTCTTTACCAAAGCCCACCATGTTATTTCCTTAAGAATTCTATCATAAGCTTTCTTTAAGTTTAGTAAAAACCATATATAAATCCCTTCGACACCACTCTCCTTTACCACCGTCAAGAAGCGCACGAGCCAATACCATCATTACTTCTCTTAGCCAGCACCAACACTATTTATTTCTCTACCACATGTGACCTCCATTGACCAACTTGCATATTTCTTTACAAAGTCATACGTTACACCGCGGTTTCAGTTTCTATTGGACAAACTCATGTTGCTTATGAGTTTGAAAGAGGGGTGTGTGTGTGTTAAGATATGATTAGATTTACGATTATTTTTATGTATCTCCTATTCGGATACATATTCCTTCTATATAGATACGAATTCCTTCTCCTATATAGATAGGGATTCCTTCTTCTATACGGATATGGATCCGTTCTCCATATATGTATATTCATAGTTGTATGACTTTTTATTAATCCATCAATCCAATCAACATTGTTGATTGGATAATTTATCAATATTGTTGATTGTATCATCCATTAATAAAATTAATATTATTGATTTGTTTCATTATGGGTCCAGACATGATAAGCTTGCTTTTCAAGCCAATAAGCATGCATTTATAGGTTACTCGTACCAAAAGAAAGTCTATTTTTCACCTTCCATAACAAAGTTATGGCTTTGGCTGATTTTGGCTGTTCTTAAGAACAATCCTACTTCTCCTGCCCTCTTCACTATCTCTTGCTTCTTTTGAGCCTCCTTATGCCACCCTCGACTCAAATGACCCACCAATCAGTATTTGATTATGAACACCTGCGAAACTCAAGGTCAACACTCATGAGACTAAAAAAACCTTGCCAGGAAAATCCAATAGTATCATTAGGGGTGGCAAACATGTCGGGTCATATTCGGGTTAACCCATTAATGCTTAACCTGAATCAGACCATAGTTGTTTTGCCCGTTTAGGTTAGATCCAAATTAACATGTAAAAAATGGGTCAACACGACCCAACCCATTTGGGCACGTATCTAATGGGTCAAACCCCTTTGACCTGAACCCAACTCGGTTATTAAAAGGGTTAAACCTATATATATATATATATATATATATATATATATATATATAATCAATGCTAAATCCTAAAATAATATAATTCATATAGAAATTTAAATATATATTTTGATTTAATATACTATTATACGATTATTAAAACCTAGGTTATCACACTAGTCCTAAGGGGTAGCCTAATAGAATTAATGTCATATATAAGTATATGCATAAGTTGAGAAAATTTAAACCCATTAAGATATAGTCTTATAATATTAATCCTAAAATCCTATGTTTTAAAAAGCGCGCTTAAGCGATTTTGGAGACCTGGGTGTATCGCTTAGGGAAATCTCGTCCCAAAAAATGGACCCGCGCTTAGGCACGCTTAACAGCGCCTCGCCTACCGCTTGGCGCTGGAAAAAGCGCCAAGCTTTAAAAAAAATAAAAAAAATCGCTTGACCATGGTATTTTAATGACTTTGTATTTTGATTATAATATTTATATTGCTTGATTGATAATTTGTATTGTTATTCATGCATATACTAATATGATTGTATGAAAAATATATTAAAATTTATGTGTATATATAGTATTTTACATGTAGGTAGGTAAAAATGGGTGAAGCACTAACTAAACGCTTATGTGACGCTTAAGCGTTGCTTAAGCAAGGCGCCAGCTTCATCGCCTCGCCTCACGCTTAATATAACATAGCTAAAATCAATTAAATTATTGAAATAATGTAAAAATAATCATAATATAAATGTAACAAACAATATATAAGATTATATCATTATACCTACTAATATGAAAGTTAGAACCGAAATATTATCGTATAAAATTTAAGGTTAGTTACACAATGGTACGTTGAAGCTTGTTACTTTAACCAAGGGCACTCACCTGTTAGTTGCATGTAGCTGTTCAATGCAAGGTTCACAATAACGATATCAGAGTCGGTATCCGACTATTTCTATGAGTATTGGGATCGACAATATCGACAGTTTCAGATCGGAGTATCGAATTTTTTGGTATTAGAAATGGAATAATTATTAATAAATTATTAGCATTTTAGAAAATATATTTTGTACAAAAATATATTTTATACATTTAAGCATAATTTTAAGTATTTTCAGTGTTGTTTCTTATTAGTTTTGAAATTGAATGAATAGTAGTCACCCTTGTCGATTGGTTTACATGCGATAGATAAGTTTTCTTCTTTTACATACTTTTGCAACTTTACTATGATTTTTTTACATCTTTGCTGATTGATCTTTTTTTGTTTAATTTTTTTTTTTGCTGAATTGACCAAAAAAGAGACCCCCAATGTCGGTACCGGTCAGCATCGGGTATCGGTCGGTATCGGATCGGGACATGCCAAACCAGATCGGTATCGGCCGAAACTGCAAACTATGGTTCAATATGGTTCAATGTCAAGCATTATTCAGATGGTTCTGACGAATGTTTAAAGACTTGCCTTGTTGCAAAGGGCTTCAACTCAGACTACATGATAGATTGAGCAGAGACTTTTTCTTTTGTGGCATGATAGATTGAGAAGACATTCTCTTGTGGCTAAGTTAACACTGTTGTATTCCTTTATTTGCCTGTCAACAATTGATGACCACTTTATCAGTTTGACATCAAGAATCCATTTCTCAGCAGAGATATTTCTAAGACAGCTTACATGCAACAATTGAAGGGAGCACGTTGTTTGTCATCTTTGGAAGTTTATTTATGGTCTTAAACAATCTCCCTCAACATGTTTGACAAGTTTACCCACATTGTTCAGTAAATTGATTTCTCCCAGACTGCAAATTGGTTTCTCCCAGTGTGCAAATTGGTGACTATTCTCTCTTCATCCATTGATGACCCCGGGTATGCTCACTCTCCTTGTTTATGTGGATGGCATCATCATCACTGACGATGAAGTTGACATCTCCTAAGTTAAAGTTCATATTTCTCGTCATTTACACACGAATGAGTCTGTCTTCGATACTTTCTTGACCTATAAGTCGTTTTCCAAAAAGATTCCCTACTTCTATCTCAACGAAATTATTGCTTACATCTTTTAGAAGAAACTAGTTTTATTGGTTGCACTCTAGTTGATAGTCCTATGGATTAGAATGTTCGTCTCTCTTATATCGGCTTCTGTCTCTCTTATCGGCTTCTCCATAATCCTGGCATGTATGATTAATTGGAGGGGGTAGGTATTTTGACCATAACCCCCAAGGGTCAGCTGCACGCGGGGAAGATAACCGGGCTTAACCGGGCCTAAGAAAGGGCATGCTCTGAGCTCACAAGTAGTTGGACCCCAGACCGGACTTCTAATTCCAAGGGCGGAACTCGTCCTGTAACAAAATTAAGGCCCAAAGACCGGACTTGGACCGGATTTTGATTCGAGGAACCCAACCCGAAGATTTTTGCAGGTTGCTAGGTTTGGACTTTGACCAAGCTTAGCTCATCAATGTTTTGACTGGTACGATCTGGCCCGGTTTTGCAGACCGGTCGAACCACCGAACTATATGGATTGGATAGGAACAAAAGTAAAAGGCTCACATTCTCTTATAAATATGTACTCACTTGTTAATGAACAAATCTAGTGAATTGATTTTTTTTCCAATTCCCAAGCATCAATGTCCTAAGAACCGGACTAGACCGGGATGATCAAATAAAAAAACCAGTGAACCCAACATACAAGCCGGTTATGTAATCCTCATAACCTTTTAAATTTGTAAATTGGTGCTGAACCGACAAACCACGCAAATAGTTCAAACCACTTGAACCTTGCAGTTTAGACGGTTCAATATACTTAAGTCTAATGGGTGGTTAATGGGAAGGGTTAAATCAGAGAACCATACCCATTAACCCATTCGTTTGGAGATGTTCCTTATGCTCTAATGCCCTATACTAAAGTGCGATTTTTCTCTCTTTCGGGGTTCTTCTCTTCCATTTTCCTCTCTCCTGGCCACCACAAGTCTTCTCTCCGACGATAATACCGCGATTTCGGCGACCTCCCTCCGGAGGAAAACTATCCGTTTTTATGCTCAGTCAAGTACTATAGGAAGAAGAGTGTGATATTCTATAGCGAACTTTCTTAATTTGTTACACTGTCAACTAATTCTAATTGAGGAAGAATAGTTTATTTTCATTCACTTTGGAATACTAGTTAGGTAAGGGTTAGGGGAAAGTAAATGGTGATTAAGAAACGAGAGAGCAGCAGTATGGAATCCTATTTTACTACTTTTTTATTTACTGTAAAGTAACTTATCATTTGTTTTCATCTTCCCAACTGTTAGTTGTTGCACTGTATGTATGGATCAAGGAAGCCAGTGATCTCCTTCTTTTTGTCATAAATGTCAATAGATAATTAGTCTTTTTTAGAGAAAATTTATTTATGGTAGTTATATTTACAGTTTGCATGAATCAATTTACAAATCTACATGTATATTTGAACTCCGTTCGACCACCGGTTCAACCCTGATCGAAACTTGAACCCTTGGCTTCTCCGGTTCAATGGCCAGTTCAGTTCTCAGAAGATTGCTCAGCAGTATTCATAACAAAAACGGACTAGAATAACTAGATCAAAATTTTCATGTCAATTCCTTGATATTTCTTGAGCATGTCTATGATTCATTAATTTCATTGGAAGGGAGCAACTATCTGCTATCCCTTCCCAAAATGGTTGTTGCATTTTACTGTTGTACTGTATAATAGGTTTAAGTGGGTTTCATGCCAACCTTTTATATAGGCTTCCTTGCAAAGGCTATATTCTTCTGAACATTCCCAATAACTGAAAGGACCTTTGAGTAGTTGTGATAATTCTGGGGCACAGTGGTGCAGTGGAAGCTGGGGATCAAAAGCAACATGATGTTTTATACTTCTTTGCTCATTCTCTTCCTTTGTTTTTTTCCTATCATTTTTTTACTTAAGCTTTAGAGTTTTCAATATTTTTGGGATATTATTTTTGACTTAGGATTTGTCAGAAATATGGTATGTTGGTATCTCGAGCAAGAGCCAGGCTCTTTATCTGTGTGTTATCATGTTTCCTGTATTTCTTGATAAAAAATGGTCCCAATTTGGGAGAGTTTTGAACATGGCAATGTCCTATATATAGCGAATTATTGCAAGCTTCATAGCTTTTAAAACATGTGACGAGTTTCTTTGCTGCAGAAAGATTCATACTATGTGCCAGATAACACGTCATCATTTTCTTTTCCATATATTCTTCAATTTCATGTAACGTTCTTATATTTAATTCTTTACATTGTTCAAGCAAGCTGGATAATTCACTACGAACTATGTAACCATTAGACAATTGCAAATAATTTTTTTGATAAATTATTCTGCAAAAATGAGAATTCAGTTATATACGGGTCTTTGGTTTGTTAATTGTTATTCCCTAAAGAGATCAATACTAAAGACTTGGCCAATTTTTTGTGAACATTTGTCAATGATAAATCTTGCTCCATAGCTGATCACAGGCTGTGGGGAAAGGCTTGAATGTCACTTGACTCGAAGCATAAAGATTCAAATTTTCTATTCAATGCATATGCACTACTGTATTTATTTATGTCAAAAATTTTATTGTCTCGCTGCAGTCAGTATTATGTGCAGGCCTCTACCCCAATGTGGCAGCCACAGTGGAAGGTTTAAATGGTGCTCTGAGCAGTAATAAAGCACAATTTAGCAGTCTTTCTACAAAGGATCACACACACTGGTTCGACGGAAGGAGAGAGGTTCACATACATCCTTCCTCTGTGAACCATAACATTAAAGGGTTTCGATATCCATTTCTCGTCTTCCTTGAAAAGGTATAGCTAGAACTTCTAGAATCTTCTGTGTGGTACACTTGCTATATTGATATGATCTTATATTTTAACCCGAAGTTCATAAAATGTTCGCAGTTTATTTTAATGAACTAAATCATCATACTGGAAGATGTCTCACCTTAATTTCCGTCTTCTCTTTCACTCTCATGGCTTGGTTCCGTGGAGGGCGTTTAGGCAGGATTGACTTTGAAGAGGAACTCTAATAGCTTTCGTGTCTCTTTTCTCAATATGCACTTTATGAAATCATCACACTGTTATATGGCTCATGAATTTTATATATGGAATCATGCCATTTCAAAAAACCACCTACATTTCTATATAGCAAATTGATCATGACAAACTCTCACACTGTATATGCTTGCTCGATTATATTATGCATGTTGTATTTGTATATTTATTTTCCTGCTTCTCTCAAGACTTTTTGATTTATCCTTGTGTGTATATGTGCATGTTTTTTTCCGTAGTTTTTAGTTTTTTTAAGTCACTAAGCTACATATTGAGTGTTACCTGGGTTTTCCTTTTATTTGTTTTAGGTTGAAACCAGCAAGATCTTTTTGCGAGATACTAGCATTATCTCTCCATACTCTATTCTTCTATTTGGTGGCGCCATCGTTATTCATCATCAGGTGTATATAGTTGTTATTATTTTTTCTTTTGTGCTCTCGGTTGTATAAGCCTATTTACCCAGATTATTTTGATTGCTTAGAAACTAACATTTTCTGTCACTTGTTATGCTTTCTACAATTTGCTTATTAGCAAGGAACGCTTAGGGCACCTTCCATTATTTTGTGTTCATCATCAGTGTGTGACTTGCATATATATACATTTTTCTATTTATTCTGCTTCATAAGTAATATATTATAAATTTTATACATCATCAGTGTGTGACTTGCATATATAGCTATCAACTTTACAAGGGCATGAGATGGTTACTTTCCAATGTCCAACTCCTCCTTTTAAAAGGCGCGAGGTGCACTTGAGGCGCTAAGGTCCTCTAGAGCCTTCGCGACTCATGGGCTTCACCAAAGAGAGACGTACAATTTTGGAAATTTAAATTATATAATTTAGATATACCAAACTCATTATATCTAATAAATTCATAATAACATTAAAATAGTAAAAAATGGAGTATATAAAATCATAACAAGTAGCAAGTAACCATCATCAAAACTCAATAGAAACTATTACAAGGTAGTAAATATAGTAAATTGACAAAACCCAAAAAATTATCATCCATATTGTTAAAGTCCCTCACATTGCACCAAAACTCTAAAGTTGTAATGATGGTTGAGGGTTATATATTTATATTCTAAGTTTTAACACCCCCGCAGGGCAAAGGCCTATCTTGGACATAAAGCTGGATTCACACAGTGGTATTTTTTAATCCGTTTAGAATGTGTGCCAAAGAATTCAAGTCTTGGTTGTCCTAACACTTTTAAATCCCTACCAATGCACCAAAACTCTAGAGTCGTAGTAAGGGCTATATTGTATTCTAACATATATTATTCATCTCCATCATCAATATTATTACCAATGGATTAGTTCATGGACTTCCACATTTTATATGCGTTTTGATAACAATTACAACAGAAAAAAAATAGAACAAAAATAAAGGAAATACTAGATTAATAAGCCTTGTGCTCTTTAAGGGTGCCTCAAAATTAGGTGTGAGGCACGTCTCAAAAGTAGGCATGAGATGCACACCACAGGTGAGCCTAGCTAAATGAGCCTTGTTTCATAGAAAACAATGTGCGAGGGTGAGTCTTGAGCCTTAGGTGCGTCTAGGTGCACCGAACGGGCTTTTTAAAACACTGGTCCAACATAATCATAACATATTGCTAGGAACAATGTGAACTTATAAGAAGGCTAATAATTTGAATGTCATAATTTTCAACCCCCAACCACTCACACCAAGATCTTTCCACAATCATCAAAGCAATCGAGAAAATTGTTTTCACTTAGAATTGCAATCCTATTCTTTAATGATAACCAAATGACGAAGCAAAAAATAGCTCAAGCTACATCCACACCTTTGAAATTCAAAAAGTTTTAGGTCATTGACCAATGTCAACGAGTGTTTCTCCGTCGATCTAGACCCATCTAAAGTTTGATTTGACTATATGGGAAGGAGAACTACCACTCTTGACCTTTATATCACATAACCATAACATATTGCTTGGAACAATGTGACAATGAAACAAGGCTAATAATTTGAATGCCATTCCATCCCCCATGCCCCCTCCCCTTCCCCCCCACCCCCCCCCACCCCCCCTCCCCACCCCACACCCACCCACCCACACCCACCCTGCAACCATATACACAAACCACCAAGATCTTTCCATAATCACCAAAAGAGTTGAGAAAATTGTTTTCACTTGGGCCATCTCCAATGAGGGTTTCTCTCTCTCTCCTATTTCTATGGTAGAAACTTTATTTTAGAAAAACTTCTCCCAATGGTGGTTTCTATTCCAATTTTTATCTTAGGTGGCATTGATGTAGGATGCAGAATTTCTATGAGGGTTTCTACATGTAGAAACTCTCATAGAAATTCTCTCTCTCATGGCAATTATTATTGGGCCCTACACCATTAAATTGGTCCTTTCATTTTGTGACACCTAGGATAGAAATGGAGAACCATTGGAGAGTATTTTTTTGTTTGTGCAATTTCTATATAGAAACTCTACCAACTATGATAGAAATTTACTAAAAGTATAATGCCAAGTAGGATATAAACTCAATTTTAGAAATCCCCATTGGAGATGGCCTTAGAATTGCAATTCTCTACTTTCATGATAACCTATTGATGAAACAAAAAAGTTCCAACTACATGAGCACCTTTGAAATTCAAAAACAAAATCTCAAGTCATTAATCAACGTTGACCGATGCTTTCTCAGCAATCTAGACCGATCTAAAGTCAGATTTGCGTCGATCTCTCGGCACTCATTGGCTCCCACCTCCTCTTTCGCCCAACTCAGCCATCGGTCGGTGTCCCCATCAATCTCGACATTGGCACATATCTAGTTGTCTTGGCAACAAGGGCCACCAGTATGGAAGAGACTAGGCTACATGTCATGAACGATATTTCGGCTATGGTCGTTGTCATGGTTGTGGGGGAAGGTGTTTGGTGAGGTCGGTTTGTTTGATAGCGCATGACTAGTGGGACAAGGTCAATCAATGAGGGCTCCCTGTACGTCAACGTAAATGAAGAGTTTTGGTTGTGAGGTTCATTTTGTGGACTAGTGCCGCTCGTGTGCGGCGCTTCAGCAATAAATGAATGTTCAGTCATTTACATTTGTTCCCGTGTGTTTATTTTGTGGAGGGAAATCATTGAGAAGTATCCAAGTATTGAAACAAGGTAAAATGTCTGAGAAAGGGTATCAAGCTGATTAACTGGAGGGGGATGCGGCATTCTCGGATACTGTAGAAATGTTGTTATTTGACAAAGGGGTTGGAAGGGTGTTGAATAGGCGAGAGACCACAACACTTGGAGGTGATGAGGTCCACTTTCTCATGGCAAGGAGTGCTATTATATGTTTTTTTGCTTCATTCGACGAGGGATCCAGATGGGGAATTATTTGGTTGGGGACCACATCTCTTTAGGATGACGAATTGGTGGTAACCTTGTCACAATGGTGATACGAGCACCTTTGATGAGTTGGGAAGGGCCACATCAAAGACTCGATAATAGTTAGAAATTTGACAATTAGGGTGGGATATATCAAACTCCATAGTAACAAACAAGGTTCACTCGGTTGCTACTTACTATTCTCTTTCATCTTTCCTCAACTACGATGGACCCTATGGATTGGGATTTGACCAATGATGAAGGGTAATGCAAGTGCTTGACGTGTATCTAGTCCACGACTTCTATAGCTTCTAGCTGTGGCAAGCTAGCGACTTGTCGACATAGTTATCGGTCATAGTCTTGTCTATACTAGTCTTTCATCATGCTATCAGGGTAATCTTCTTTTTTATTTGAGCTTGTTTCGTTTATCTTTAATGAAATCCGGAGGGGATTTATTCTCACTGTTTTATCTCAGAAAAAAGGAGAAATTTGAGTGCCATGCATGAGCATACTCCTAATATGTGTCACTTTCTTTACTTTGCAATAAATAAATATGATCTTCAAAATCAAAATAAATGCATGCCAAAGAGCTTTATTTTTTGAAAATGTGCTTTCATGACATGCTTATCAAAACTCTAAATGTCCTATTGGCTTCTTGTTACAGACAGGATCAGTAATTATAGATAACTGGTTAAAGCTGACAGCACCTGCTCAAACTGCTGTTCTGTTTAAGGAATTGCGCTTAACACTCCATGCTGTTTTGAAGGAACTCATTCGCAAACCTGAGGTATTTGGTTGCATCAAAATTTTAAAGACCTACAGCCATGTGCTATGAATTTCCCCCCTTTTGGTCTTAATAACTTGCCACTTTGAATAGTGATAAACTTGCATATAATATTGTAAGCTCCAAAATTGATAGATATGTTCAATGGAACAAGACAGTACAAGTAATAACACCCCTCAACCCATAATTGGATACTGTTGTACATATCCTTTTCTAGTAACATGGTCTTGTTTTGTCCAGTTATCATCCAATTGCTGAACCCTTTGCATAATAAGATACCTTGATTTGTCAGTCCTGAACTCCATAAACTAACTGCTTTCTGTGTATGAGTCCTTAAATCTCCTAGGTTTCCTCTTTCTCAAGTTGTCATTCATTATTGTTAGAGTTATTTTATTTTATTATTTATCATATGAGGGTATAATAGTAATTGTGGGTGTATTGCATATCAATATAAATAGACATGAGATGCAACCTAGGGTTTAAGGCCCTTGCAATCTCCTTTCTCATATTCTCTGTTCCCTTACTTCCTCTTCTCCTCTCTCTCTCTAAACTTAACTTGGTATCAGAGCATATATTTGTAAGTACTGTACATCCCATCCCCGACAGGGCCGATCGAACTGTTTTTCGTCTACTTTTCGGCTGTTTTTCGTCTACTTTTCATGATTCGCCGTTCGTCGTTCGTTGTTCGTAGTCGTTCGTGGTTCGTTTATGAGATCTAGGGTTTCTACAGATCTCCGTTGGTTATTCGTCGTCGGTTGAGGTTCGTTGTGAGATCTAGGGTTTCACAGATCTCGTCTTTCTGTTGCATCTGCAAGTATGGTGGGGACCGAATCTTCTAGCGAGGTTAATAGTGGTGGTGGTAGCGGAGGTGGTTCTCCTTTTACTGTTATTCATAATGATGAATTGGGAAAGTCGATTACAGCGGTGAAACTCAATGGTGCGAACTATCTTGCCTGGTCCAAGTCTATCAAAGTGGTGTTAAGGGCGAAGAAGAAGTTGATGTTTTTGACCGAAGAACCCCTGCCTGAAACGTCCGCTGAGTATGAAGATTGGATGAGTGCAGATGCATACGTTATGTCGTGGTTGTGGCATAGTATGGAACCACATATCGCGGCTAATGTTCAGTGGTGTGAATCAAGCAAACAGATTTGGGCATCTCTGGAAGAATCTTATTCACAGAAGCGAAACGTTGCCCGTATCTATGAGTTGTACGAGTTATTGTTCAATACAAAGCAAAATGGGAAGCCTGTGAATGAATATCTGGCTTCAAAGAAGGCTTTGTGGGAGGAACTGCTTCAATATCATCCTGTTACTACTGATTTGAAGGAAGCTCGGAGACAGAAGGAAGAGTTTCATGTTTCACTCATCCTATCCGGCTTGGATCCTGCTCTCGAACCTTATAAAGCTCAAATCCTTGCTGGAGAGCAGTTACCTACGGTGGCAGATACTTTCTCCCGTCTCAATCGTTCCTTTCTGGGACAGAGTTCTGTGGTGCCGAGTACTGACTCTTCTGCCCTAGTTTCTAGTGCTGTTGGTCGTAGTGGTGGACGTGGTATTGGACGTGGCGGTAGAGATGGTGGTCGTAGTTTTGGTCGAGGAGGAGGCCGTGGTGGTAGAGACAATGGTCGTGGTGGTGGTCGCGGTGGTGGTGGTGGCCGCGGTGGCGGTGGTGGTGGCCGTGGTCAACCACGAAAGTGTAACTATTGTGGAATGCTTGGTCATGTAGAAGACTATTGTTGGGACAAATGGGGCAAACCAGAATATGCACATCAAGTGCATGATGAAAATATGCAGTCCCAGGACACCACTTCTGCTCCCAGAGATGATACTTCGGGTTTCAATCAGACTTCAACGTCCGATACCTCATCTCCATTTCAACAGATCCTCCAGAAGTTGAACGCGCTTGCTAGTACCACCTCCCAACCTACTGCAACCATGGCACATATAGGTAATCCTGCTTTTGTGGCAACCCAGTCACCATCCACCTCTTGGGTCATCGACTCAGGAGCAAGCTCTCACATGTCTGGTATAACATCTATCTTTCATAATCGTAGTTCCATGAAACATAATATTATCTTGGCTGATGGGTCTACTCGTCCTGTGCTTGGGAAAGGTGTCATTCACCCTACTCAATCACTATCATTATTTGATTCATTATATGTGCCTAATTTTTCATTTAATTTGTTATCTGTGAGCCAGTTAACCAAATCTCTTCAATGTTCTGTGACATTTTCTCCCAATTCGTGTATTTTTCAGGACCTCAGGACGAAGAAGACGATTGGTTCGGGACATGAAAAAGATGGACTGTACTACTTGGATCTACCTGGAAAGGCCTTCACTTCTGTTTCTACTTCTTCGTTGCAGTGGCATTATCGTTTGGGACATCCGTCTTTGGCTAAGTTGCGTCAAGTTGTTCCTAGTTTGAGTCATGTTTCTAGTCTTGAATGTGAGGCTTGTCAGTTAGGCAAGCATCACCGTAGTTCCTTTCCTCGTCGTAGTGAGAGTCGTCAATTAGAGTCTTTTGATCTTGTTCATTCTGATATTTGGGGTCCGTCTAGAGTCAAAAGTCCGAAAGGATTTCAGTATTTTGTTATTTTTATTGATGATTATTCCAGAATGACTTGGTGTTATTTAATGAAAGAAAGATCTAAGTTTCCAAATGTGTTATCTGTCTTTTATAATGAAGTCTATGTTCAGTTTAATAAACGTATCAAAATTCTGCGTTCTGATAATGCTTTGGAGTATACTCAATCTTCTGTGAACAGTTTCTGTGTTGATCGTGGTATGATTCATCAAACCAGTTGTGTCCACACCTCTCAACAAAATGGTATAGCCGAACGCAAACATCGACACATTTTAGATGTGGCTCGAACTCTCATGTTCAATATGCATGTCCCCAAACAGTATTGGGCAGATGCCGTTCTTACTGCATGTTATCTTATTAATCGCATGCCATCATCTGTATTAAATAACAAAGTTCCATTTACTATATTACATACAGATGTCGCACCATTTTTCTTATCTCCTCGAGTGTTTGGCTGTGTCGCTTTTATTCATAACTTGGAACCTAATCGAGATAAGTTGGTTCCTAGATCTCTGAAGTGTGTCTTTCTTGGTTATCCCCGTACTCAAAAAGGATATCGTTGTTACAGTCCACAGTCACGCAAATATTATGTCAGTGCGGATGTTACATTCTTTGAGTCTACCCCTTTCTTTCCTTCAGGAGACCGTTGTATTCCTTTTACAACAGATTTGATATCTTCCATACCACTTCCGGTCATTCCTGAATCAATTTCTGTCTCCATTCCCCATTTACAGGTTTATCAGAGATCCAAGGACAGGCCAGTGGTTTTGCAAAATTCAGCCTTCAACCAATCATCTTCCATGCCTGAGGTTTCTGCTCCCATCACCACAGATCCAGATGATCTTCCTATTGCTCTCAGAAAAAGACAACGCCTTTGTACCACAAAGAATAAGCATCCCATTTCTAACTATGTTTCATTACACCGTGCTTCATCATCTTTTCATGCATTTGCTGTTTCATTGTCTTCTACCTTTATTCCCAAAACTTACAAGCAGGCTATGTCATCTTCTGGTTGGAAAAGTGCAATGGATGAGGTGATGTATGCTTTACATCAAAATCAGACTTGGGAGCTTACATCACTTCCTGTTGGAAAACAAACAGTGGGTTGTAGATGGGTGTACACTGTTAAGTATCACCCTGATGGTTCTGTTGAGCGCCTCAAGGCACGGTTGGTTGCCAAAGGGTATACTCAGACATATGGCGTGGATTATATGGAGACTTTCTCTCTAGTGGCTCGGCTGAATTCAGTTCGGATTCTTATTTCTGTGGCGGTTAATCACCAATGGCCTATATATCAGCTGGACATAAAGAATGCTTTCTTGCATGGTTGACTTACAGGAGGAGGTTTATATGGATCAACCACTGGGATATGTTGTACCAGGAAATAAAAGACTCGTATGTCGATTGAAGAAAGCATTATATGGACTGAAACAGTCACCTCGTGCTTGGTTTGACAAGTTCAGTTCAGTTCTCATTCAGTATGGCTTTCGGCGTACCACATCAGATCATTCAGTGTTTTGCCATTCTTCCTCAGCAGGTATTATCGTGTTGATTGTTTATGTTGATGATATCATTATATCTGGGAGTGATCATGCTGGAATTGCGGACTTGAAGGCCTACCTTAGTCGTCAGTTTCATACTAAGGATTTGGGTCTTCTTCGATATTTTCTTGGAATCGAGGTTGCTCGATCTAAGAAGGGGGTGTATCTGTCACAACGCAAGTATGTTCTAGACTTACTTTCCGAGACTGGGATGTTGGAGTGTCGGCCAGTTGAGACTCCTATGGATTATCATGACAAGCTTGATGCTGACAGGGGAGAGTTATTTGAGGATGTTGGATATTATAGACGTTTGGTTGGCAAACTTATATATCTTACTATTACTCGACCAGACATCACATATGCAGTTGGAGTAGTTAGTCAGTTTATGCATGCCCCTCGGCAACTACAT
The DNA here is from genome assembly GCA_036927795.1 of Iris macrosiphon. Classification (NCBI taxonomy): domain Eukaryota; kingdom Viridiplantae; phylum Streptophyta; class Magnoliopsida; order Asparagales; family Iridaceae; genus Iris; species Iris macrosiphon. Next base: position 265,977,670 of record JAYESA010000004.1, on the reverse strand, counting down.
TGGGAGGCTATCTCTCGCATTCTTCGATACTTGAAGGGTGCACCTGGAAAGGGTTTGTTGTACAAACCTTCCCAGTTGCTTACGGTGACTGGGTTCAGTGATGCTGATTGGGCAGGCAGTCGCAGTGATAGGAGGTCTACTTCTGGCTATTGTACGTTTGTGGGTGGCAATCTTGTCACGTGGCGTAGTAAGAAGCAGAATATTGTGGCTCGTTCTAGTGCAGAGGCCGAGTACCGTGCGATGGCTCATACAGCTTCTGAGATGATGTGGGTGCAGTCTCTTCTTCATGAAATGGGAATTATGATTCCTATTCCGATGGAGATGTATTGTGATAATCAGTCGGCAATGTTTATCGCAAGTAATCCGGTGTTTCATGAGCGCACGAAGCATATCGAGGTGGATTGCCATTTTGTTCGTGATTTGTTGCTGAAGAAACAGATTGTCACTACTTATGTTCGGTCAGAGGATCAATTAGGTGATATCCTCACCAAACCACTTGCTCGCGGTCCATTTTCTGATTTATGTAGCAAGCTGGCATGTCTGATCTATATGTTCCTGCTTGAGGGAGGGTGTTAGAGTTATTTTATTTTATTATTTATCATATGAGGGTATAATAGTAATTGTGAGTGTATTGCATATCAATATAAATAGACATGAGATGCAACCTAGGGTTTAAGGCCCTTGCAATCTCCTTTCTCATATTCTCTGTTCCCCTACTTCCTCTTCTTCTCTCTCTCTCTAAACTTAACTATTATTATCATACATGAGGAGAAACCATGTCTGGGACTCTGGATTGGTAGATTTTTAGTTCATTTTCTGATGAGTAAACTTTCCTGTTTAAGTAAACTTGTATACTGAGTTGGTTTCTTTTGTGTACTTTGTAATTTCGTGCCATTACCATACAACATGAATGGTCATATCCAATGATTTAAATGACAAATGTTGTCTACTTATGTACGATCTCCTTGTTTCAGATGGCAACGATATCCAACAATGAAGTAGTGAAGTCCATCATTCATCTTTTGTTAGAGGAAGACAAAGCTCAGTACTCTTAAAAAAGTGGTACTTTTATTTTCAATTATTTCCTTTAGTAGTACGGTATGGTTGCCAAGAAAATTATCATTTTCCTTTCATCAAGAATTATTGTATCTTAACTATCCATCGATTAACTATCACAAGTAATTCTGCCATTTGCTATTAGTCTTTATAATTCTTCCTATATTTTTGTTTTTGATCTAATTATGTCCACAATGACAAGAAAAGTGATAGTTTTATTGGCCCCTTTGGGTTTTGAGACCAGGACCTCCCCCCTTCCCTACCACAGGCCTCAATCATTGGGTGCTCAACCTTTTGTAACAATGTTCTTATTGTGCTCCTTTTTATGCATCATTAAATGAGTTCATCATCACTAGAAGCAGGTTACAAGAACCAATGTGTGTGAAATACATACATACCTACATACATAATAACGAATTCGTACATACATAGAACCTTCATTTTTACACACATGATTCAAAAGCTATTGCTTGCATATATTCTTATATAAGATCAATCTAGCACTTCCATTTACTTGAATCTTTCTCCATAAACCTGATCTTTTGAAGAATCCTCTTAAGATTCCAAGTGCAACTTAAAATTTAGCTTAAACTTTAAAACGTCTTTTTGTTAATAGAGTTGAAATTTGAAAATGTTATTATATATATATATATATATATATATATATATATATATATTGCTATGCTGTTCTTTTCTTGTTAAACCAAGAACTGACAAGTATTTGTAGAAAATGATACATAAAACTTTGATATGTGCACACGATTCAAAAGCTATTACTTCTGTCATGACCCAAAACCAATATTATTAAGATAAATGGGACCGCGACATGTTTACAACTCGACTCTCAAGCTGTAACCCTCAAATATAAAACTCCAAGAGTTAAAATCGTTGTTCACAGTAATGCTACTAAAACCCCTCTAAATGCAATAACAAAAAAAATAAATAATATCTTATTAATTGAATTTGGCATCTTACAAATATTTCCAAATGTAACTCTTACAGCCAACAAATCTCTCTTATACGTATGCCGCTCTAAGATCAAAAATAATGAATGAAACTCTTTGATCTGCATGTATTGCATCAACAAACCTGTAACCAATATGTAGAGTTTCAGTAACCAAATCAAGGCTACAACAAGTAAGGTATCTTATTAAGTATTTCACACTTTTAAAATCTAACCCAAAATAAGATTGTATAAAAACAATACAACAAACACAAATAATGAGGCTACTAATACAATAAAAGCGAACTCATTTAGTAAAAAAAATCAACTCAAAACTCGAAAAACTTCTCTATTGATTTTAGAGCACAATTTCTCTAGTGAACGAATGCCCATGAAGAGTCGAATACTCCGAAGAGCAAATGTTCCCAAGGACCGAACACCCTTAAAGGGCTGAACACTACCCACAAAGGGCCGGTCACTACCTGGAACAAAATACCAATATAGGGCCGAACATCCAAGAAGGACTGAAATACTCACAAAGGTGCCGAATACTCTAGATAGTTGAATTACCCACAAAATGGCCGAATGCTCTGAAGAGTCGAATTATCCATGAAGGGGCTAACTGAAGCGGATTGGTTATAATCCCAACAAATCGAAAAACAAATGCTTGCAAACTCAAATAATCAAATTATATTCATAGGAAAAAAAAATTCCATCGTATTCACGAATACCAGTGAAATAACCGAACTAAATTTAGATCATAAATGTTCAAGTTAACCAAATTGAGTTTAAAGCACACATGCTAACAAAAATCTAAACCAACTTCTAAGTACACTAAAACATGATTTTATTTATCCAATACTGTAAAGACAAAAAAATGTGAAAGGATTAAACATGATCAACCCCACTTAGACCAATCCATCGCTCCATATGATCTAAACAATCATAATAAAACAATTGGTTCAATGTGTCCTTATTGGTAAGAAAACCTAACCCTAATAAGGTCCTAATGATTATAGGGCTCAATTCTTTGTACTTCTTCATGAATACCCATAACCAAGCCTCTTTGGGTTCCACTATCACACGTCATTGAAATGATTCTTTACAATTCTAGGTATTTTTTATTATGTTGCATGTAAAGGAGGCGAAGAGGATTTCACTTGTGTTTAAAGTCCTAGTTCAAAATTATTTTCTCGAAAACAGCCAACCACCTCACCTTATACGAGGTCAACAATACCAGTAAGCTCGTTGTTCCCATATCATATTAAAAGAGATTATGACACCCTAGTCTTTGTTCTAGCTTACAAGTGCATAAAGGGTTGACATGATTAGAATGTGGTAGAGCATACATATCGACTAGTTTCTAAACAAATCATAACACTACAAGTTTTCTTGCTTAAAAATGCTTAAGAACCATTATGACCCTAGCTAAGAAATGAACGTGACAACTTTAGGCCTTATAAAACTGCTTAGTGTCAACATGTAAATAAAATATAATTGATCAGTTAAAAATATTAACTTTTCTCAAATAGTTAGGAGGAGAAACAAATTTTGTTTCATATATTACTTTTTCTATTATTTTCTGTTGTAACTTGTAACATAATATGTTGTAACAAAATCTTACTATCTTACTAGAATCAAGGGATGTATTGTCATGTCTCCTTGTATATTCTAGTTTTTTTTCTCTTTTCCTTTGATTCAATAACATAGAAAAACCAAATTGTTTCTTCTAAACTTTTATTGTATCAGAGCCACCCAATCAAGAAAAAGAAATACAGAGGTGCCATTGACAATCTGTTGGTTCGCTTGATTGGAGGTATCCCTATTGTTATGCCAAGGATCTTGTCTGTTACTACTCACAGGCTTTCACACCAAGGTGTTATTGTCACGCCCAGCTCCCATAATACTGGGGAATACGGGGACGGACCAGGCCAGCTACTCCGTACAAGGTATGAAAATATCGTACGACGATCACGACTGTCTAGGAGAGAAGTGATTTGACTCTAGTATGCCACTGACGACTCCTACGGGTAGAAAAATTCCATCTCAATCCAATCAATTCAAGTAGCAGTAAAAAGTAAATCATATATGTGATGGGTAAGACGTCCCAAACACAAATGCATACATAATCGTTAGAGTTGACATAACAAAAGATATATCAACTGAATATACAAAAGATACGTAAATTTACAACTAGCTGCAGTTCCAGAATATACATATACATCGTCCAAAGACAGAGAACAAAAATCCGGAAACAAAGACAAACACGTCCTTGGCTAAACACCACAAAATAAAAGTACAAAACATAGTGGAAGATAAAGATAACCCACTCGCTAATCAGAGCTGCAATCCTCCGAGTGTGAGCCATCTGGTGAAAGTGACGGTAGATTCTTGGGTCCAATTAGGGAACCTGGCCATACAAAACCAGTGGAGTCAGCACCCCAAGCAACAAGTACCACAAAGGAGGTCCAAGGTGAATGAAAAAACATAAGACGTAGTAGGATTGATTTTTTACCCTTACACCAAACAAGGACAAAAGGTAGGAATCGACCCTATGACCGTTCACGTGTCCAAGTCAACAAACAACTACCACACAACAATTAGAACAACTGAATGCAATAGCGAGACTAGCACGATACCAATGCACCGTCTTGGGAATAAGGAAGCCCAAAATAGATGTTGTACAAATTATCTACAAGAAAGATAAGCCGACGAGCAAGGGAGCTTAAAAACTATTCGAAATCGGAGCCACAACCATTAAAGCAAACAAGGCCCGGGGTTGTAGATCTTGTTCCGAGCAGAACTTATCCTCTAGCCACCCACCGACACATATGACAATACTCGAGCATATAAAATAATGCGCAAACAAAGAGCACGGCTAAATATTCCCTACAACTTGCTACCATTAACTAGATAGGATTATCACAAAGCCTAATTACTAATTTGCAAACTTTGCTACCATATGCACTGCAGATACTCGAGTGACCAAGGGAACGACAACGACTTGTAGGGACAATATAGCATATAAACATATGGTATATACATTAAAACATATGAAACATATAACTGACTGTGCCGCAACCCGACACGATGAATGACTCAATAGTGCCATCAGCACTCGAACACTAGTGGTCAGGGACCTACGCCAATCGGGGCTCTACCTGCCACTGGGGTCCCAAGCGACACGAATTGCCGGTAGCGCGAATATCCTCCCCACCCAATGATCTATATGAGTTTACTAGTCAATTACTTTACAAGATTCATTTCCAATTCTCACTTGAGAATCGTCCTAAAATGACGAGCCATGAGTAAGTGTCGTTCGCAAGTTATCACCGGCGAATGTTTTCATAACTCACATCACGCGATACATTGGACAATACTCACACTCGATTGGCCAATGCCAAGATACAATAAATTAAGCACACGACAAATATTCTACGATGTCATAAAAAGAATAAACTCATGTCTAAGTATATAGGGAATACAACTTCCCAAAGCTATACAAAGTCGCAATATTATGATAAAAAATCAATACAGTAGAAAAAATAGCAAAAAAGGACAAAAACAGACAAATATATGCAAAAACAACAAAAAACAGCTAAAACAGCAAAAAACGGAATACCGATGGTGTAGAACGGTATTCCGGCGGTATACTGACTGTAAACAACAGGTTTTACGTAGGAAAAATGAAATTCCAACAGAATTTTGCTCTGATACAACAGCTGGTTCCCAAATTTTTCTAAAACTTATTTCAGCCCTAAAAATCTCATTTTGAATCGGAATTCGACGTTTCAAAAGTCAAAAAATCGCATGAAGTCAAATTTTTTACAGCATGGGAGCATTAATTTTATAAATTTTAAGATATAAAAGATGATTACATTAAAATACTCCATAAAAATGGTTTTTTCGGGAACCGAAACTCAAAACAAACAACCAAAACCAAAAATGTCATATACAAAAGATGAAGACAATTTAAAGATACACATTTTGACCAAAAATATGTAAAGATACCAAGAAAAAAATCATGATTTTCACTTTGAACAAGATGTACTTCCCTAGAGAAGCTTCCAAGCTCCACCCAAGCAAGGAAGAAGAGGGAGAGAAATGAAAGAGAAAAAAGAGGAAGAGAGAAAGAATTGGGTTAATATATGGGGGAAGGGAATGATCCTTAGCCATGGGATCATTCATCTCACCAATCCATGGCTCAACCCAAGTCAATCTCAACCATCAAAGAGAAAACCAAGAAACCATTGGGTAATATGATGTCTTGGTTATTAACCAAGTGTCACGACCCGCATCCGGATGATCGAAACACGAGTACGTGGCAACGTTCAACCTACGCCATAACAATGACGTAAAACGTTGTCTAGGTCAACAATACTATCTATCAATCTCATGTAATAATATATCATAACCTGTCAATGATATCTCAACTCCATAAGAAGGACAATATGACAAATATAATAATAATAGCAATACTCAATCACGATCTATAAGGAAGATAAATGATACGATATGATATAAACGAGAATCAAAATCACAAGATGGAAATAGATCACAAAACATCCGCAAGTTTAATAAATCTGACACCACCAATACAAGTCTAAACATCAAATAACATCCTAAATAGTCTAAGTCGCTGGAGATAAATACAGTACAATAGAAATACTAAAGACTAGCTAAGAAACTACTAGCTGTGTCTCCTCCACGGAATCCTACTCCTCCTGAGCACCCTGATCATACTCCTCAGCTACACCCTCCTGGGGTCCATAAAAAGTAGGACAAAAGTCCTCTAAGTCCACTGACAAAATGTTATTCAGTCAGGATAGAACGAGTATAACCCAATAACAGTTCCAATAAATGATAAAGACTATAAAACATGAATAGTAATGAAATACATAATGAACATGTAAGCATATAATCCTGGTACGAAAAATAGAGTGAACAGATTAGTAAGACATCATAATAAGGTAAATAAAGTGAAAACGGTAAGTATAGCAGTAGAGACAAGTCAAATGTGTGAAGACTAATATCAACATGTATGAATGTAACCAGCAAGTATAGAGTGAAATCAAGTAAGACAATCTTTCTAAGTGTTTTGAAATATCAAGTTGACATGTGAACGACTAGGGGTAAAATTCGGCAAACCACGTGTTGGGTGTCACTGTCCCGGCCCTGCAGGGCCGGAACGTCCTCACTTGGGCGTGATGCCGCACGAGCTTGAGTTGCGTCCGCGCAAGGCCAGGTCCGAACATGCGTTTTATAACTAGTTTACAAAGTCGTTATAGCGGAAGCATTGAATAGACACAAGTATGGAACTAAAACAAGTTCTTTATTGATAATAAAAAAATATTACAAGCGGCGCTAGGCCGAGATTACAAGTCACTCATGCTCTCTTGAAACAATAAAGACATGCCAAGCGGCTTACAACATGGAATGATACATAGACGATGTTCCAATATATTATGTCCTGTATATGTGCTTCAGCTCCGGACGCAATGCTCCAAGGCTCCAGAGTTTGCTCCACGTCTTAGCGCGCATGCATGGGTTTCCTTACCGAACGAAGTTCTCCCGCACCCTGCAAGCAACTTGGTGGGTTATCAGTACATGAATGCACTGGTGGGGAGGCTTCTCGTCCGCTCAACAAATTCAAACACGTTATTTAGTTACGTGCACCATCTATTATGTTGTCTTTCTAGTCTTACCTTAGAATCAGTTTCATGGCATATGATATCAAGCCTAACTCGTGTTGCAGTGCGCCGTGCTATAAAGAGTAACACGACGAAATTTATCAACTTACCATTCGTTCTTTCCTGTCCAAAGATAAAATCAAGTTAACCAAGCACGAATATATATATATATATATATATATATATATATATATATATATATATATATATAATGAAATTACAGGATCGTATAAGCAAACACAAGTATTACGAGCGTGTTTATGACTCAGGCGAACGATATACTCAGATTACTCATATGTCTTATACTCATATTGTTCAGATGTGTTCAGAGGTTCACATTACTTGGTTCAATTAACGATCTGTACGCAGTGTGCGTCGTGCATCCGTTACTTGTCTCAAGTCCATACGAGCCTATACGCAGGTTGCCGCAACGTATGAAATATACTTGACGATACATATTTGGTCTTCTGACCTGACGAGCCACCATGGACAAGTTATAGTCTCGGGACGGAAATGAGATGCAACGCAGGTAGCGAGCCCCGCCACACGCCTTTCCTTCTGAAGCAAACGACTATCAGAATGTTCCTGTTTGGTTTGGATCGGCCCCGGTGTCCTGGCGTACCGTTCGCAGGAACCATGAGCCGCACAGGTTGTCCATGACCAATGGCGATCAAACACTAAGTTAACATACGAGGCATTACAAGATAACACGAATGGAACAATACTGTTCTTGATACTTTCATGTACAGACTTGGTGGGAACGACTATACGATTGTCTTCTAATGAAACCAGGTAAATCAAGACTTGTATCGTGTTTTCAGGTCGTGGCACGAATTTACGAGACGAGTATTGAAACAAGACGAGCGAGTACTAGTTAGCACGTAAGCATGCAAGCATTGAAATGGGTAAGAAAATAAGCCGTTACGCTAGCACGAGTCTCAAGGGTTAGTGCGAGGATTAAAACCGTGCGGAGGCATGTAGAGCAGCGCATACGAAAATCTATCACTATCAAGTTACTCTTTTCCATGTTCTAGACAAGCAATACAAGATGGGATTATTCCCTTAGCTAGGTGTGTTGATTTCTTTTATTAGCATGCAATAGGTGATTCGTCTAGCGATAACATATATTGTCTGCATTTTTAAATGTGCAGGCTAAGCAAAAACAGGTTAATCGTAGCCACCCACCTTAGCGATGAATCACATCGGCCGAGCGAGACTCCGAGCATGCCTTTGAAAGTCTAAGTCAGAACTTCTGAAGGGCCAAGTCTGAATTCTTTTGCCTCAAGCGAGTCTTCTCGCCGAGCTAGGCGGGACGGGTCGTCGCATTTGAGCCGTTTGAATCGGCTCTCCGCTTGAGCGGAGCGGGTCGTTACATTATACACCACTCATAACAAGTCTCGTCCTGGAGACTTCCTGAGCGCAAACCGTTCTATCATACACTATCGAATCTAACTCAAGCATATTACTCCGTATCACTAGATCCGTTCGAACACAACTTCCTACTCGTTTTTCTCATTCCGTGTCGTATGTGTGCTGGGTCTGTTTCATTGAATGACTCTATCACTCAATCCAAGCTGGCTTTATCTATTCGATCGTCATGTTCTCTGACTCAGTCTCTAATGCGCCTTAGCGCGGAACATATATCGCTTACCCGGGGCATGATCTACTGTGTACGAAGATCTTAGGCTGAGACTAACTTATCCAAATCGTTATACTCTTCCAAGCGCATATAAACATATTCACTTGCAATTGCATTCGAGTTCAGCATATCACGAGTCTAGATCGTACACATTCCAAGCGTCCCCGAAACACATGTATTTCAACCAAGCTTATTGATAGAGGAGTCTTTGCACTCGAGTTCAGCATATTACTGAGTCTGGATCGTGTACATATTCAAGACGTCCCCCCAAACATATGCATTTTAACCAAACTTAGCGATAGCGAAGTCAGACAAGCTACTCGCGAAAATCTCAAGTGTTCTCGTCTTACGAATCACAATGATACCTCGAGCAGAGTCAATCAAAATCCAAGTTATTTCCAATCCAACTCGAAACCAAGCATTGCACTTCCGTCAAGCACGATCCATCCAATCTACCGACTAGCGTCCAAGTCCTACCGTCCATTCCGTTCGCGTCAAACATAACTTTACTAGCGCACACTTACTGTTCCAAGCCTAACTCTAAGCTGTTGTTCTATGTATTTTGCCCAAGCAATACTCTAAAGTCGGTCACACAAGTTCTTTCACTCAGCATATGGTCATCTGCCTAACCTCTAGGTCGGCTCACAAGGTCGTCTCACAAGGTCATATGTACAGTTCATGTCACGACCTTGCACCCGCGTGATCGGGGCACGGATATGTGGGTACGTCCAGCCTACGCCGTCGTATCGGCGGTAGAACACTTTCTAGGTCCTTAATATCTAGCTATCAATTGTACTAATACAACTTTCTATCATATACTTAATCACAATAATCTAAAGGAAGAATGAATAAGAAAGATAAATCAAATAACATTCTGAAGGAATGAAATTAGACATGATATAGAACAAGAAGCACTAGTATAGATCTATACAATTGTCACCTCAAGTCCACAGTGTAAGAGCAGTCCTGCCTATAGCATCACTCTGAATTCTGGAATAGAGCACAATCGGAGTCCTGAGTTAGGAGTTGTCATTTCTAAGTTGCTATGGCTGCTAAAATCGAGGCTTAAAACTATAACGAATTTGGGCTGATTTGGACAAAAGAACATGTATACACCCAATTTACCAAATTCACCTATACGTATCATGGCGTATCATGATACGGACTCTACGTGTCCAATTTTGGACACAATAACACCTTCACACCATCAAATAAATATCAATAGTCCTCATTAGGATATAATACACACTCAATTGACACAATTGATTTTTTCCCAAATTGAGCCCCAAAATTATGACACCAATTTAGATCTACCAAATTGAGGGCTCATAGTGCCTAGATCTACCATTGGAAAGTCAAATCTAACCATGGAAAGGTTCCTACATGACCAATGGGTGTTCATAGCCATGAATTTGATGAAATTGAGAGAATTATCTAGTATTTTGGTAACATCTTTAGATAATTTCGAATTTGAACACGGAAGGGATGGGTCGGACACGATCTCCTAGCAAGCTCATCTCCTATGGATCTCCTTGTGCTCTCCAATGCCTTAGGGCTTCATGATGGTGAGAATGAGTGGAATTGGAAGTGGATTGAGTGAAATTTGTAAGGAATTGTGTTTGCTTGGGAAAGAAGTTTTGGAAAAAAATGAGGCTAATGAGTGAAATAAAATGAATGGATGGGCCCTAAATTGAATTTATCTCTTATAGTAATGTTTGATCATGCCAAAATATCAAGTTTATCCCCCTCCATTTGTCATGAATGTAATCTAATTAATTAAAGAAAAGAATCTCTACAACTAAGAGGAATATTCTCTTCATGACAACTAAACTTAATTAATTCTAATTACTAAAGTCATGACTAACAATAATTAGCACTAACTAACACTTGCAAATTCTAATTGGCTAGTCACTAACCAACACTAATATAATTCTAGGCAATCACTAATATAAAATAATATATAAAAAAATTAACATACAAAATTACCAAAATATTTCTATGGTGGAAAGTGGTAGTTGCAGTTCATGATTCTCATCGTGCAAATTCGTTGCACGATGCTCGCTCCAATTCCTAAGGTCAAACAATTGTTCATTCGCACGGGGTATTCTATATAAGCTCGTTTCACTCAGATTTTTAAATATCAAGCAGTGATCATCCTACCCACATCAACACGTTCGTTGCACAGGGTTCGAGTCTATTTCAGCAAAGCCGTCCTATGGTAAGTTTGTTCAACCGATTCCACGATATATCTATGTCGCACGTCAAGCCTAGCATAGTCTATCTCCTCAAATATGTTTGATAGAATCCACCTATCCATTCTTTCCTTAGCCTAGACCATCAAGTCACGGTTCAATTTCTAAATCTTCGATCTAAATCATCAACTCTAAGACGTCCAATACAATTTATGTATCCGTTCACAAAACTATCAAGCGTATCTTACTGTACGTTCTAGACTAACTCATCCTCGAAATACTTTCGATTCACTTGTATCTTGAAACTCGTTTTATCGTGTCGAACCACAAGTCAAAACGATCCTCCAATTGTCACGCTCCGATCTCCCGCAAGTTCGATCATTCCCGTTGGACGTGATATCACCACGTCCGCGCTCCCGCGGGACAGTCGTCCTTATCCGGACGTGACGCATGTGCGAGCCTGGAGTTGTGCTCGCACAAGACAAGAACGTCAAACATTATGGTTATCATGGAAACGACCAAGACACCTTATTGTTACACTACGTTTCATCCAATTTATATATTTATCCATCTAGTCGTGTTCATCTAATAACCGTTCATTGCATGATCATAATTCGCCTAACCAACTCGTCCAAACTTCAATGTTATCGTTCGATCAACCGTAATCTACCTTTAGCATTCCTCAAACAACTAAGTTAAAATTCTCTAGCCAAAGTCTATTCACCTTCATTACGTTCTATTTCATCGAGCTCGTCTGCATAATCATCGAACATGTTAGGCCATGATCTCCCGCGTGTTCGATCATCCCTGCTGGAAGTGAAATTACCACACCAACGCTCCCGCAGGATAATCGTTCTCATCTGGGCTTGATGTCGAGTGCTATCTTTCGAACTAGAATCAAGATCGTTCGTCCAAATTCAAGATTAAGTCCGTAATCGCCTACCTCAATTATCGAACCATAAAATTCTCTAACTTGTATCAATCCGCGCTATCTTCCAACTATCGATATCATATCAAGTCTTCTAAATTCGAAACTACAATCATCCATACTCGAGCTAATTCTATCGAGCGATATCCTACTAAATCTAAAATTTTAATGCGCGCTATCTTCTATCGCGCTAACTCCGATCGCATTATCGACTATTCCATCTCAAACTCAAGTTTCAATCCATTTGATTCAATTTGAAATTGCTCGTACGATCCACTAAGTTTTCTCGACCAAGTTGTTAATTCCATTACTTTGATTCCTTATTCGATATAAGCCTTTATCACTTGCTCAACAAACTCCTCATCGTACGAACCAAATCTTGCACGAGATCTTTGAATTTACTACTAGCTTGGCATTACTTTTACTAAGGCTTAGCATGATCACATCGCTTGCTGACTGACTCATTGCTATCCCGAAATCTTCAATTTGCTCGAACATTTACAAGACAATCCATACACCATTCAGGGTTCGTGTAATGCCCCGCTCCGCGTCGGCATTATGTATCAGGTGAGTGGGCAAAACTTCGTTCTCTGATTCTTGCACGCCTTAATAATAATCTGAGTTTTTGCTTGCAATATTTTCATAAGAGAATGATAGAACCTGCCTTGCATGTTAATGAACGAACTCACCTAGCTTGTCTTTGATACAATGTCTGCTTAACGAGAATTCTGAAACGCTTGCTTAGAGTGCATGAACATGTTCACTATCGTCTATGCTTCGAGAGAACTATATTGTGCCTGAACGTGTTCAAGTGATAAGTCGGATTGCCCCGCAACAACGATTGTATTCTGATGGTTCGTCTCGTCTGCATACTAGAGTTTATTTGATAGTGTTCCATGCATTCGCATGCGGTCGGACAATGGCTATTGGTGGAGAGCTGAACTGCATGTGTCACGGCTGCTACAGAGATAGTGGAAAGCAACCATGAGTCACAGCTGCCTCTAGCATCAGATAAAGAGTCATTGGTATGCTGTACAACCAGCTGTCGATCCTGAGATACTCGGGGACCGTCCTGCATATAGCTAAGTCATTGTGTTGGCTTGGATAGAGGACTGCCCCTAAGATCGTGCATTGCGTGTCTAGCTTGCATCTGACCCTCGAGTCGCACGAGACACGCTGCGCACACCCTGAAACATGAACGATTGCTTGTCTTGCTTATTGCATATAAAACTCTGTTTCCAAATATGTTTCCAAACAATGTAATATGACTCTGCTAGACAACTACATGAAACGAACCTAGGTAAAACTAGAAAGATCACTAGTAATGTAATATTTTATAACATGATTACTTAGTGTTGGTTTGAGTGAATGCTTGTTTCTGTTCAGTTGTTTTATCTCACCAGTACTTGTATAAAGTGCTGACCCACCAAGAGTTTACTTGCTTGCAGGTACTGGATCGTCCGAGGGAGCGATAGGCGTGCCACAGTCCCTAAGACCCGGAATCCTGGTTTCGATTGTTGCCCCGAGAATGCTATCGTATAAGGGGGCATAATGTATGGAACGAACGTATGCCTTTGCTAAAGGAACCCAAGTTGCCTCGATTGTCCCGAATACTCAGTTGGCTAAATGCATTGCATTCCAACAAGTCCCTTTCCGCTGCTTACTCGATTGATGCGATGATAGCCAACTATCAACTTAAACGATTGGCCTTGCACGGACGCAACCCCAGGCCCGTGCAGCATCACGTCCCCGAAAGCTCGAACGGGCCATTCCATTAACTCCTTTCCTTCCTCGCACCCGCGGGACGGGCGCGGTGATTCGCGTCCGACGCGTCGGGGCACGGTGATTCGTGCCCGGGTCGATAATTCCGGCCATATGGGGCGGGGCAAGGCGGAGCGGCGGCCCGGACGGGTCCAGGGCGTGACAGAATGGTATCAGAGCGGAATCGATCTTCTGGCCCAAAATCCGTTGCTATGACTCTGAGATATTATCGATATGGTATTGCAATAGAGCGTTTCATACAATAAGTCCATAGATATTTTCAAAGTGCAAATGTTTTCTGAACTTGAATTGCTTGACTGTTTCGATTGAGTACGGCGAGGGACGGCACTATCGCTGCTCGGAATATCGAGAAGTTTATCCTTGAAGTTTCGAGGACGAAACTTTTTGTTGGTTGGTATGTAATGCCCCGCTCCGCGTCGGCATTATGTATCAGGTGAGTGGGCAGAACTTTGTTCTCTGATTCTTGCACGCCTTAATAATAACCTGAGTTTTTGCTTGCAATATTTTCATAAGAGAATGATAGAACCTGCCTTGCATGTTAATGAACGAACTCACCTAGCTTGTCTTTGAAACAATGTCTGCTTAACGAGAATCCTGAAACGCTTGCCTAGAGTGCATGAACATGTTCACTATCGTCTATGCTTCGAGAGAACCATATTGTGCCTGAACGTGTTCAAGTGATAAGTCGGATTGTCCCGCAACAACGATTGTATTCTGATGGTTCGTCTCGTCTGCATATTAGAGTTTATTTGATAGTATTCCATGCATTCGCATGCGGTCGGACAATGGCTATTGGTGGAAAGCTGAACTGCATGTGTCACGGCTGCTACAGAGATAGTGGAAAGCAACCATGAGTCACAGCTGCCTCTAACATCAGATAAAGAGTCATTGGTATGCTGTACAACTAGCTGCCAATCCTGAGATACTCGGGGACCGCCCTGCATATAGCTAAGTCATTGTGTTGGCTTGGATAGAGGACTGCCCCTAAGATCGTGCATTGCGTGTCTAGCTTGCATCTGACCCTCGAGTCGCACGAGACACGCTGCGCACACCCTGAAACAGAATGATTGCTTGTCTTGCTTATTGCATATGAAACTCTGTTTCCAAACAATGTAATATGACTCTGCTAGACAACTGCATGAAACGAACCTAGGTAAAACTAGAAAGATCACTAGTAATGTAATATTTTATAACATGATTACTTAGTGTTGGTTTGAGTGAATGCTTGTTTCTGTTCAGTTGTTTTATCTCACCAGTACTTGTATAAAGTGCTGACCCACCAAGAGTTTACTTGCTTGCAGGTACTGGATCGTCCGAGGGAGCGATAGGTAGACCCGGAATCCTGGTTTCGATTGTTGCCCCGAGAATGCTATCGTATAAGGGGGCATAATGTATGGAACGAACGTATGTCTTTGCTAAAGGAACCCAAGTTGCCTCGATTGTCCCGAATACTCAGTTGGCTAAATGCATTGCATTCCAACAAGTCTCATTCCGCTGCTTACTCGATTGATGCGATGATAGCCAACTATCAACTTAAACGATTGGCCTTGCACGGGCGCAACCCCAGGCCCGTGCGGCATCACGTCCCCGAAAGCTCGAACAGGCCATTCCATTAACTCCTTTCCTTCCTCGCACCCGCGGGACGGGCGCGGTGATTCGCGTCCGACGCGCCGGGCACGGTGATTCGTGCCCGGGTCGATAATTCCGGCCATACGGGGCGGGGCAAGGCGGAGCGGCGGCCCGGGCGGGTCCGGGGCGTGACAGTTCGAGCTACTAGACATCCTCGTAACTCTCTCTATCCCCAAATCGCTTATTCGTTCCTATGCTATCGCATTCACCACTCAGGAATCGAGTCATCCAAATAAATCCTCAATTGCTTTTGCATCATTTACTCACATATCCAATTCGTTCCTTAGAACTCCAGCGCGATCCCTATGCGTCGCCTCGATAATCTTAGTATCATATATACCTCTATCGATAGTCATTCAATATCATATTTTGACTTATACTTACCGACACGAATATCCGTTCTAACCATTTTTCAAAATCCAAGCATGATCTACTATATTCGCCTTTGCGATACTCTGATAATGTCTCTATCGATTTCCATTCTAAGCCCAACTTACACCTATCTGAACGATATCCAATCTAGCTCGCAAACTCGTTCGCACCAACGGGTCTAGGTGCACGATACCCAATACGACTTAGCCAAAAGACTCTGTGCATAGCTATCCCGTTTGAACGATATTCTAGTTCGTACACTCACTCACTAGCATCAGGTAAGGTTATTCTGGTTCGCACGTAACTTACCAATTATAGCACGAGTCTATTTCCGTAAAGTTTGACACAATGCGGCCACAAAGGCGTTCGCATAGCTATCTCGTATAACTAATCATTCGCATGTACTTTCGAAAATATTTAGACTCATTGTACGAAAAAGCGCTGGGCGCTAGGCGGGCGGGCGGGCACCCGCCGCCTAGTGCCTAGCCTGCCTAGGCGGCTGAGTAGGCGGCCTCCTAGATGAAGGCGGTTCAAAAAATATAATTTTTTTCAAAAAACCTAATAAAAAGTGCATAAAAAGTCCATAAAATTCCATAACATGCGTAGTCGGGTTTAGGAGAGACTAGGCGGGCGCCTAAGCGGGCATCGGTCGGACAACAACCGCCTAGCGCCTAGGCGGCCACCTTTTAGAACAGTGAACATAACCCATGAACGAGCTTTCAAAACTGAGTGAATCGATATGAAGTCCAAGGACGTAAAGTTGTGCTATGATACCATTATGTCACGCCCCAGGCCCGACAGGACTGAAACGTCCTCGCTTGGGCATGATGCCACGCGAGCTTGAGTTGTGTCCGCTCAAGGCCATGTCCGAACAGGCGTTTGATAACTAGTTCACAAAGTCGTTATAGCGGAAGCATTGAATAGACACAAGTATGGAAGTAAAACAAAGTCTTTATTGATAATAGTGAAGTTTGGAGATGGAGAGGAAAAGGAAAAAAGTAGGAGAAAAAAGAATATGAGAAAGGAGATTGCAAGGGCCTTAAACCCTAGGTTGCATCTCATGTCTATTTATATTGATATGCAATACACCCACAATTACTATTATACCCTCATATGATAAATAACAAAATAAAATAACTCTAACACAAGCATGAGCATTATAGATCAGACATGTCCAGCTTGCTACATAAATCAGAAAATGGACCACGAGCAAGTGGTTTGGTAAGGATATCATCTAATTGATCCTCTGACCGAATATAAAGAGTGACAATCTGTTTCTTCAGCAACAAATCACGAACAAAATGGCAATCCACCTCGATATGCTTCGTGCGCTCATGAAACACCGGATTACTTGCGATAAACATTGCCGACTGATTATCACAATACATCTCCATCGGAATAGGAATCATAATTCCCATTTCATGAAGAAGAGACTGCACCCACATCATCTCAGAAGCTGTATGAGCCATCGCACGGTACTCGGCCTCTGCACTAGAACGAGCCACAATATTCTGCTTCTTACTACGCCACGTGACAAGATTGCCACCCACAAACGTACAATAGCCAGAAGTAGACCTCCTATCACTGCGACTGCCTGCCCAATCAGCATCACTGAACCCAGTCACCGTAAGCAACTGGGAAGGTTTGTACAACAAACCCTTTCCAGGTGTACCCTTCAAGTATCGAAGAATGCGAGAGATAGCCTCCCAATGTAGTTGCCGAGGGGCATGCATAAACTGACTAACTACTCCAACTGCATATGTGATGTCTGGTCGAGTAATAGTAAGATATATAAGTTTGCCAACCAAACGTCTATAATATCCAACATCCTCAAATAACTCTCCCCTGTCAGCATCAAGCTTGTCATGATAATCCATAGGAGTCTCAACTGGCCGACACTCCAACATCCCAGTCTCGGAAAGTAAGTCTAGAACATACTTGCGTTGTGACAGATACACCCCCTTCTTAGATCGAGCAACCTCGATTCCAAGAAAATATCGAAGAAGACCCAAATCCTTAGTATGAAACTGACGACTAAGGTAGGCCTTCAAGTCCACAATTCCAGTATGATCATTCCCAGATATAATGATATCATCAACATAAACAATCAACACGATAATACCTGCTGAGGAAGAATGGCAAAATACTGAATGGTCTGATGTAGTGCGCCAAAAACTGTACTGAATGAGAACTGAACTTGTCAAACCATGTTTCAGTCCCATATAATGCTTTCTTCAATCGACATACGAGTTTTTTATTTCATGCTACAACATATCCCGGTGGTTGATCCATATAAACTTCCTCATGTAAGTCACCATACAAGAAAGCATTCTTTATGTCCAGCTAATATATAGGCCATTAGTGATTAACCGCCATTGAAATAAGAAGTCGAACTGAATTCAGCCGAGCCACTGGAGAGAGTCTCCATATAATCCACATCATATGTCTGAGTATACCCTTTGGCAACCAACCGTGCCTTGAGGCGCTCAACAGAGCCATCGGGATGTTACTTAACAGTGCACACATCTGCAACCCACTGTCTGCTTTCCAACAGGAAGTGATGTAAGCTCCCAAGTCTGATTTTGATGTAAAGCATACATCTCATCCATTGTACTTTTCCAACCAGAAGATGACATAGCCCGCTTGTAAGTTTTGAGAATGGAAATAGAAGACAATGAAACAGCAAATGCATGAAAAGATGATGAAGTACGGTATAATGAAACATAGTTAGAAATGTGATGCTTATTCTTTGTGGTACAAAGGCGTTTTCTTTTTCTGAGAGCAATAGGAAGATCATCTGGATCTGTGGTGATGGGAGCAGAAACCTCAGGCACGGAAGTTGATTGGTTGAGGGCTGAATTCTGCAAAATTACTGGCCTGTCCTTCGATCTCTATAAACCTGTAAATGGGGAATGGAGACAAATTGATTCAGAAATGATCGGAAGTAGTATTGAAGATATCAAATATGTTATAAAAGGTTTACAACGGTCTCCTGAAGGAAAGAAAGGGGTAGACTCAAAGAATGTAACATCCGCACTGACATAATATTTGCGTGACTGTGAATTTTAACAACGATAACCTTTTTGAGTACGGGTATAACCAAGAAAGACACTTCAAAGATCTATGAGCCAACTTATTTCAATTAGGTTCCAAGTTATGAATAAAAGCGACACACCCAAACACTCGAGGAGGTAAGAAAAAATGTGCGACATCTGTATGTAATATGGTAAATGGAACTTTGTTATTTAATACAGATGATGGCATGCGATTAATTAGATAACATGCAGTAAGAACGACATCTGTCCAATACTGTTTAGGGATATGCATATTGAACATGAGAGTTCGAGCCACATCTAAATTGTGTTGATGTTTGCGTTCGGCTATACCATTTTATTGAGAGGTGTTGACACAACTGGTTTGATGAATCATACCACGATCAACACAGAAACTGTTCACAGAAGATTGAGTATACTCCAAAGCATTATCAGAACGCAGAATTTTGATACGTTTATCAAACTGAACATATATTTCATTATAAAAGGCAGATAACACATTTGGAAACTCAGATCTTTCTTTCATTAAATAACACCAAGTCATTCTGGAAGAATCATCAATAAAAATAACAAAATACTGAAATCCTTTCGGACTTTTGACTCTAGACGGACCCCAAATATCAGAATCAACAAGATCAAAAGACTCTAATTGACGACTCTCACTACGACGAGGGAAGGAACTACGGTGATGCTACGACGAGGGAAGGAACTACAGTGATGCTTGTTTAACTGACAAGCCTCACATTCAAGACTAGAAACATGACTCAAACTAGGAACAACTTGATGAAACTTAGCTAAAGACGGATGTCCCAAACGATAATGCCACTGCAACGGAGAAGTAGAAATAGAAGTGAAGGCCTTTCCAGGTAGATCCAAGTAGTACAGTCCATCTTTTTCATGTCTCGAACCAATTATCTTCTTCGTCCTGAGGTCCTGAAAAACACATGAATTGGGAAAAAATGTCACAGAACATTGAAGAGATTTGGTTAACTGGCTCACAGATAATAAATTAAATGGAAAATTAGGCATATATAATGAATCAAATAATGATAGTGATTGAGTAGGGTAAATGACACATTTTCCAAGCACAGGACGAGTAGACCCATCAACCAAGATAATATTATGTTTCATGGAACTACGATTATGAAAGAGAGATGTTATACCAGACATGTGAGAGTTTGCTCCTAAGTTGATGACCCAAGAGGTGGATGGTGACTGGGTTGCCACAAAAGCAGGATTACTTATATGTGTCATGGTTGCAGTAGGTTGGGAGGTGATACTAGCAAGCACGTTCAACTTCTGGAGGATCTGTTCAAATGGAGATGAGGTATCGGACGTTGAAGTCTGATTGAAACCCGAAGTATCATCTCTGGGAGCAGAAGTGGTGACCTGTGACTGCATATTTTCATCATGCACTTGATGTGCATATTCTGGTTTGTCCCACTTGTCCCTACAATAGTCTTCCACATGACCGAGCATTCCACAATAGTTAACACTTTCGTGGTTGACCACGGCCACCACCACCACCGCGGCCACCACCACGACCATTCTCTACCACCATGACCTCCTTCTCGACCAAAACTACGACCACCATCTTTACCGTCACGTCTACTACCACGTCCACCACCACGACCAACAACACAAGAAATTAGGGCATAAGAGTCAGTACTCGGCATCACAAAACTCTGTCCCAGAAAGGAACGATTGAGACGGGAGAAAGTATCTGCCACCGTAGGTAACTGCTCTCCAGCAAGGATTTGAGCTTTATAAGGTTCGAGCGCAGGATCCAAGCCGGCTAGGATAAGTGAAACATGAAACTCTTCATTCTATCTCTGAGCTTCCTTCAAATCAGTAGTAACATGATGATATTGAAGCAGTTCCTCCCACAAAGCCTTCTTTGAAGCCAGATATTCATTCACAGGCTTCCCATTTTGTTTTGTATTAAACAATAACTCATACAACTCATAGATACGGGCAATGTTTCGCTTCTGCAAATATGATTCTTCCAAAGATTTACACCACTGAACATTAGCAGCGATATGCGGTTCCATACTATGCCACAACCACGACATAACGTATGCATCTGCACTCATCCAATCTTCATACACAGCGGAAATTTCAGGCGAGGGATCTTTCGAATTTTTTTTTAACTTCTTCGCTCTTAACACCACTTTGATAGACTTGGACCAGGCAAGGTAGTTCGCACTATTGAGTTTCACCGCTGTAATCGACTTTCCCAGTTCACTATGAATAACAGTAAAAGGAGAACCACCTCCGCTACCACCACCACTATTAACCTCGCTAGAAGATTCGGTCCCCACCATACTTGCAGATGTAACAGAAAGATGAGGTCTTTGAAACCCTAGATCTCACAACGAACCTCAACCGACGACGAACGACCAACGGAGATCTGTACAAACCCTAGATCTCATAAACGAACCACGAACAACCACAAACAACGAACGACGAACGGCGAATAATGAAAAGTAGACGAAAAACAGCCAAAAAATATATGCTCTGATACCAAGTGAAGTTTGGAGATGGAGAGAAGGAAAAAAAAAGTAGGAGAAGAGAGAATATGAGAAAGGAGATTGCAAGGGCCTTAAACCTTAGATTGCATCTCATGTCTGTTTATATTGATATGCAATACACCCACAATTACTATTATACCCTCATATGATAAATAACAATAAAATAACTCTAACAATAATCAAAAAATATTACAAGCGGCGCTAGGCCGAGATTACAAGTCGCTCATGCTCTCTCGAAACAATAAAGGTGTGACAAGTGGCTTATAACATGGAATGTTATATAGACGATGTTCCAATACATTATGTCTTGTATATGTGCTTCAGCTCCGGACGCAACGCTCCAAGGCTCCAAAGTTAGCTCCACGTCTTAGTGCGCACAAAGGAGTTTCCGCACTGAACGAGGTTCGCTCGCACCTTGCAAGCAACCTAGTGGGTTATCAGTACATGGATGCACTAGTGGGGAGGCTTCTCGTCCGCTCAACAAATCCAAACACGTTTATTTAGTTACGCGCACCATCTATTATGTTGTCTTTCTAGTCTTGCCTTAGGATCAGATTTATAGGATATAATATCAAACTTAACTCGTGTTGCAGTACGCCGTGCGATAAAGAATAACATGACGAAATTTACCATTTGTCATTCCCTGTCCAAAGATAAAACCAAGTTCAGATTACTTGGTTCAATTAACGATCTGCATGTAGAGTGCGCCGTGCATCCGTTACTTGTCTCAAGTCCATACGAGTCCATACGCGGGTTGCCGCCATGTATGCAATATACTTGACGATACATATTTAGTCTTCTGACCTGACGAGCCGCCGTGAACAAGTTATAGTCTCGGGGCGGAAATGGAATGCAACGCAGGTAGCGAGCCCGCTACACGCCTTCCCGTCTGAAGCAAATAACTATCAGAATGTTCTTGTCCGGTTCAGATCTGCCTCGGTGTCCCGACGTACCATCCGCAGGAACCATGAGCCTGTGTACAGGTTGTCCATAACCAATGACGATCAAACACTAAGTTAACATACGAGGCATTACAAGATAACACGAATGGAACACAATACTGTTCTTGATACTTTCATGTACAGACTTGGTAGGAACGACTATTCGATAGTCTTCCAATGAAACCAGGTAAATCAAGACTTGTATCGTGTCGTGTTTCCAGGTCTGGCACGAATCTACGAGACGAGTAGTGAAACGAGACGAGCGAGTACTAGTTAGCATGTAAGCATGCAAGCATTGAAACGGGTAGAAACACAAGCTGTTACGCTAGCACGAGTCTAAAGGGTTAGTTAGAGCAGCGCATACGAAAATCTATCACTATCAAGTTACTCTTTTCCATGTTCTAGACAAGCAATACAAGATGAGATTATTCCCTTAGCTAGGTACGTTAATTTTTATTATTATCATGCAGTAGGTGATTCGCCTAGCGACTAGCATGTATCGTCCATATTTTTAGATGTGCAGGCTAAGCAAAGACAGGTTCATCGTAGCCACCGACCTTAGTGATGAATCGCATCGGTCGAGCGAGACTCCGAGCGTGCCTTTGAAAGTAGTCTGAACTTTTGAAGGGCCAAGTCTGAATTCCTTTACCTCAAGCGAGTCTTCTCGCCGAGCTAGGCGGGAGAGGCCATCATACTTGCTCCGTTTGAATCGGCTCTCCGCTTGAGCGGTGCGGGTCGTTACGTCGTGTGTGGCTGCTATTATTCCAGTCAGACTATGAGATATAAATGGTATGTTCACACGTCTCCTAGGTATTTTTTTGTCTGACTAGTACTCATGGATTCATGTCCCGACACGAAGAATCTCAATAATCCAGAATAGATCATTAGGCCATAAAATACATTAGTCCAGTAATACATTAGTCCAGAGAAGTCAATAGGCTTTAAACTACGTATCTCATGACAATGAATCCATATAATACCAATTCGTGTATCCAACGTGTCAGGAATCAGGTAAAATAATACTATAACACGAATCATAGTAAATATCAAATAAATGAAACTATCAGAGAATGTACTCGCCTGCGATCCAGAGCAATGAATATCAAACAATGTCTGTACTGGAGTCCAAGTGACCTATATATGAAATTCAATGTCAAATATGTATTTCGGTTTCATAATTAAGGTTAAATAAGTTAAAACTAAGTTTCTAGGCCAAAACTAGGTTTTCTTGGTCAAACTAGGTCAACACCTCAATTCGGGTTCATAATTAGCTTCTAAGTTGGTTAATGAAGCTAACTAGCTAATACTAGGTGTTATTAGGTTAACTCTAGGTCTCTAGCTCATTCCGGTAGGATACTATCTCTATATACTAATATCTATATCAATATCTAATATATATATATATATATATATATATATATATATATATACTTTGGTATCCTAGCCAATACCTCAACTGTATCTCAAATATCTTAACTATGGGCCAAAAACCTTGGTTATGGGTCAATACCCTGGCTCGGGGTCAAATATCTTAGCTATGAGTCAATATCTTAGCTCTAGGGTCAATACCTTGGCTTTGAGCCAAAACCGTACCTCGTACCATAATATCTAGCCCGTATCACGATACCTATCTCGTATCGTGATATCTAACCCGTATCATATTATTTATCCATACCTTGGCGTCTTGAGATACCTCAATATCAATTCCAATATTATACCTTAGTGTAAGCTCAATACCTTGATATAAATCTAGAACCATACCAAACATTAATACCTCACATCCCCTCACACACTTGGTATCACAACCAACTTCACTCTCCAACCCAAACACATACACACACAACTCATATATACCTCACACACACCCCACATCTATACACAGACATACACTCATGTTTGCAGACCCACACATGAACACAGCACATGCTCACCCTCTATACACACACACAGACAACTCCATACGCTGCTTAACACTACCACACATGCACAAGTCCCCTCCTACTATCTGCACTGCAACTACATTCATCTATGACACCCCTACCCCCCATCTGCTACTTTCAGATTAACCCCAACTAGCTGTGATGCAGTGTCCACACTCCAACGCCTCAACTTAACACTACTCTCACTAGTTTTACCTCAATCCAACCTCACTAGATCACTCACTGATACACTAAACTAAATACCTAGGTATCATGGCTCATAACCTAGTATCAAAACCTTGGTACCAATTAAACTATCCTCACACAACCTTCACTCCACATAATTTGCACACTAAACTTCACAACACCTCACTATACTCAACACCCTCACTGGCCTGCACGTCCATGACTCCCCTCTCCTCTGAAACCAACATCCACACACACACACATGGGTCTCACCATTACCTCACCTTACTGACCTCATTGCTCATCTGAATGAAGGCAACACAAACAGCAGCCACACACAGTTCCAGCACACAGGTTCCTCAATTGCTGCTGCTGGAGTCCTACCTGTGCACAAATGCACTGTCCAGTGCATTGCTGCACCCAGGTCAGTGCATTTCACTGCCTGCACAGGAAAGAAACCCTTACTCCAACCCACCTCTAACTGCACTACCATTCAGACCAAACTCACCCCTAGCTGTGCAACCCAGCAGTACTCATGCTGCACAATTTCCCTGCAGCAACTGCTGCTGTGTGGCTTGCCTGAGCTCTCAGGTAACACCTAAACTCCCCCCCTTGTAGTCAATGCAACTGCAACATCATGTGCACCCCCATCTCCTCACAACTGCAGTGCCTCTTACTGCTTGAACTCTAAACCCGAGCCTCCCCTCTATACAGTTCTCCCCCTCACTCCTTCTACATTCAATACCAAACACACACAAGCACATGAACACACATTCTCTAGTGTACCACTCTAGCACACCCAACTATCCTCAAGATGCCAACACACTCCCTTCTAAGAGCACACACACTATCACACCAAGTATCAAACACTTGGCATGCACACCTAGTGTCCCAACCCACGTATCTTGATACTCAATGATACACTCTCCAATAACCATGAGTCCCAACCCACGTATCTTGATACTCAATGATACACTCTCCAATAACCATGAATTAACATATATATATATATATATATATATATATATATACCAATTATGATATACCAAAAAAAAAAATTATTTATATATACCAATTGTGATATCTAAATAATTATACTAACTATTATAATACAATTAATAGAAATCAATACCAATTGGGCAAAAACTCTAAAATAACCAAACTACCGACATGTACCATGGTGTATAATGAGACGGCCTACACATATCCAATTGTGGACATGTACACACTACCAAGCCATGAAATAGGCTCCCAAACTACCAAGAGATCATTCCCTCAAACACTTGGTGGTCTAAATTCGGATTTTTTCCAATTTGGCCACAAAAAGCCACATAACTATTACAATAGGGACATCTAGCACATAGTTATTCTCCCTAAGGGTGGTCCTTAGCCATGGGTGAGTTCCTATATGTTTATTATGACAAATTAACAATGAAATTGATGGGAATATGAGTTTATACCTATTGGGAGTTAGATCCCAATGAAACACCACCAATGGACACAATGAAAGGATGTTGACACACTCTCTCCTTGCTAAGCTCCTCTCCAATGGCCTCCTTGCTTCTCCAAGGCTTCTAGGTCTTCATGGTGATAAGAGATGAGGAAGAATGAAAGAATTTGGTTAGGGTTTGGAGAAAATTTGGATGAGGAAAATATTTGGGGAAGAGTGCTAATGAAATGATGAACAATGGAGGCTAATATTAGGGTTAGGGTTTGCCCCCCTTCTAGGTTAGGGTTTGGTTGATATTGAATGACCCTCATGCCCCTCTCTAGTCTCCCATTAGTTGTCATGAAAGGAATATCTAATTAGAAAGAATAAATATTCTATCCATGAGTCTAATTAATTTTAACTAACCAGGTCATGACTAAAGCTAGTTGGGTCTAATTTGGTTCAACCAACACTAAGTCCAAATTAATAGGCTAGCTCACTAACCACATATAATTAGTTATAAATAGCTAACATAAACACTAACACAAAATGATTCTAATCAACACAAATTATGTCTAGTCTAACACCAATACAATTATAAAATACAAATCAAATATAACTACATATTTACAACCAATTATGAAATGACAAAAATATCCCTCCCGGAAATAGGTGGTTACACCAAGGGAAAAGTCAATAGTAGCCGGACGATCCGGTTTGAATGCTAAATCCCCTTTTCAGAAAAAAATTAGAATTTTCGTTCTATGCACGGGTCCTAGCACGGGTCTATGACAATACCAATAGGGTATTTTACAAGTCCAATGTAGTCTCTCATATCAAAACAAAATCCAAATCACGAAAAATACAACAAACATGGTACTCGAAAATACAAAACACAGTATAAGTTTTATTTTCAGGAAAAATTTTAGATACCGAAAATTCAGAAATACGAAATCCGGAAACGAATGTTCCAGCTATCACCAACAGAATGACAGCCATAGAGGAGATGGCTATCATGGATGTTCTTTGCAGTGACAAGACTGGGACTTTAATACTCAATAAGTTAAGTGTTGGCAAGAACTTAATTGGGATGTTTGCCAAAGGTGTAGATAAAAAGCATATGGTTCTATTGGTTGCAAGGGCATCAATGACAGAAAACTAAGATTCTACCGATGCTGCCATGGTTAGGATGCAATATGTTGAGTATTGACAAGAACTTAATTGAGGTGTTTGCCAAAGGTGTAGATAAGGAGCATGTGGTTCTATTGGCTACAAGAGCATCAAGGACAGAAAACCATGATTCTATCGATGCTGCCATGGTTGTGTTGCTTGTCGACCCAAAGGAGGCTATTCATGGAAAACCTGTAAATTGGAAGAAGTCGAGGAATGAAAACAACATTCCAAGTCTCCCATGAAGAAAGTCAGGTACAACAAGTCAACTCAAAGCGTCTTCATTCACAAAAGAACAACTAAGCACTTGTACAAGCTTTTACAATCTCCACAAATATCTGTAAATCCTTCTTGTTCTTTGGTTTAGAAAGGTTACTGTTCTTTTTGTGTCAATTCTCAAAATACTTCTTGGATCATTGCTCTGGAGCAACTGATCATTTGACAAGTTGCTCTAATCTTTTTTCTACTTACAATCTGTGTGTAGGGAACACAAAAAAAAGATTGCTGATGAATCACTCAACAATTGTTGGAGTAGGATCTATTGTTATATCTTCTTCTTTAACCCTGCACAATGTCCTTCATGTGCCTAAACTGTCTTGTTATTGTTTGTCAACTAGAAAATTAACTAATGATCTCCAATGTCGTGTTAACTTCTATGACTCTCGTTGACAGTGCTAGAGAAAGTGGAGGTCTCTATATCGTTGAAGATAGAACCGAAGTGTGAAACCAAATTCAAAGTACATGTTTGAATTCTCTCTATTGATAATAATTTTATGCTATGGCATTATAGATTAGAATATCGAAGTTTTTATTACTTAAAGCACTTGTTTTCAAATTTATTTACAATTGACAGTCCATCTTCATTTCAATACGAGTTTTGTGAATTTGTCAAACATCATCATTCCTCCCCCCCCCCCCCCCCCCTCACCCCTAAAAAAAACAAAAAAAAAATACCAAGCATCAAAACCATTTACTTTAATCCATAATAATGTTTGGGGACCTTTCTAGAATTTCAACAAGTACGAAAAAATAGTTTGTTATTTTCATTGATATCACACAAGAGTAACTTGGGTATATTTGCTAAGGGACAAGTCTGACATCGAAAAAGTTTTCAAATATTTTATAAAATGGTGGAAACACAATTTCAAGAAAAGTTTTTCAGGAATAACAATGACAAATAATATTTTAACAAGGTCTTAGACGATTTTTTCTTTGAAAAATGTATGGTACATCAAAAAAGTTCTTGCAATGACACCATAATAAAATGGAGTTGTTGAGCGAAAAAACAAACACCTAAATAAAGTTCCTAAGTATCTTATGGGGTAAATCAATTCTAACGGCTATATACCTTATAAATTGAATGCCTACAAATATCTTAAAATTTCAAACACCATTAAATATCCTTTGATAAAGTTTCTCATTGTCAAAATTGCTTCATAACCCGTTTTAAAATTGTTTGGATGCACTGTTCTTGTATAAATATACGATCGAAACCGAGGCAAGTTAAATCCTCGAGCAAGAAAATCTGTTTTTGTTGGGAATGCCGCATCTCAGAAAGGATACAAATATTATTATCCTATTTCCAAAAAAATGTTTGTCATTATGGATGCCGCATTCTTCGAGTTCCAATCGTTTTTTTGGAACTTATCTTCAGGGGGAGACATAAAAAGATGTAGAGTACTTAGATGGAGTCCAACTCGAGAATGTCAATGTCAAAACTTCGAATGGACCAATTTTTTTTGTCATAAATATAGATCATAGTCTTTTAACTAATGAAAATCTAGGTCCAAATTCTATGGAGCGATATCATAATCTTACTAGCTCAGACAATGTGACAAAAACGGGTACCCGAGAACTCCTTGTTTACTTGTGAAGGAAACAAATTCAAGATAATGAGACCCAAACTTTGTAGCATTGTCAAGAATCTTAACCAAAGGTTTGTCAGAACTCTACTGAATCTTCAGGTAACTTCCCAAAAGACCAAATTTAAGTTAGTCATTCTAATTCAGAATTAAATCAACAAGAGACCAGTTTTTTTGATCTTGATGTTCCTATTGTTAATTGAAAGGGTGTCAGATCCTGTACCAAATTCCATGTAAAACTCTCTTACAAATTTTTTTCTATTTTTTTTGCTTTTATTTCATAATTGTCATGTGGGAAAATTTCAAATAATGTACATGATGCTCTACAAATTCTTGATTGAAAGGAGGCTATTCTTGAGGAGATGTGGCTCTTGAAAATAAAATAAAATATAGAAAGTAGTGGATTTGACAAAGGAGCAAAGAAGAATAAGACGATTGGATGTAATTGGGTATTCACTATCAAGTAAGTCAGATAGAAAATACAAGGCTCGCTTGGTTGCTAAAGGTTTCACTCAAACATACATGATTGCAGTGTAGTCAAAGGCGCGTCTTGCTCCTAGACGTAGGGGCAGCACCTTAGGGAACTCCAAGCGGGGTGCAATTCTTAAGGCACACATAAGGTGCACCTAGGCACGCCTTTTTCGAGCGCCTTGGGATAGCTAAGGCGCACCTAGGCGCGCTTTGAAAATCTTGTGAAAATAATATGTTTAGACTGTTTTTTGAACTGCTGTACTGATTTCTCTCTCACTCAATTCAAAGCGATTACAATCTAGACATGGAAGAATTTGAAGCACATGTTTATCAATGTAGAAATCCGATGTGAATATATATATATATATATATATATATATATATATATATATATATATATATTTTGTGCCTCGCATCGCTTGGGCGCGCGCCTTAAGTGCGCCTTGCGCCTCGGACGATTTGGACCCTTTGCGCCTCGAGTGCGCCTTGCACCTTTGTCTACCTTGCATGATTGATTACTTTGAAACTTTTGCACTTGCAACAAAGCTAAACATAGTCAGAGTATCCATGTCAATTACAGCCAAACTTGACTGGCCAGCCAATCTTGACTGGCTTCTTCAACAACTGGATGTGAAGACTGCATTTCTTAATGGAGACTTGGAGGAAGAAGTATACACGGATCCACCACCATATTTTGATAAAAGGTTCGGGTCGAAGGGTCACAAAATGAAAAAAAAATCTTGTATAGATTAAAATAGTTGCCAAGGGTCTCTTTCGAAAAGTTTACACATTCAGTAAAGTGCCAAGAATATGTACAAGGATAGATTGATCACACAATGTTCATAAAAACTTCATCCAATAGGAAGCCAGTTGTTCTTATAGTTTATGTGGACGACATTATTCTGACAAGAGATGATATGTCTGAGATAGAACGAAAATGTGTCTTGCCTCAGAGTTTAAAAGAAAATACCTCGGTTCACTAAGGTACTTTCTTGGATGTACCAAAGGTAATCTAGTGGACATTACGGTACGAAAAGCTCATTGGAAAGCTAATCTACTTGTCTCACATGCGATCTGATACTAATTTTTGAGATATTTGAAAATCACTCCAAGAAGCATATGTCTATTCTTCAAAAAGAATGAACAACGAAATATTGGAGCATATACAAATGCAAACTCAGCATGCTTAGTCAAAGATAGGAAATTGATATAAGGATATTGTACTTTTGTGTGGGGAAACTTAGTGACCTGGAGAAGCAAGAAATAAAGTATAGTTGTCCGAAGTAGTACAGAAGTAGAATACAGATCGATAGCTCATGGAGTGTGTGAAGTATTGTGGCCGAGACAGGTTCTAAAGGAGTTAAACAGATATGTGACCGGCCTATGAAGGCCTATGAAGTTGTACTGTGACAACAAGACATCAATTAGCATTACACATAATCCAGTCCAACATAATAGAACAAAGCATGTTGAAGTTGACATATACTTTTTAAAGGAGAAGCTTGAAGCATAAGCTATTTTTATGCCATTCGTAATAACAATGCAACAAATAGCTGATATTCTAACAAAGGGATTGTTTAAACCTAACTATGAGTTTCTCGTGAGCAAGTTGGACATATGATAGATATTTATGCACCAACTTGAGGTGGAGTGTCAAATAATTAGGAGGAGAGAAATTATGTTTCATATATTATTTTTTCTATTATTTTTTGTTGTAACAGAATATGTTATTTTCTATTGTAACACAACCTTTTGTAACGGAATCAAGACTATTTTTCTGTTACTAGAATCAAGGGATTCAATGAGAGATGTGTTGTCATGTCTTCCTACATATTCTAGTTTTTTTCCTTCGATTCAATAAATAAACCTAATTGCTTCTTTGTAAACTTTCAACTTCATTGTTCTTCGTGGATACATGCTCGCTTGTCAACGGGATCTCAACGACAACGTCTACAAACCAAGCTCTCCACTAATATGTTTCTTAAGAAATTAAAGATCATTACAACTTCCCTTCTTTGTTCAAAGCTCCGACGACGTATCTAACTCTAGTATACATCCCTATATATTCCGAAGCACTTGTATCTGTAGACATGTATCCATCTCAAAGTCTACCATACAAATATTCCTTCTCCAAATTTTATAGTATAATGAAAAATTGACTAAGGCAGGTCATCATTAATGGAATATTCCAATATTCATAACTACGAAATGACAAATATGATATATATATTTGAATTCGAATCCCACATATTAAGGTGGCTTTCCTAATCCCTCTCATGATTGGCTCTTATATTTTCCTCTTGTAAATATGGTATACACTATAATAACTCCAATAATTTCCTCATGTATAAATGGTATTTGCTTCATAAAAGCTCTCACAATTCTCATGTAAAAATGGTATTGTTGTATATGAACAATCTCCAACAAAAGTTCTCTTAAAGATAATTCCGAGTTCTATTTCTTATTATACTAACAAATCTAACTTTGTTATGATTTTCTTCTAAATTTTATCTCTAGCTAAATACTAAGAAAACTTGCTTGCGAACAATATTACTATTAGCATTTTGGGTATTTACATTCTACCATCCTTTAAATAAGTTTCGTCCTTGAAATTTGAACCACTCACTTAAATTTTTTAACAATATCATCAATTGAATCCTAGCCATATAATTATTTGAGAAAAACTATCAATGGCAAACATCATAAGAGTAATTATTATCCCATAAATCATATTATCTGAAGAATGATCCTGCCGTAACTGTAATGTAGATATGCCACCATTCATCTATGTTTTCTTATCAGACAAATTGGTAGCGTCACAAAATTATCATTTATGAATCTAACTCAATATTATCATTGTGACATCATATCATAAAATCATGATATGCTCAATAGAGAAATAACATTCCGAATAAAAAATATCCTCAATCTAGCTTTCCTTAACTAGCAAATATATTCAACTGGTGTCCCAAATTCAGTTCCACCAAAAGACTCTAAGATGGCGTTTGGTTCAAGTTTTTGAGGCTTGGGAATGAGTTTTAGATTTTTTACCCTTATTTGGTATGTGTAGGATTGGAAACTGGGAGGGAATATGATGGGCTTCATATTCCCACGGTTATGGGAAAGTAATTCCTAAGGCCCCCCTTGGAAATATTTTTGCTTTCCTAATAATGTTGCTTGAATATTTTGTTTGGACAATAACACCCTCACTTTACTTTTAAAGTTTCAACTTCTAACCCAAACATGTAAATTTAGGTAATAGAAGCATGAAAGGGTATTTATGGAAAACTAAATAAATTAAGATTTCTTTTTCATATTCCCAACCTAATATAACCACACATGGGTATGGTAATGTTGAATTCCTTTCCCATGGAAATGGAATGGAAAATAAATTCCTAGGAATATAAAACTTTCATCCAAACGCCACATAAAGTCCCAAGTTAAGCTCTAATATCCTCGAAAGACGAGCACATCTTAACTGCAATGTTCATCAGAAACATGTCTTCTGGTCAAATATCTTTAGTCGTCGAACATGATTGTGATATCGAATCCAATAATATTTTCTTTTTCTTCTAGCAGGACGGCGTGGACACAATAATTTACATTAGTTTAAGAATTTGAATTCTGAAAAAGAATCCAATCACCACTTCAGAATAGGTAAGATTCAATACATAAATCACTAGGAATTATCATCTATCAAGGTACTCAACAATCATATACTATGCATATTAGTCATGACAATAAGACTTTAATTCTCCTATCAAGCGCTGGTGCAGCAAAAATCCAATGCGTCAGTCAGTGGTTACTTACACGGCTAAATAGGCAAAGAGAGTGATTCATGTACCGAAGCAGAAGGGTTTATGATCATCAATAAAATCCTCAAAAATAGTTGCATAAATCATAGTTTTCAGTATCGGTTGAAACCATTATCGGAATTGCTGAGGCCATCGATGGAGAACATTGTCCGTAAAAAGAAGAAGAGAAAAGTAATTAAAGTATCGGAATTGATGAGACCATCAAAACTACGAAAACCAACCGTTGCCGAAAAAGAGAAAAAAAAAACATTTAGGAAGGGTCGAAAAGTGATAATGAAATCATGTTTTCTAGTCTTGATATAAAGGACTCGTGGTCTTCAATAAAATCCTCCT
This sequence comes from Iris macrosiphon, assembly GCA_036927795.1. Classification (NCBI taxonomy): domain Eukaryota; kingdom Viridiplantae; phylum Streptophyta; class Magnoliopsida; order Asparagales; family Iridaceae; genus Iris; species Iris macrosiphon. The sequence goes on along the minus strand of JAYESA010000004.1, from coordinate 265,943,729 downwards.
ACTTAATTAATTTTAAATTAAACCAATGTTTCGGTATAAATCGAAAGTGGTAGCCGAATTGTCAAAACCATTGAAACCAATCCCAAAGTCGAAACGGATATCACAATGGGTCCAAAATTTAAATTGATATCCATACTGCAAACTTTGATAAACCATTAACCAAATCTTCTTATTGACAAAATTTAAATGGAAGTTAATCACTAAAAGCCTATTTAATTTCCAAGATATTATTGTAAAATACTAAGTATCAACTATTCCATAAATATCTCCTTTAGTTAAAAGGAGCTCAACTTCATGTCCATAATTTCTAAAATAGTCATCCGTCTGAAAAGTAGATATATACATCTTTAAATATCCTCAAGAACCTCCCACGACTTTCTAATTCCATTAATCAAATTGTTGTTCAATTGTCTGGAACAAGGAAACAAAATTCTTATTTCCTTAGATATGAATACACCCAAACTTATGCAAAAGGGTCCTTGGAGTTATTCGAAAATCATAATCCAGATCAGTTGATAAGGCATACTTCAATAGGGCTCATTGGTAGTTGATAAGGCATACTTCAATAGGACTCTCATTGGTACCCGATAGCTCGATAACCAACCTGATTGTTTTAGAACTACAGGATTTGGATTCAAAAAGTAAACCCAAAACTCTTAGCGGTTAGGGTTTGGATATATAGCTCCAACCTAACCTGGATCCTGATAAGAAACCCGAAACCGATTTGCATATAACAAAAATCAAGTTTATCACATTTATTTGGTTGAGAAGTATGAATGTCCTATCAATTTTTAGATAAATCAATACTCAACAATATATCATTAGTATGTCTCACACGTGAAAATCAGTAGATTTTTATATAAGATAAATTTAGCCCTTTCATTATACTTGAATATATCTCCATAAACATGATCTTTCTGAAGAATCCTCTTAAGATCCCATGCAACTATCTTTTTTGCTTAAACTATACAATGTTATTTTGTTATAATAGAGTTGAAAAATATTATTATATATATTGATATGTCGTACTTGTTAAACTAAGCACTAACAATTATTTGTACATAATACCATAGTTTGCAATATCGGCCGATACCGATCCTATACGACCTATATCGATATGGTTTGGTATGTCCCGATCCGATATCGATACTGACCGATATCGACATCATGGGTCTCTTTTTCAGTCAATTCGGGAAAAAAAATTAACGCGCAATCAACAAGGGTGTAAAAGTATAGTATAAGGTTGTAAAAACATGTAAAAGAAAAAAAAAATTATTGTAGGTAAACCAATCGGCAAGGGTGCTTACTATTCATTTAATTCCAAAATTAATAAGAAATAACACATGAAATACTCAAAATTATGCCTAAATATATAAAATTTGTTTTTCTAAAATTTTAATAATAATAATTTGTTTCTCGAGAAATCCGATACTCCGAACCGAAACTGTCGATCCCGATACTCATAGGAAGGGTCCGATATTGATTCCAATACTGATACTACGAACCTTGCATAATAATACAACTAAAAGCAAAAAAAAAGTTTTTACCCCAACATTTTGGATCATTCCCTTCCATTTAGCTACGTTGTGAAAAACATATCCTTAGCCATAAATTCAATGCAAGTTCGTTTAGGCCTACCCCTAGCTCTACGAGCTCCTTTTAACTAATATCTTATCTATGTTGTTACAGGCGACGTCTAGGCACGCCTAGGCGGCATGTTGAGGGAAGAGCGTCTCGACCAGGGAAAATATTCTTCGTGTTTGGAGCTGGCGCCTAGGGTCGACCATGGGAAGGAAAGATGGGCGCCTAGGCTATTGTTGCTACTGGTGCTCAAAAAAAAAAATTGATGTTACTGCTGCTGCTGCTGCTGGTGGTACTTCTTCTTCTTCTGTTGGTACTGCTGCTGCTTCTGCTCGTATTGCTACTGCTGCTATGACCTGGGCGGGTGCCTGGGCGGGTGCCTAGGCGAGGCGGCCACCCTCTCGTCTCGCCTCACCTCGCCTCGCCTAGCGCCCATAACAACTTTGTATCTTATTGCTTCAAACCAGTGTGTCTATTGGTCTACGTTGTACACGTCTAAACCATATTAAGACATTTTTCTCTCATCCTATCCCCAGTTGGTGTCACCTCCAACTTCCCACATATATACTCATTTATTATCCAGTCTTTCAATTTATGGCCACCCATCTATTTTAGTATTCTCATTTCATCTACGCTCATTTTTTGAACTAATATTTTTTAATACCCCAACACTCCAATCATAAAACCATGATTGGATTTATAACTACTCTAGAGAGTTTTTTCTTCTTTCTTAACCTTCAACAATATCTTGCAATCACATCACTCCAGATGCACTCAATGCACTCAAATTATTGTGTTTAAATTCTATGAACAACATCATTCTCAATCATGATAAATTATTTATCATGAATGCCAAAAACCATTGCTCCTAGGTATCTCTTGTCCATTAGGGTGTACTTTTCCATCATTTATGTTTGACCTTTCGTTGAATTTACATTTCATACTCTGTTTTTATCCCACTAATTTTAAAACCCAAAAATTTCGTAGCTTCTCTCCAAAGTTCTATTTTAGAACTCTTCTTAGTCTCATCAACTAGCATCATATTGTCAGCAATCAAAGTATACGATCAAATTTTATGTTGAGTATTCGTAGTAATTCCCATAACTAGTGCAAGTATGTATTTATGTATTTAATTTTTATCCTTGATGTAAACCAACGGTGATAGGAAATAGTGTAGTATCTCCTCCCATGGTTCGCAAGGTAGTCGTAACTCCATGATATATCCTTTATAATCCCAAGGATTTATTTCTCTCGGGAATGCACTACATTATTTTCCTTGATACTCTATCAAAGTCTTTTCATAATCAATAACTCCTCTCAATTTTGCCATTAATCTTCTTAGTGAATAAATGATTTTCATAGGTATATCTCCCTAGCATTAAACCAATTTGATTCTATGATTCTCCCCCCTCCCCTCTTTTCTTAGTCTTTGCTCAACTACTCACCCGGAGTTTCCTGGTCCGACTAATTTCCTTATTCTATATATAGGTAATACCATGTCTTCAGACATTTTCCCAGTCCTTAGGATTTGGCTAAAAGAATTAGTTTAACCATATCAAACCTCTCTCCTAAACATTCCTAAACCTCAATATAAATGTCATGATCTATAGGTTTTCCAGTGTTTGCTTTGATTCAAAGCTTTAACTTCAGGTTCCTAATCTTACGACAGTGGCAATATAACCTTTCTCAAATTAACTCATTTGCTTCTATATTAAAACTTTGTAGCTTTTTCTTGTTAAACTTGTCAAAATATATCTCAAAGTTGTTTTTATTTGTACACTACTGTCAATCTAAAAAAAAAAAAAAAAAAAAAAAATTGCCATAATTATCTTTTGGACTTCCTTATTCCGCGACCAACTTTCTATTGAAGTCCCCGCCCCTTATCTTTAGAAAAAGTACATGATAATTACCACATTGTAGGTTTAATCATGAATATGAAACTTGTTTAGGATGATCCCACTTTTGAGATAGTAGATAAAGTTTCTCAAGCTATATAACTGACTTAAAATAAGTTTTATCTAGGGCTTTTGGTTCTTCAGAGCATTTACCTGTGGATATAGCCTAAGAAGCATCAGTCTGAGGTGTCTTTCTGGTGTCATGTCTTTACATGTGTTGTATACTCAAATAATATACCAAAGGCATGCCGAAATCACTGCCTTGTCTTGTGTTGCCATGTGAATATAGTTTCATATAAGATTCATGCCCGTGTAGCATAGTCCACAGCCCTCCAGTAGATGCTTGTAAATCATATTAGACTTTGTGATCTCGTGAACTATACTTCTGTAATCCAAGTTGGTTCGTCTTTAATAATTATTGATCTAGTGAGGATGATATAATCTCTCTTTCTACACACAAAAAAAAAAAGTACTTGGCACAGAGGACTGACCATTTGTAATATATTTGAGTATCAGATGACGCACTGAGCCAAATGGACGGGCAGAGAGGAAAGGGAGATTTTCCAAGATTGAATCTTGGGGACGGCTGGCCAATAAGTTATGTGAAGGAAAAAACATACAAGGTCACAGAAGAAAGAGTTGTGTTCAACCTACCCATACTTGTATCTAATCCAACCTTTACAATATGGAGGAATGAGGTCACAAGATGTTGAGATAACTTAGAAAATTAAATTTACTCGGATTTTAACAGTGAAATGGAAATGGTATATCAAGTTTCACAATATTTGTCATTATAGTGGCAATTGTTTCACTTGGCTTATTTGTAACCTTTTTTATTTCAAAGCCAGGCGGCACGTTTGCTCAAGTACTGTACTATGCCCCGGTCACATGTATAACCTTGTACGATGATATCGTATAAATATTTTGTTACTTTAGCATTAAGAATTTTCTCGCATATCTATTTTTTTTTTTAAATCTTGAGGACTTGCTTATGAGTGAGAAAGAGAATCTTCTTTTTGTTAGTCGAAGCATCTTTTTAATTGCCATTACAATGAGAAGACTCCTGACCTGTATACCAAAAACCATGACGAGTCTATTTTTGTTCATCCATCAAAACTTGTATGGATGTTTTTTTTTCCATTCAAGAGTTGTCAAACTAAAATCACTGGTTTTCATCTTGAGTGACATGGTGAGCATACATCCAAACAAGTTTTGATCGATGAACAAAAACGGACTCAACCAAAACGGACATTCTATGTGGGTGACACAAATTATTGCAGCCGACTGAAAGCTATTTATGTTTTACAAGTTCTGACTACTCGAAGCCACTATTTGGTGTCATTTTGTGCACTGATTACTTTTGAGTTATCAATTATCTCCTGTATGCTACTGATAATGGGCTTGTTGTGATCTTTGACCTCCAGGTATGTTTCCAACTTTCTGAGAAAGCCCAGAGACGTTTTGCCTTGATTACATCATATTATCTATTGGTTATCAGGTTCATTCAAGAGACTTGTTATAGATGGGCATAATTAAGCTTAGCAATGTAATCTTAAAAATGTTATACATGACCTAATTTTTTTGGATGATGTCATCTTCCCATGACGTGACAGCTAACATGATTGTCTGCAACAATTGCAAGGACATTACGCTGGGAACTGTAATTTTTTGGGGTCGTGGCCTGTTGGTTATGATGGGGGACTCCAGTGGGGATGAACACGGTTCGAATCCTTCTTTGGGAACTTAGTTTCTAATCCGGTGGAAAGGACAAAAAAAAAAGGTTCAGGTACAAGAAGTAACTCTGGATTATTTCAAAAAAAAAAAAATTAACTCTGTGGAAAAAGTAAAGAAAATAAAGATTTCTTATTAATACCAATTAACAAAAGAAAGGTTCAGGTACAAGAAGTAACTTTGCGTAAAAAGAAAAGAAAGAAAATCTTGATACAAAGTATCAAACAAAACCGGAAACGGCCGGAAGGTTTATGACGTGCAACATTTCCGCTGTGATGAACTAATTCATAAGAAGACATGGCCGAAAGAGAGAGAAATTAAGTATGCAAACTTAATTCTCTCACAATGATAGCCTGGGTTTTCGTTGGCCTGCAAAATGAGCACCGAAATTTCCATTAGTATTTTGCATCTAGATTTTCGTTAGTGACTCGTACCCTTGCTGCCCTAGTGAACATGTAGTAATTTGTCCCCTCAATTTTATGTCATGATTTTATTATACTAAGCAAGATACGTTAGTTAAAAGTTCCCCACGAGACTGTTTCGTTTGGCTCCTCAATGGAGACTCCAAGCTCTTGCTAAAGGCATAGCATCTGTCTGTGAGGATATTGGGTTCTTCCTTAAGGAGATTTCTTAGATTTAAAATATAGAAAAATATGTAATGATTATCTGTCAAGCAACCGTATGACAGATCTGGAGAGAGCAGAACAAACACATACATATATGAAAGGTTGTGCACATCTCGAGTGAAAATCATGCATAATATAGAGTTCGAATAAATTGCATAATATAAATGATGTGAAGGAGATGTAATACTTAAGTATCAATAAAATTATCTTTTTCAATATATATAAACTGACTGAACCTAGTGGTCACCGGAGAGAGATATAACCGTCCTAGCTGGATTTTATAAGATTCATTACAACTTAGAGACGAAGTTATATGTGTTTTATAAGATCCATTACAAGTTCACAACGCCTAATACTTAACAAAGCATATAAACCCCCCCCCCCCCCCCCCCCCCCCCCCCTCTTTGTCATCAAGTATTGATGTCCACACAATATCACAGCACAAATACCTCTACCTCTACCTCGCAAGATAGCATATCCTTATAAAATCCTAACTTTGAACTCAACTAAAAATTCGACTTTTACTTTCTGGCCCGGCCAGTATTTTGGTCCAATATTTCATGGAGGGTTTGCACACAATACTTGACTGAATCAATCCAGCCCACTTACTAGCATTTCAGTCAAGGTTGCAACTTGGAAATATAGCCCAACAATGACTATTCCATGTCATAAATTTTGTTATGCACAACAAGCACATTGTAACCTTAATTCAATCTTCAATCTTCAACCTTCAAATAATAGTCACAATCTTACGAACCACCCATCTCCCTGGATCGACTAGTCTCAATTCGACCTCAAACTTGAATCATGTTTGAGTTCACATTTTGTCTTTCAACATTAGTCACATAAAAGCACCTCGAGATTATCTATGTTGCGTAGGATACAGACACGTAATCAAAACAAAATTTTCAAGTCTAGTTTTTCAGAATTTGAAATTACTTTACTACGGTGAATAATTCCTTTATACCGTATAGTTGTATTACGTGGTGCCTCGAGCATACAGATCGAGATATGTACATGGTTTTGGATAATAATAAGTAGTGTAGATTGTTTGTGATTATAGACTACATCATTGGGGAGAGAGAACAGTTGGATCATACTAGATGAAATCTTTACAGTACAAAAACAATAAAGGTTGAATAATAATTACTTCATTCACAAGGCCGGCCCTAAGCACCGAAAGAAGGATATGAGGCTTAGCTCACTATCTTTATATGTATATGTAATACTTAATTCGGTCGAGTATTGATTAAGTCAAATAAATAATATATTATGTCCACAATGTATGTGGGCCGGCCCTAAGCACCATGCCAATTTTCTCCAAACCCGACGAGACCCAATTTTTTTTCCAACAGGGACGGGTTTGGGGATTTAAAAATGGGGAGGGGGACGGGGATGGGGATGTAGATTAAAATATTCCTTGTCGGATTCAGGGCCGGGTATGGATATAGTACTTCCCGTCCCAGTAAATTTCTGATCCCGATTACTTATACCCTGTCACGACCCGAACCCGGATATTCGGACACGAGTACGTGGTTAAGCCAAGTCTACGCCGGAGAATCGACGGTAGAACGTTGTCTGGATCATTTCTAACTATCTAGCATCTCAACAATATAATATGGTACCTGTCAATCATCCCAACTCCAAACGGAGGAACATAATGGTATCTCACAATATAACTAAACTCAATCACAATGCAAACTAAGGAAGATAAGCACGAATGGAATAGCGAAGGAAAGAATAAGATATAAACCACAATCTGAAATAATACACAACCCAAAGAATCTCAATAATATAATATAATACAAGTCCAACACAAATAAACTAGACCTTATCGGGCTTTGCAACTAAGTCATCCTGGTCTACCAAAGGATCCTCTAAAGATACACCGTCCCGGGGACCGTAGAATGTGGGACACCGCTCTATAAGCCAATCACCTAGAAAAATATATCCAGTCAGGATTGGAGCGAAGTACATACCTCTGAAAGCAGTTTCAAATACATAATCGAGCATATATAACGAGCAATAGAAAAGGATACCAGATGCACAAGTAGTAAGAATGTACAATACAGGAGAAAACAACAATAAGCACAATAAGAACTGGAAAGTAAATACGGAAAATAAACTGTAAGTAGAAAACAAGAATACTAGCTATGTGGTTTAGAGTGCAAGTTCGTTATGTGATCGGCTTAGGTTGCACATGAGGTATAAAGGTAACTCCATTATACTGAGGTATATAATCGACATGCACATGAGATCAATAGGGCTTTGATCACATAACCAACTTCTACTCCCCTCCCCAACAAATACACACATGGATCCAATCACGACACGTTACGTACATGAACACGATATAGTCACACTAGCACACGAAATAGTGGAGGCACAAGAAGCACATAAAAATCAATACCCGATGCACACGATAAAATACATGTGACTGGAGTACCCGCTGAACACGGTAGGGGATAACACCTCCTGACGGGATCCATATAGTACCAGTCCGTGTAACTCAATGTCATAATCAAGTATACAGTTCTAGAACGAGTGATATATACACTATCATGAAATAAAAACTAACAAAGAAATATACTCGCCTGAAGTCCTGAGCAAGGTGTCTCTCGATGTCCAAGCTGCTATCACACAACCTATATATGTTATGTTGCATCAATACAAGGTTCTAAAATTAAAATAAGTTAAGTTGATACAATTCTAAGTCATAATGCCATTTCTAGGTCAAATCGATGAAATCTAGGTTGCAAGAGTCTAAAACTAAGTCACTAAGTCGAAACTATGCAATACAATCCAAGCTAAGATACTAAAAGGCATTCAAAAAGTCGTATCCTAAGATACGCAAGTTCATTTACATGAAAATAATATTTTAGATACATATACAAGTCATTATACTTAATACTATATTAAAATAAGGAATTTAGGATACCTTGGCCTTGCACCAATGCGTATCGCACCTATCTCGATACCCAAACTCAATACCTTGGGTATGGACCCAATACCTTGGTATCCCGAGGTAACCCAACTCTAACATATAACTAATACCAATAGATATATAAAACCCCAAACTAATACTAGCTATAACTAACACTAGTATATATACAACTCAATATAACATAGAACTAATTATAATACTAACATACATAGATATGTATAGCTAATATAATTAACTATCAAGATACACTACCTATTAGTATATGAGACTAACTATCAATCATAACATATATATACTAGTTTACATATCTAACTATCTACATAATCAAACATATATAACTAACTAACTACTATAGTAACTAACTAGACTAAACCAACCCATTATCCAATACCTTGAGTATCCCTCAATACCTTGACATTACCTTGGTATCCCAAGGTAATTCAAATCCTAATACATATAGCTAATATATGTAGCTAACCCCCATATACTAAACTATACTAACATAATTAAACTATTAAAACTATTAACTACTAACATATAATACATACCAATACATAGATACATATACCTACATAATAACTTACTACACATCTAACAAGTATATATATATATATATATATATATATATATATATATATTATATATATATATATATATATGACTAATAGGTATATATACTAATACCAAACATACATACTATAGATACTAACTACTTAATTATTCATATACTAACTATAACCGTAAACCAAATATTTAAACTCCTTGCCAAACCCAAAACCTAACTAACAGTACTACTAGCTAACTATCTATAAACCAATTACCTTGATACCTTGCTAACCCAATATCTCAAAACTGAACTGAACCTCATTGAAAACTAGTTGAAACTGCACAGTAGCGTATTGCTGCGTACTGCACAGCGCGTTGCTCCGCGCGCTGCTGCGCCACGACAACACCGTGCTGCGCCGCGCCTGCACCGCACTGCGCCGTGACTGCTGCTGCTGTTGCAGCCTGCTGCTACGCTGCGACTGCTCGCGTGCTGCTGCGGCGCTGCTCGCTGCACACGCGCACACACACACACACACACAATATATATACAAACACCTATGCTCACACACACACACACATATATATACATATAGATATCAACTAGTATATACACACTCCTCTATACATACATATATATATATATATATATATATATATATATATATATATATATCTATATATATATATACACAAACATACCTACACTTATAGATATGTATATATTCACCCACATATAATAACTAGCTATATATATATATATATATATATATATATATATATATATATATGCACCTACACAATCTCGTATATCTATAGGTAGATATATTTATGTATCACACCCTCACACATAAATACAAATACACACATAATATATACAAGTATATATATATATATATATATATATATATATATATATATATATATATATATATATATATATATATATATATATATATACATGCACAAATAGAAAAAAGGACAATAAACCAAAACGTGGAGTGCACCGCACCCGTATCACACTAATTCAATGATACGCTTGCGATACGGCTCCAACACACAACCAAACGTATCCCGGAGGACACGAGCAAGTCTAAAATACTAATTATAAAATTTATGAACCATAATTAGATCCACTACGTGTCTGTGTCAAGAATTGATGTGCACAACTTTCCGTGTCGGAGAAAACTCCTAAAATCAACCTGTTTCGTCAAATTGACGAGATACGGCCTACACGTATCCAATTGTGGATACGACACTAGTTACAAACAAGTAATCAAATGTTATTTAGATCTATTAGACCCAATGACAACCACTACATGTGTCATTCTCGGAATTCTCCCAAAATTGATACCAAATTGCACATAACTTCTACCATAGGTCTCCTATGAACCTAAAACCAATTCCTATGGGTAGCTTATGCATGTGGGTTGGTTTCTCATAGTTAAATCTTAGATTTAGAATGTATTAGAAGAGGGAAAACTGAACTGTACCTATTGGAGATGATTCCCAATGAAAAATCTCCAAAATGAAAAATAGCTCATCTTTCTAGATTTTGGCCTCCTCCTTCTAGATCCTTGTTTTCTTCTTATAGATCCTTGTTGTAGTAGACTCAATTGATGAATAGGGAAATAATTTGGGTGAAAATTTGGTGAGAAATGGTGAGGGAATGAAGGAATTGGAAAGGGGGAAAATCTAGATATATTTGGAAATAGAAAAATAAAATGAGAGACACTCTCTCTCCTGCTCCAATAGCTGGTCATAAACCCTCTCCCAAGCAATATAGAATATCCAAAATACCCCTTGGGGTCTCTCATGAAGAAATTAATTAAGGGAGAAGGTTCTAGTCTAATGGTTTCACTAATTAATCTATCCTCCTAATCCATGGGCCTAATTTAATGGGCTAAATCTAAACTAATCTAAATGTTGGGTTCATGCAACTAATAAATGGGTTAGGTCCACTACACAAGTCCAAAATAAATCTACAACTAACAATCAATAAATAATACAATAAATAAATAAATAAATTACATGCACAATATTTAAATATAATAAATTCTAAAATAAAAATACTCGTGTCAATTACCAAACTACCCTTAAATGAAAATGTGAGGGTGACAATCCTACCCTCCTTAGAAAAATTTCGTCCTCAAAATTAAAACTCTCACCCCTCTCTCTTGGGCCAGTCATATAAATTTTACTAGTATTAAACCCCCATCAATCACAGTCTAAAATAGTCCTATCATATAACATACAATCCTACCATTCTACTGAAAGAGAAAATCATACTCTAACTATCATGAATTTCAGTCACTATCCTGCTGGGGTCTCCCTTTACTGGTGCGAGATAACCTGCTATGCCACCTGTGGCCTATTCCATCACACACTAAGCATTCACTAATTATCAACCTAGTCAAATTATTCTTAATACTGAGGGTTACCAAATACTAGTGATATACTATAGTTCTAGGTCATGGACATGTTTAACTCACTGGCACTTGCTACCTATGATACTATACAAAATACTGCTAAGATACTACCTCCTTTATCTATTTCAATTCTTGTAATCACCAAAATTTCTCAACAATTCTCTTGCAAGGAACACTTGTATACTTTTCAATCATGTGTTTTATTTGCACACCCTTGTCCAACTTAAGTACTCCCAATAGGATGTCTTACTAAAATCTTGTTACTGTCTACACAAGGCACCAGCTCTTATATGCTTTTTAGATGACATCCTTATACCAAGTTTACTCATGTCTCTCATCTATATTATTATACTGAAATGCTTGTGCCTAAACTATCATAATACTTGAGATACTCCGGCTCTTGTTACTAGGATACTCTTTCTATCTGATGCTTGGTGTAACTCATTCTCTAATACTTGTTAATCACCCAAGGTTCTCATCTATACATTAGTATCACAATAATTACATAATTACCTTCTAGCCATTACAACGTCATAATTTTCTACTGGTATCCTTATACCCCTCGTACTATTCCCTGATGCATACGACCTCTATACTCAAAATTAGCAAGGTACTATACCTACTAAACTTACTTCTATAAATAAATTGCCTCTTTCCTCTATTGCCTGGATCACTTGTAATATTACTTCCAAATGCTCTTCTATCCATATTAACAGATACACCAATCTAATATTATTATACAAGGTACTTACTGTTAGTAGCACATTACTCAACTAATCTCTGATATAGAAACACTAGTACTCTTGATATAGTAACACTAGCTTCCTAACTACATCACATATGCCCTTAATTTTCTAGGACACTAGTTTATCATTAGATTACCTTATCACACTCAATAGAACTCATGATCACTTGCATCCAATGCTCTACTTATTAACTTCTATAATACACATATTTTATTTCACTCTCAAAGGCAGGCGCATGGTTCCATATCTCTGTTGATGTATATATATCTCTTCTTAAACCCTTTATAGACTGGTACACTAATCAGTGATACACTACATATCTTCCATGACCAATCTTGATATTTCTTAACCCACGACATACTATTAAAAATTTTCTAATACTCAGGCTTCCACTTTCTGATACTCATGAACTTTCACACTGACACTCATCACCCACTGTCCATTCTGCATACAATTTTTAGATATTCTTTCACATATTGCTTCCAACACATCACTGGCCTCAATATCAGGTGATATACCCATCACTAGTCATTTACTGGTACACTCCTATCTACTCACATCAACGCTCTACTTTTACCTGTAACACAAGTCCTGCTACCTTAGCATAATGTATTCTTATTCCCTCATACTCGCATACACACTTATGGGTACCCTCCTACTATGGCACACTCACTAATACCCTTTATGCATATATATTTCTTTACTCTTGACACACCCAAGTATCAACCACCAAATTGAATATCATGCTCCATTAATTTCTAACACAATTTCTTTAATACTTAATAATTTACATGGATCACTCAACTACATGAATTCATGACTATCCAGAACTGGTATGCTGACTCTGATACTAACTCCTGGAACCATCACTGATACTCTTTACTCCCCTTTCTACCTATAGTACCAGTACTAACTATAATGATACCTTATCATAGAACTATTGCTACATGGTACTACGCTATGGGTTATCTCTAGATTGATGCATATTCCTCATATGCCCAACAAAGAACCACTTACAGGCTCACAAGCCACACTCCCAATAGTAAATACTGATACTCAAGATACATACCTAATTGCAAGTCACCAATTATCACACTAACAAGAAACCTTAATAAAATAAAGCTCTATAAGGAACTGGACTAATGAACTGAAAGTAGCTCTACTGCTAAGCTAAAGAAAATGATGGAACAAAATCCTATAATAACAGAAGTGGATAAGTATTGAGATGATACTTTAAGAACCAATTTAAGATACAATCTGATAATCATACATGTCTGTCCGAAATTATGACACTCATAATTTTTACCACGCCAGTAAGCATAGCTGCGATAAACGATAGATTCCATAACTTAGGTATGCACCTCTATAATTATGTTGTCTAGAATCCTTGTTGTGTCGACTAATATAGCTGCGAGAAATTCTAAATTTCATAACTAAGATATGTACATCCGAAGTCAGGTACCTATGTTTCCGCCAAGCCAGCTAATATGGCTGCAATAAATTCTAGGCTCCATAACCAAAGCAGACGTTTTACCTTTTTTACTGTCTTCATCAACATATGTCATCAGATAATACCGTAATTTAGTCCATAAAATTTATCTCGATATAAAATCAAACTCAACAACAAACACCAAGAATTAAATTCAACAACCGATCACCAAGAATCAAATCGAATCCAATAAATTAAAAATAAGTGAGAACGGACAGAAACAAGAGAAAAGATTTGAATTAGAATTTATAATAGGATTCTCAAGGGTTGTCCCAGGAATATCTCAAGAATTTATGATTGAGTAACCTCTCTCATCATAGTATCCTATGTCCTATTATCGTCGGCTCGCAGTAGTATAACTAAGCCATCGCACAACCACGATATCGCATAACTTGTGAAGCCTGACCTGCATAGGCTACCAATAAAAATGTGTCACGACCCGCACCTGGATATTCGGGCATGAGTACGTGGTTACGCCCAACCTACGCCGTAGAATCGGCGGTAGAACGCTGTCTGGGTCATTTCTAATTATCTAGCATCTCAACAATATAATATGGTACCTGTCAATCATCCCAACTTCAAACGGAGGAACAAAATGGTATCTCATAATATAACTAAACTCAATCACAATACAAACTAAGGAAGATAAGCACGAATGGAATAGCGAAGGAAAGAATAAGATATAAACCATAATCTAAAATAATATAAAACCCAAAGAATCTTAATAATATAATATAATACAAGTCCAACACAAATAAACTAGACCTCCTTGGGCCCTGCAACTAAGTCCTCCTGGTCTACCAAAGGATCCTCTAAAGATACACCGTCCTGGGGACCGTAGAATGTGGGACACCGCTCTATAAGCCAATCATTTGGAAAAATATATCCAGTCAGGATTGGAGCGAAGTACATACCTCTGAAAGCAGTTTCAAATATATAATCGAGCATATATAACGAGCAATAGAAAAGGATACAAGATGCACAAGTAGTAAGAATGTATAATACAGAAGAAAACAACAATAAGCACAATAAGAACTGGAAAGTAAATACGGGAAATAAACTGTAAGTAGAAAACAAGAATACTAGCTATGTGGTTTAGAGTGCAAGTTCGTTATGTGATCGGCTTAGGTTGCACATGAGGTATAAATGTAATTTCATTATACGTGAGGTGTATAATCGACATGCACATGAGATCAATAGGGCTTTGATTACATAAAGATCAATAGGGCTTTGATTACATAACCAACTTCTACTCCCCCTCCCCAACCTATATACATGGATCCAATCACGACACGTTATGTACATGAACACGATATAGTCACACTAGCACACGAAATAGTGGAGACACAAGAAGCACATGAAAATCAATACTCGATGCACACGATAAAATACATGTGACTGAGTACCCGCTGAACACGGTAGGGGATAACACCTCCTGACGGAATCCATATAGTACCAATCCGTGTAACTCAGTGTCAGAATCAAGTATGCAGTTCTAGAACGAGTGATATATACAATATCATGAAATAAAAACTAACAAAAAAATATACTCACCTGAAGTCCTGAGCAATGTGTGTCTCTCGATGCCCAAGCTGATATCACACAACCTATATATGATATATTATATCAATACAAGGTTCTAAAATGGAAATAAGTTAAGTTGATGCAATTCTAAGTCATAAAGCCATTTCTAGGTCAAACCGATGAAATCTAGGTTGCAAGAGTCTAAAACTAAGTCACTAAGTCAAAACACTATAAAACTATGCTATACAATCTGTCACGCCCCGATCTTTCGCAAGCTAATCAGCCATCCCCATTGGGTACGAATCACCGCGCCAGCGCTACCGCGGGACGATCGCTTTGGCCCATCCGGGCGTGATGCCGCATGAGCGTGAGCCATGCCCGTGCAAGGCCATGGTTCATTGGCTGGCGGTAAGAGTTATAAGCCACATGATCGCACAGATTGTCCGAGTACAGTAGAATCATAAACGTATAGGCGATTTGGTAACAAGTTCACTGAGTCGACAATGGCGGAAGCATTGAATCACACAAGTTGAAGTAAAACAAATTCTTTATTGATATTGTGCAAATGTTACAGGCGGCGTATAGCCGAGATTACAAGTCGCTCAAGCCTCTCTCTTTGAAACAGTAAAAGTGTACCAAGTGGCTACATTGTGGAATGATAGTAAAGACGATATTCAGGCAAAATTCAGGCGATGTTCAGGCGATATTCAGGCGATGTTCCAATATTATGTCTTGTATATGTGCTTCAGTTTCGGACACAATGCTCCAAGGCTCCAGAGTGAACTCCACGCCTTAGGACGCACGAAGGAGGCATCCGCACCGAACGAGGTTCTTTCATACCCTGCAAACGATCTGGTGGGTTATCAGTACATTGAATGCACCGGTGGGGAGGCTATTCGCCCGCTCGACAAATCCAAACACGTAATATAGGTTTCGTGCACCAACTATTATGTTATCTTTCTAGTAATGCCTTAGGATCAGTTTTATGGTATATATGAAAAGTCTAACTCGTGTGGCAGTGCGCCGTGCGATATAGGAGAAAACACGGCGAGACTTACCAACTCACCAATTCTCCTTCCCTGTCCAAGTATAAACCAAGTTAATTCAAGTACAAGCATTCATAAAATGAATCAGGGCATTAGCATTCATGAACATTCAGGGGCCATATCATATGCAACACGGGTGTGCTACGAGCGGGTTCTAAATCAGATGCACGAGTTCTTCTTTTAAACCAGAGAACATAGGTATGCTTGTTACTCAGATTCAAGAATGATTCACAGATTCATTATTCTTTTATCAGGATACTTAGATTCATATTCTTAGATGCAATGCAATGACTCGCACACGGATTGCCGCTAAGCGAGTATGATCATGTATACACAAGAGTCGCTGGCGTAGCCATTTATGGACATAGTCGCAATAAGACGGTGGTCCCGATGCCCCGACAACCCGACCGAACTTATCCGTGCTAGGAACAAACTAGGATGAGAACAAGGCAAGCTAGCATTCATATTAGATATTGGCATGCAATTATAAGACAAGCACTGAATCGGGGCAATACATAAGCAGGCAAGCATGCATTTGTACAACATAAGCATTCATATTAGCTCGGGCCCGAAGGTAAGCCGAGTAGTAAAACTGTAAGAAGACTTTCCGAACGAAACCATCTAGAGTCGTACAGTGTAACCAAGTAAATAATGCACTAATAAGAGCATGTACATAACGATCTATCGAGGCATAGCAGTGCACAAAGAAGTATGTAATATTCGTATCGTTCTATCGAGGCATAGCAGTTCACAATGAAGTATGAAATATTTATCTCGTTCTATCGAGGCATAGCAGTATCTAGTTGCTCAAGGCAAAGGTAGCATGCGAAGGTCTGAATACAAGCAATATTCTATTTCTATGTTCTAACACAATCAGTACAAGTTTGGATTATTCCCTTTGCTAGGTGCATTGGATTCTTATTAGCATACAGATGGTGATTCACCTAGCGACTAGCATGTATCGTTCCATATTTTAGGTGTACTGGCTAAGTAAAGACAAGTTTACTGTAGCCACCCACCTTAGCGATGATTCACCTCGATTGAGCGATACTCCGAGCGAGCCTCTGAAAGCCTAAGCCAAACTCCTGAAGGAATAATTCTGGATATCCTTTGCCTCAAACGAGTATTCTCGCCTGAGCAAAGCGGGTCGGGACATTGTACTTTTGTCGTTTGAATCGGCAGTCCGCTTGAGCGAAATGGGGTGTTACATCATACACCACTCAGAAAAAGTCTCATTCTCGAGACTTACTGAGGGCAAGCCGTACTTTCGCATTATGGAATATATCCAAAGTGTAGCAATCGGTACCACTAATTCGTTTGAACATAATCTCCTACTTGATCCTTACACCGTATCGTGTGTATGCTGAGTCAGTCTCATTTGCGCCTTAGCGCAGGGCATGTTGCTTTACGCGGAGTATGTTTCGATTGATCTTGTTTAATGATCTAAGGCTGAGGCAAACTTATACAAGTCGTTATACTTGTCCAGGAAGATATTCACTTACACTAGCATCGAGATCAGCATATCACGAGTCTGGATCGTGCACATATTCGAAGCGCTTCAAGCATATGCATGTCAACCAACTCAACGATAGTGAAGTCTTAGCACTCGAGTTTCATATCTCATTTAGTCTTGGATCATGCACACGTTCAAGGCATCCCTTAAACATATGCATTCAACCGAACTTAGAGATCGTGAAATTGGACAAGCTACTTACGAAAATCTTAAGGGTTCTCGTCTTACTGAATCACGAGGATACCTTTCGATTGGGTCAATCAAATTCTATATCATTTCCTTTCCAACTCAATCTCAAGCATTTTGCACTACCGTTAAGCATGATCTATTCGGTTTATCGACTAGCATTCATTCGTTCGGGTCAAACTTAGCACACGTTAAGGTTCCCAAGTCTAACCCTAAGTCTTGATGCCCAGTCTATAGCTTATTCAAGCAATATAGTAAAGTCGGTAACACAGGTTCATTCACTCGGCACATGGTCGTCTGCCTAATTGCTAGGTCAGCTCACAAGGTCGTAGGTACAGGTTTAAGCACACGATACATCGTACAATTTTGTCATACGATGCTCGCCCCAATTCCTAGGGTCAAACCATTGTTCATTTGCACAGGGTATTCTATCCAAACTCGTTTTACTCAAATTTTTAAACATCGAGCACAGATTTTCCTACTCTCAATAATACGTTTGTTTATACAGGGGACGGGTCCGTTCAACAAAATCCATAATTTTCATGATGCAGGACAATCCTAGTGATTTGCATAGTCTATCCCTCCAAACATGTTTTGACAGGATCCTTATCCATTTCAAGTTTAAATCACCAAGCCAAGATTCAATTCTAAACCTTTAGTTTAACTCTAATTTGTCCATCCTGATTCATGTATCCGTTCACGTAACCATCAAGCGTAATTTATTTTAGGTTCTAGGCTAACTTATCCAATGAAACATTTTCCAATCACTTGTATTCCAATTTCGTTTTATCGTGTCGAACCAAAAGTCAAGACGGTCCATAAGTTGTCACGCCTCGGTCTCCCGTAAGTTCGATCACCCTCGTCAGACGTGAGATCATTATGCCAATGCTCCCACTTGGATAATCGTCCTCATCCGGGCGTGACGTATGTGCGGGCATAGAGTTACGCTCGCACAAGACAAGAAGATTTGATTGTTATGGATATCTTCGACACGATCGAGACACCTTATCATTTCTCTTTGCTTCATCCAAGTTTTTACCCGTTCATGCAGTAATTATAGTTCATCTAGCAAAAATCATCCAACTTCAATGTTACCGTTTGGTAAATTTATAGTCTACCTATAACATTTCTCAAGAACTAGTTTCAAATATTCAAGCCCAAGTCTATTCCATTTTTGATACGTTCTATTCATCGAGTTTGTTTGGAATAATCACCGAACATGTTCCTGTGAGTTCGATTATCCCCGCCGTACGTAAAATCACCACGCCGGCGCTCCCGCAGGATAACCGTTTTCGTTGGGACTGGTTTCGAGAGTTATCATTTCGAACTAGATTTCAAGACCGTTCTTCCGAACTTCAAGCCAAATCCATTATCGTTAATCTCTTTCATCAAAACAGATATTTCTTTTCGGGCTAACTTCTATTCGAGCGATATTTTATTCAAGTTTTAGTCCGGTTATTTCAATCCGAAATCACTCGTACTATTCTCCAAATTTCCAACAAGTTTTTCTTAACCAAGGTATCGATTTCCATTTTTCGTTAATCCCAATTCGATATAAGCCTTATCGTTTATTCAAGACATTTCTGAAGTCGTTCAATCAAACTATCGTACGAGTCTTATGGATCTGTTTGGACATTTCTGAATGATCCAAAACACCACTCGGAATTTAGTCATCCCATTAAATCCATATTCGACAGTCATCCAACAAACATTATTCGATTTGTATCCTCTGACACAAAATACGGTTTGAGTTATTTCTTAAAAATCCAAGCGCGCGATTCTCTATATTCGCCTAAGCGATAAATCCGAGAACGTTCTATTGGTTGGCATTCTAAGTCTGACTTGTCTTATTCCTGAGTTATATCCATTCTCGTTTGCAACCTAATTTGCACCGAAGAGTCTTGGCGAGCGATACTCCACACAACTTAGCGGAAAGGCTGTGTGCAAAGCTAACCGTTCGGACAATATTCGATTTCTTGCTAACCATTTGGGCAAACATGTATAGGCATTTCGGTTCGCATATAAGTCGCGATTCTAGCATGAGTCTATTCCCGAAGGAACTGGCACAGGTTGGCACAAAGGCCAAATCATATTACAATTCCATACAAGCAATCATATCATTACATATATTTTTTTCGAAAGTATTTAGACTCATTGTTGGAATATTCCGTTTGGGACATTGAGAGAGAGTGTGCACATAACCCACAAACGCGCTTTCAAAATTGAAAAAATCAAAAAGAAGTCCAAAGGCGTATAAGCCAAGCTCTGATACCAATATGTCACGCCCCGATCTCCCGCAGGCTAATCGGCCGTCCCCGCTGGGTACGAATCACCGTGCCAGCGCTCCTGCGGGATGATCGCTTCGGCCCATTCGGGCGTGATACCGCACGAGCGTGAGCTGCGCCCGTGCAAGGCCATGGTTCATTGGCTGGCGGTAAGAGGTCTAAGCCACATGATCGCACATATTGTCCTAGTGCAGCGAAATCATAAACGCATAGGCGATTTGGTAACAAGTTCACTGAGTCGACAATGGCGGAAGCATTGAATCACTCAAGTTGAAGTAAAACAAACTCTTTATTGATATTGTGCAAATGTTACAGGCGACGTATAGCCGAGATTATAAGTCGCTCATGGCTCTCTCTCTGAAATAGTAAAAACGTGCCAAGTGGCTACATTGTGGAATGATAGTACAGACGATGTTTAGACGATGTTCAGGCGATATTCAGGCGATGTTCAGGCGATATTCAGGCGATGTTCCAATATTATGTCTTTTATATGTGCTTCAGTTCCGGACGCAACGCTCCAAGGCTCCAGAGTGAACTCCACGTCTTAGGACGCACGAAGGAGGCATCCGCACCGAACGAGGTTCTCCCGCACCCTGCAAATGATCTGGTGGGTTATCAGTATATTGAATGCACTGGTGGGGAGGCTACTCGCCCGCTCAACAAATCCAAACACGTAATATAGGTTCCGTGCACCAACTATTATGTTGTCTTTCTAGTAATGTCTTAGGATCAGTTTCATGGCATATATGAAAAGCTTAACTCATGTGGCAGTACGCCGTACGATATAGGAGGAAACACTGCGAGACTTACCAACTCACCAATTCTCCTTCCTTGTCCAAGTATAAACCAAGTTAATTCAAGTACAAGCATTCATAAAATGAATCAGGGCATTAGCATTCATGAATATTCAGGGGCCATATCATATGTAACACGGGTGTGCTACGAGCGGGTTCTAAATCAGATGCACGAGTTCTTCTTTTAAACCATAGAACACAGGTATGCTTGTTACTCAGATTCAGGAATGATTCACATATTCATTATTCTTTTATCAGGATACTTGGATTCATATTCTTAGATGTAATGCAAGGACTCGCACACGGATTGCCGCTAAGCGAGTATGATCATACAGGAGTCGCTGGCATAGCCATTTATGGACATAGTCGTAATAAGACGGTGGTCCCGATGCCCCGACAACCCGACCGAACTTATCCGTGCTAGGAACAAGCTAGCGTGACTACCGGATCTTCCTCCTAGGCCGGATCGGTCCTGGTGCCCCGAACCGAGGAGATCAAACTTGTACACAAGCGTCCGCGACTGGATGAATGAGTTCTTGTTGTTCTTTCATATTCTGAGTAAACAACAATGGTTGTAGGCGCAGGTCATGATCCTCGCTACAAGCCATCCCAGGTCGTTCCTAACTCAGTGGTTCATTTGTTATGAATTTCACACAAGTTGATATGATAATCCATGATTCATTATTCAGATGCAACTTGACATAATGCGTTCCCCTGGTTCGGGGATTGCCTTGGCGACCTAACGGTCCCGGATACTTTCAGTTTTCATACTTTCACGGAACGACTATTAGATAGTCTTCCGGTGGCTAGGATAAGAATAAGGCAAGCCAGCATTCACATTAGATATTGGCATGCAATTATAAGACAAGCACTGAATCGGGGCAATACATAAGCAGGCAAGGATGCATTTGTACAACATAAGCATTCACATTAGCTCGGGCCCGAAGGTAAGCCGAGTAGTGAAACCGTAAGGAGACTTTTCGAACGACACCATTTAGAGTCGTGCAGTATAACCAAGTGAATAATGCACTAAGAAGAGCATGTACATAACGATCTATCGAGGCATAGCAGTGCACAACAAAGTATGTAATGTTCATATCATTCTATCGAGGCATAGCAGTGCACAACGAAGTATGAAATATTCATCTCGTTCTATCGAAGCATAGCAGTGTCCAGTTGCTTAAGGCAAAGGTAGCATGCGAAGGTCTGAATACAAGCAATATTTCATTTCTATGTTCTAACACAATCAGTACAAGTTGGGATTATTTCCTTAGCTAGGTGCGTTGGATTCTTATTAGCATGCAGGGGATGATTCACCTAGCGACTAGCATACATCATTCCATATTTTAGGTGTGCTGGCTAAGCAAAGACAAGTTCACCGTAGCCACCCACCTTAGCGATGATTCGCCACGGTTGAGCGATACTCTGAGCGAGCCTCTGAAAGCCTAAGCTAAACTCCTGAAGGGACAAGTCTGGATATCCTTTGCCTCAAACGAGTATTCTCGCCTGAGCAAACCGGGTCGGGACATTATACTTTTGCCGTTTGAATCGGCAGTCCGCTTGAGCGGAACGGGGTGTTACACAATCCAAGCTAAGATACTAAAAGGCATTCAAAAAGCCGTATCCTAAGATACACAAGTTTATTTATATAAAAATAGTATTTTAGATATATATATACAAGTCATTATACTTAATACTATATTAAAATAAGGAATTTATGATACCTTGGCCTTGCACCAATGCCTATCGCACCTATCTTGATACTCAAACTCAATACCTTGGGTATCGACCCAATACCTTGGTATCCCGAGGTAACCCAACTCTAACATATAACTTAAACCAATAGATATATAAAACCTCAAACTAATACTAGCTATAACTAATACTAATATATATACATCTCAATAAAACATAGAACTAATTATAATACTAACATACATAGATATGTATAACTAATATAACTAACTATCAAGATACAATACCTATTAGTATATGAGACTAACTATCAATCATAACATATATATACTAGTTTACATATCTAACTATCTACATAATCAAACATATATAACTAACTAACTACTATAGTAACTAACTAGACTAAACCAACCCATTACCCAATACCTTGAGTATCCCTCAATACCTTGACATTACCTTGGTATCCCAAGGTAATTCAAATCCTAATACATATAGCTAATATATATAGCTAACTCCCATATACTAAACTATACTAACATAACTAAACTATTAAAACTATTAACTACTAACATATAATACATACCAATAAATAGATATATATACCTACATAATAACTTACTACATATCTAACAAGTATATATCTATCTATCTATCTAATTATCTAGACTAATAGGTATATATACTAATACCAAACATACATACTATAGATACTAACTACTTAATTATTCACATACTAACTATAACCGTAAACCAAATACTTAAACTCCATGCCAAACCCAAAACCCCACTAACAATACCACTAGCTAACTATCTATAAACCAATTACCTTGATACAAGCTAACCCAATATCTCAAAACTGAATTGAACCTCATTAAAAACTAGCTGAAACTGCACAGTGGCGCACTGCTGCGTACTGTACTGCACGCTGCTCAGTGCACTGCTGTGCCACGACTGCACCACGCCTGCACCGCGCTGCGCCGTGACTACTGCTGCACCGCGCTGCGCCGTGACTACTGCTGCACCGCGACTGCACCGCGCTGCGCCGCGACTGCTACTGCAGTCTGCTGCTGCTGTTGCAGCCTGCTGCTGCACCGCGACTGCTTGTGCGCTGATCGCTGCATACACAACCACTCGTGCACACACACACAATATATATACAAACACTATGCTCATACACACACATATATATACATATAGATATCAACTAGTATATACACACTCGTCTATACATATATATATACACAAACATACCTACACTTATAGATATGTATATATTCACCCACATATAATAACTAGCTATATATATATATATATATATATATATATATACACACCTACACAATCTTATATATCTATAGATAGATATATTTATGTATACACCATCACACATAAATACAAACACACACATGAATATATATAAGTACATATATATATATATATATATATATATATATATATATATATATATATATATATATATATATATATATATATATAAATATACATGCATAAATAGAAAAAAAGATAATAAACCAAACACGTGGAGTGCACCGCACCCGTATCACACTAATTCTATGATACGCTTGCGATACGACTCCAACACACAACCAAACGTATCTTGGAGGATACGAGCAAGTCTAAAATACTAATTATGAAATATACGAACCATAATTAGATCCACTACGTGTCTGTGTCAAGAATTGATGTGCACAACTTTCCGTATTGGAGGAAATCCCTAAAATTAACCCATTTTGTCAAATTGACGAGATACGGCCTACACGTATCCAATTATTGATACGACACTAGTTTCAAATAAGTAATCAAATATAATTTAGATCTATTTGACCTAATGACAACTACTACATGTGCCAATCTCAAAATTCCTCCAAAATTGGCACTAAATTGCACATAACTTCTACCATAGGTCTCCTATGAACCTAAAACCAATTCCTATGGGTAGCCTATGCATGTGTGTTAGTTTATCATAGTTAAATCTCAGATTTAGAATGTATTAGGAGGGAAAACTGAAATATACCTATTGGAAGATGGATTCCCAATAAAAAATTCCCAAAATAGAAAATAGCTCCTTTTTTTCGATCTTGGATTCCTCCTTCTAGATTCTTGTTTTCTTCTTATAGATCCTTATTATAGTAGCCTTAATTGATGAATAGGGAAGAAATTTGGGTAAAAATTTGGTAAGGAATGGTGAGGGAATGTAGGAATTAAAAAGGGAGAAAATCTAGACCTATTTAAAAATAAATAAAATAAAATAAGAGACACTCTCTCTCCTCCTCTAATGGCTGGTCATAAACCCTCTTCCAAGTAATATAGAATGTCCAAAACATCCCTTGGGGCCTCTCATGAAGAAATTAATTAAGGAAGAAGGTTCTAGTCTAATGGTTTTACTAATTAATCCATCCTCCTAATCCATGGGCCTAATTTAATGGTCTTAATCTAAACTAATCTAAATGTTGGGTTCATGCAACTAATAAATGGGTTAGGTCGATTACACAAGTCCAAAATAAATCTAAAACTAACAATCAATAAATAATACAATAAATAAATAAATTACATGTACAATATTTAAATACAATAAATTCTAAAATAAAAATACTCGTGTCAATTATCAAACTACCCTTAAATGAAAATGTGAGGGTGACATGCCCATATATTTTTATTGAATGAAATGTAGACCTCTATTTGGAATATGTTTTGTGGAGTTAACATTCGCTCTTTGTTGTTTTGTATTGTATACTTTATTTTTTTATATGTAAGTACTTGTATATTTTTTCTTGGATTAATATTTTCTTTTTGTTGTATTATATAATTTTTTTATCTAATAGTATATTTGTTTTAAGTTTTTTTGAATGAAAATAACTTTTTAAGCTTATAATATACAAAAAAATGTTAACAAGGCAAGGGATGGGGACACAAAAATTCGGCCCCGAAAGTGTTAACGGGACGGGGATTGAGAGTGTATTGTTTGACGGGGACTGGGGTAAAAATTAAACCCGAACGGTGACAGGGACGGGGATGGGGATACAAATACTACTCGCGGAAGGAGATGGGGGGTATGGTCCCCGGCCCCAACCCAACCCATCCCATCCCATCCCGTTGCCATCCGTACCAATTTTGTTAACAACCTAATCCCAGAAAAATAGGATTATTGTTGAGAAAATAACCAAGTATTTAACCTGATATGTTCTAAAAAACTACATATCATGTAGGTTAGTGTGTTTACGGTTGTTTGTAAGTGTTGTGATTGTAAGTAGGACGTTAAGATAGTTGTAGGCGTAAGAATGAAAGCCTAAATAATTCTAACCCTAATTCACAGAACTTGACCTAATTTTTATTCCATTGATCATATTCGATTACCATTCATATTACATTCATTTTCAAGTTTTCTCCGTTCTTGAATCTTGGGCTTGTATGTCTTTGATGACCTAGTGTTTGTTCACTAGGTGAGAAATAGAAAATGCCAGAAGAATGGTGATTCTTAGGTACAAGGATCTTTCGTCCATTGCGGATTACTTGAGTGAATTACAGGGTGTGGTTAACCAGTAATCCTCAATGGAAGTTCGATGTCGAAGTACATGGGCTTTGGTTATTGTATACATTGCCAAACTCGTAGAAGACAGTACGAGTGTGATCGCTTCTGCTCCAGAAGTGTAGTTAGTCTAGATTTCGCCAAGAGTGGAGTACTGGATGAAGAGATATGAAAAAAATCTCATGGTACTTCATCCAAATCCTATTTAGAGATGCTTATTCCAGAGAACCGTGATAGGAGTAGAAGCAAGGGTCCGAGTGCTGACAGAAACAATAACAGAGGAAGGTCCAAGAGTCGATACGAGGACTTTAAATGCTACAATTATGGAAAGAAGGGTCATGTCAAGTGAAATTGTTTAGCTTGGAAAAGAGAGAGAAGAAGGGCGACAAGAGGAAGCAAAGTAAGAAAACAACAAGGTCGTATCAACGCATGGAGCCGATATTATTATTATGGATGATGAGATTATCATGAACCTTGCTTACAATGACAATTTTTTGCTGGTGAACTCAGGGACTTTGGCGCATGTATCTCATAATAGGTCACCGTTCCATATACAAAACAAAAGACTATGGAGTGTTGAAGATGGGTAATGAAAATATTAAAAGGA
Source organism: Iris macrosiphon (assembly GCA_036927795.1). Lineage (NCBI taxonomy): Eukaryota > Viridiplantae > Streptophyta > Magnoliopsida > Asparagales > Iridaceae > Iris > Iris macrosiphon. Next base: position 265,916,548 of record JAYESA010000004.1, on the reverse strand, counting down.
TATAGATATAGGAGATGTGTATTTAAGGACAAATATGGAAGCGATTCTTGTGCTCAAAGGTATTCATCATGTCTATGATATCCATTTCAACCTGGTATCGATTGGAAGGTGGGATTGTGATGCCCCACTCTACATGGTTCATTGAGATAGTTTGTTAGCTCGAAGGGATCATTTGGACTTGGGTTCATACAGAGGATTATTCTGAGATCTGCTCGGTTGAGACAATTATACATTTCTTTATGTGGGTAGTTTTGATCCTTCTTTTCCTTACCTTCGCAATAATGATCCTTCTTTTCTTTACCTTCACAATAATGATTGATGTTGCATGCTTAGATCCTTATGCTACTTGTTTTGTTACATGCTAATAAAAGAAGAGAACCAAGATAGATAAAGTGAGTAATCTCATTTTTATAACTTGCTGCTATAAAACATGAAACTTTAAAGATGATATAGACTTGTTTAATGTAGTACTGCTTTTATCTTATCCCATAGAGTATAGTAAGTTATTTATGAGGAATGGAGATATAAAAAAGGTTTAGGACCATTGTGTTGCTAAGATAGTATCTTTGGAGTAGGAATTGCATAGATATAATAATCTCTAGACTTGGAAGATTGAGATAAGTGATGGATCAAGAAAGTATGGTAATGGTAAGAGAGATTATGTATTAGATTTTAGTTTTTACCCTGCATATGTGTTAAAGTCTATCTGTTCATGCATTTTTATGGTCATGGACAACTTGTGTACAAGGTTTTGTTCCTCAAACGATCGCCGGAGAACTGGGATCATGTCGGCTTAGGGGGAACGGTGATGGCTGAATTACTAGCACGGGTATTGCGAGACCTTCAGTAGGGCTTGTGACCTGGACTGAAGGGCACGTCACAATGGGTATTTTGAGACCTTCATTAAAGATCGTAACTCGCACGCAAAGTAATCACCGTTTTACTAAAATATAGTCCAATATGGCTTATGGTGCCAGTGACCTTCATATAGTTAGACTGTATGCTAATATCAATCTTCTTGCAAGCTTATTGGTATATTTGTAGGGACGAGTGAACTGCACACTTATATTTTATAATGGCCACGATTGTCTTCTGTAGGAACATCCTTGTGACACATTGTTTTTAAATTTTTATGAATGATATCATTGTAAAAGAGTAAGGATGGTAAGTATTAGGTAAGATCAACTCTATTTCATGTCACATTTATACTTATGGATACATATATGCTTTTCAAATGTAGCTGATCCTAAGGCAAGATTAGAAAGACCACATATATTTTCTTGTACTGACTTAATCAACGTGTCAATTTTAGTTGAGTTGGCTAGAGGCCACTCACCAGTACATTACATAATGTGCTAGCCTCCTCCCAGATCTTCTCAAGTATGGAGTTTGCTTCGACGTACTGAGGCATTGTAGCTCTATTGGAAACTTGAAGCATTGGAGCTAGAGATGTTAGCTCTGAGTATATAAAGAACATAATGTATGAAACATCATTGTTTGTATAGTTCTTGAGTTATAAGCCTTGTGGCATATTTTATTATATTAAGAGAGAGAGAGAGAGAGAGAGAGAGAGAGAGAGAGAGAGATATTATAATTAAGTTATGTTTTATTTCGAGCCATTGTAAATTCTGTTGCAGTATCAATACGAGGATTTTTTTTTGTATATCTTGTGTCGATTCAACTTTTATCCTTAGCATTTTTGCTACTATGACTTTGTAACTTAGTTTTTTCTATCGGTCATTTTATTATTTTCTTGTATAAGTATAATTTAGGCTTGTTCGACATCATGTTGAGTGATAATTTTTGGTTCTGTGGAACTGGAACATGACATTTTGGTATAAAAGCACAACTTTATGTCCTTCGACCCTCAAATAATTTTCTTTAACTTTGAGTTGCTTCCATGATCTAAGTCTTTTTCTCTCTCGATGTTCTGTTAGATGTCCCATAAATAAGTCTAGATATGTTACAGTCTCATATAGGTATTTTGTTGATTAATGATGGCTTGAAGAGTGCAATAGATGGTTTGAATCAGTTTTAAGGCAGAATTGGGTTTCATAGGATTTTGTGATCAGGATATTTAGGATGAGGATAAGTTAAATTTGGTTAAGTTGGATTTGGATAAGTTGGATGTAACGGAAACATCAGGAAAGTCACAAATCTTTCTTGGCCCTACTCCTGTAAACAACAAGTTATTAATAGAGGTAATGTAGTATGTTGGGAGTATGAAGAAAATATGCCTGGATTTTGAGGAATAAATATGAAGTAAGATGTTCAAGTAGATTGGTTGTAGTTTGATTTCAGGGATTGTCGAGTGGTGTTGAAGTGGATGTTATGTTTGTGATCATTGGGATCACCATGGTATGGATTATCAGGAAGGGACATTGTCTCAGAGTATATGGAGTAGGATGTTTGTGTGCATAGTGGCTAAATCTCTGAGTGATGTATTGGGTAGCCCTAGTCGTATCTGATTGACTGGGGATTTGGATATCGATTAGTCTATCAGTAATGGATGTGATAATGAGAAGTATCAGTTTAGAGATGTGTCTGGTTAGTTGTGATGTTTAATGTCTCTTGCTGGATTGGTTTGGATGATCGATAATGCATTTGAAAAGCTTAAAGTTGTATTGGATATGGAATCAACATTGTGAAATGGATGACTTGGTTGAGAAAATCAATATGGATTATGTATTAAGTTATGGTTTGAATCGATTGTATTAAATTTTATGTTGAGTGCAAAGACTCGGTAGTGCGATTGAAAGTTTGTTTGAAAGATGAGAATCATTCTAAGGATTTAAGAAGTGTATTGCTCGATGATCAAAGATAGCATATAACTAATTTGATCTTGAGTATGAATGAGTTGACCTTGTATCCAGTTCGGAATATAGCATTGGATAAAACAAAATTGAGTTAGCAAATGGATGTGTTATTGGTTAAGTAAATATTTAATGATGTTAAGGTATATCGAAGATTGATGATGTTGACTCGGGGATATTCTGATCGAATAAATAATGATTATGTTACATGTTGAATTATTACATTTTATTGTCTTGATGGATGTTAGCTTATGGACTATTGGTGGATTGAATGATAGTATTAAAGTTTCAGATGATTTGTTTAGATAAATCTTGAGCATGTCATAAATGAATATTAGTTGAACTTGGCTTGATGAATCTTAAAATTCTTAGTAATTGATCATTGATTCAGGGTGATGAGATTGATGGCTTAGGAGAAATTTTGAGTCGATATATAATTTGACTGGAATGAATATGTAATGTTAAAGCAATTGGTGATTATGAAATTGACCGGTTAAGTGAGCCGAGTTGCCGTAGCCCGACACAAGTATGGCACAAAAAAATAGCCCATTTGTAGGCCCAACCTAAATAATCTTGGGCTTATGTTGGCCCAGCCTAGTAGGTACGTGCAGAGCCTCATATCTCGGCCCATAAGAGAGGCCCGACCTGAAGCCCAACCCCGTCCCGACCTGAGTCCTGGCCTACCCGGCTCAACACATGTGGAAAACACACTAGATAATAGAGATACTCGGACTAGGAACTTGTCTATATAAGCTATAAATCTAATCTAATGAGCTAAGCAGAGGACTTGCATAATCCAATTTGATTATGATAGTACTGACATTTGATATTCAATTACGCAGAAAAGTCTGCTTTACTGACGTTGTATGCTGGAATATCTTAATATCTCCACTTTATAACATTGTGGCCTGTAAGCTATCTTTCTACACTCTTCTTGTGCTAGAGTAATATGCATACTTTGTTACACTTTTAATTCCATAAAACTTACAAATTGGATAGCAATTACAGACAATATTAGAAATTGAAGCTCTCTTCTTTGTAACAAATTTACTCCATTCTTGCTGGAAAGCATGGTGTGCCATCCACAACCGTTGGATATCTACCAATAATCGTAGTAGTTGTGTAATTTTAAGGTTGCTTTATTTTCTAGCTGTTTGTAAGGAAAATAATCAATCCAACTTCAAGTGGCTTTCAATTGAAAGAAAGACATAGGTCTTTGCAATCAAAAAACTTTGAATACCTCCATGTTCCAATTTCTTAGGACTCATCAATACAACCCGAGGCTCGACCCAAGCCCGCCCGGTCCGAAACCCACCATGTAGTGGGCCACATGTCGGGCTGGGTTCATATTTTTACCCTTAGGCCTGACTTGACCTGGCCCGTCCCGCTATAGTGCATGGACCTGAGAGGCCAGGCACAGGCTTATTTAACAACACTACTATGAAGATTGCGCTAACTTATAGATTGATTGTAGGAAGATTTAATGATACAAGTGGATTGGATGCATGGATCGAGGACGAGCATGATTGAAATTAAAAGTAAGTTATGATTGGTGGATTTATGATCGAGATTTGTAACTTGTGATTAGTGATTTAGAATTATGACTTATGATTTAGTGATTAAAATTTACGAAATTGGATTGGTGGATTCTATCATACAGATTAAGGATTTTTGACTATGAGAGTTGCTTTGATTAATTTTGTCAATCATGATATAATCGAGGATGATTGCTAGATGGATTAACCCTATGAAGGACTTTGCTGAATGAATTGGGACCATTGGATTTTGAGGATGATGATGTTAGCAGGATCGTCTGAGTTGGTTATTTAATGTTTGACTGAGGAGTGTTTCCTTAAGTTGGGTAGAATCTCTTGGAATATTGTGTAAGGTTGTCATGCCCCAGTCCCAATATACGTAGGACTAGGAACACGTAAGCATGCCAGCTGTATGTATATGGCAACTCCAATATATGGATACCATAATACACACGTACGCTGTAATATGTATATAAACTCACATGTGGTATAAATATAGTCACAAGTCACAGATATACTAAATCTCATCCAAACAACAAGTCACAAAAAGAAAATAACTAAACTAGAATAATGAGTCTGAATAATCCAAAACTAATAGTCGGGTGGAGACAAATCCACTACCAATGACTATATCAATACTAAAATGAGGGAGGAATATAAAATCTCCAATATAAAATAAGGTGGTGATAGAAGTGTATCAGCGAAGTGATCCATCGCTAGAGATAATCAAAGATGCTCCGAAGGTAAGACATCATCGGAAGAGATAAGTAGTAAGTCCTGATCTGTGCTCCTGCGAATGAACATCTACACCTGGAAAGGGACCAGGTCCTCAGAGGGACGTAACAAGATAAATAGAAGCAAGCCAATTTGAATACAGTAAACATGCATAATGTTTGAAAATATATAAGTACGCTGTACAAGACAATCTATATGAATGCAAATCAGGACAAATTTTCAACGTATGGGCAAGGGTAGGTTACTCGATCTAAGCCTCACAACTCACACACCCGTCTAGAACATCATCAGCCGACATACCACGGGGGTAGCGACCCTCGTGACTCCATCAATCGACATACCACGGGGGAAGCGTCCATCGGACACGACCACCATAGTGCGTGCTAGTTACTACGGTTTACCAGAGTGGTTATAGCCCATACGCCTACTGATTGTCCTCTCATGATACTAAGTGTCATGTGTGTGTCAACATATCTAATATATAGTAATGACTGAAAGAAACTACACATGCAATGAATATACAGAAATAGAATAAATATACAAAAATATAATAAGCATGCAAAGTACTGTAAGCAATTTGGCAAGGTATCTTGCCTGGTAAGAAAGCTGCAAAGTGTAACGTCCAAGAGTCAAGCACACAGGATCAGAAGCTACGGCCTCAGAATGAACGTCTCCGGATGCTGAAATAAACATCACCAACGTTCCCAGCATAAGCAAGATAGCTAAAAAATACTACCATTTCGTCCAATTTGGACACAGGGGCAAAACGGTAATTTCAGGTCAAAGCGGGGTCCACCTGTAGTCCACTTTGCACCGAAAAGCGTGCCAGGGGTTAAGGTCTCTAAAAGGGATAAATTATAGGTCAAACCAATTCTAAACGTCAATATGAACCCAACGGCACGTCCAATTTTGGATTCCGGTGAGCCGAACACAAATTCGTCCAAAAAGTCAACCGTAGGGCCCGCCAATAGGCGACTTGGTCAACTGTCTCAGAATCGCGTGAAACTTGGGTCGCAGGACCAGCGCGATACCACGAATCCAATGGCATAAGTTTTGTCGCGTTCTGACAAGCGTACAATAAATGGTACGGTGTTTTGTAAAAGTTGCGACACGGAGACTTGTCGCGAATACGGGTTGATTCTGACGCACACACGCGTCCGAATCATTATCCGCGAAACCCACACGTCTGGGTATACCGTGCGCACCTTTTGGTGCACTTGGTACACGATGAGGCGGTCCCGTTTGGCGTGGCGCGCTCCGTATCACAAATTTGGAAGGTTGGAAAAACAGGGTTTTCTGAATTTTTAACCTAATTTATTTCTATATACAGCATCAAATAAAATAATATAATTGACAGAGAATGATCTCGGTCATGTGGTCTTTCCATAGCAAAAAGAATTTCTAGGTTTGGATCCCTGTGGTGGGAGATACGAGCCCTTGAACATGGGTCATCGCAACAGATTTTCTAAAATTAAAAGTGGTCATTTTTCTTCGACTTGGCATCGATTTTTACCTAGGTTTGCGTGCTGTACGATGGAAACTAAGTTACGAGTTTTAGAGAGGGATATGTGAGGATCATACCGGCGAAGACGGGGTCGAGTTTGGTCGAGCGAGGAGGCAGGAAACAACGTGAGAACAGGAGTACGCTGCTGACTTTCCTGTCGCGGTGCGGGGTGTTGACGCGGTGTGCGGCCGGCTGTGCTGGCTCCGGCGGTCGGCGCGGCGGGGCTCTGGTGTGCGACGGTCGCAGCTAGGTGCCGGGTCGAGGGGAGTATGGGTTAGGGTTAGGGTTTAGGAAGAGGTTATATATATAGTGAGAGAGAGAGAGAGAGAGAGGGGGGGGGGGGGTAGAATAGGTCTTGCGGCCCGCGGGTTTCTCAGCGCGGGTGGGAGCGGGTTCCAGGGGGGGGGGGGTAGTACTGTGTTGTTTAGGTATTTTTTTTCTTTTCTTTTTATCTTACCTTTTCTTTTATACTTTCTTTCTTTTCTATTTGTTTTCCTTTTCTTTTTTCCTTATTCTATTTCATTTCTATTATTACTACTACTACTACTACTACTACTACTACTACTACTACTACTACTACTAATAATAATAATAATAATAATAATAATAATAATAATAATAATATTATTATTATTATTATTACTTCTAATCACTTATTATTATCATTAGTATATTTATTATAATTATTATTTATTATTATTTGTTTATACATGTATATATGGTATCAAAATTTCAGGAAAAATTTATTAGTACATATAAAATTTTATCTCCTTTCTACAATGATCCTTTCTACATAAAATAAAATAAGATAATAATAGTTTGCTTAATAATTCTCTAAATTCTATATTACCTAATAATTAAAATCCAATAAATTATATTTCTTCTAATTAGCTAATAAATATTATAAATTAATTAAATAATTAATTAAATAATAATATATTTTATTAAAATTAGGGGTTTTACATTCTACCCAACTTACAAAAATTTTGTCCTCGAAATTGACACTAACCCATATTCATAATAATCACTATAGCTATTACACTACATTGCTATCTAGCAGTGCTTCCTAAAGTCATGGTCTGCCATTCTAACACTTCCTCGTTTATTGTCCATACATTATTATATTTCTAAATCATCTACACTACCCAACTTACAAGAGTTCTACTAGTAGTCACAGTCTATTGAGGCTATTGTCTAGGTTGTAAGACGAATATATTTATTAGGTCGAGAATCTTGGGGTACTTGTCTTGAATCTCACAACCATAATTTTTTTCTTTGTAACCGTCAAGTATCGTAGTCTAATACTGCCATGCCACCTGACCAATATATTTGCAAATACTTCGACTACTCTACTACAATGGTCTAGCTGTAGCTGTCGCTACTTTGCTAGCGATTTGTCATAGTTGTCAGCTCATAACAAGTGCCTTCAATTCTTTCCTAGGCACAGTCTAAGTTTTAGGGCAACACTTTAGGTCTTGACTAACTTTATAAAACTATTAGGAGTATGAACTATTTCAAACAATCTAACAAATTCCTACTTGACTAAGGGATGTTATACATGTTTTTAAAAAAGTAATAAGAGGATACAAATATTGCTATAGGGCATATACATAAGGGTTATCATTATGTACTCATCTTTTAGTTATTAAGTATTTACTGGACCATTTGTGTTTTTAACTAACAAAATAAGGGTGAGGTTGAAGTAATTCAAACAGTTCGTAATGGCGCGAAATGATACGACTATGATAGGAAGAGTTAAGCATGAGATAAGGAATAGATAGAGAAGAGAAGATGAGCCACCCAAGAGGGCGAGATGGTGATAGAAAGAGAATACTACTACTGCTACACGTGACATTTATTAGCATTGCGTGTATACCATCTGGGTAGAATATTAATATATCATCATAACTGCTAAACCACCATATATAATTCTATGGCTACTATGTACCTAAGACCTCGTGTCACAATGGGGTCATCAGTATGAAATGACACATATAACTAAGGTCATACCTGTATCTACGACTTCCTGTGTCGGCGCTTCTTATTTGTCATCATGAGTGCTTGGTCTATGGGGTATATCTGGTACTATCCGTGTATCAAACTTATATTAAGCACGAATATTTGTCTTTCCAAAATAGGGAAAGACAGAAAACAATAATAAAGAATTCTAGAAGGAGGTGACAGAATACGAGTACGGGATTCAAAGGGGTTAAAGAATTCGAAAGTGAGTTGCTAAGGTAGTTGCGGATTGAAATCTTATTTTGGTAAATTTCTATATGCATGTTCATATCAGAACAGTTATGTACCTGACATGATATGCTCAGACCAGCCTAGAGGGCAAGTATATTCGTCTAATAAGTTGAGTCAACTATATCTCAATCCACATAAAGTAGTGATACGAAGGGCGAACCATGCGCACTACGGTTGATCAGACCATAGTACACCGATTCTGATTTAGACAATGTATTAGTGTGGGCCCCCAATAATACATATGTCATGAACAAGCTCAATAAAAGAATAAGCTTGCAAAACTAGGCTATAATAGCAGCATAAGTCGAGGTAGTACAAAAAAATATAAGTACGCTTGATTATGATGGAGGAAGGTACATAATAACTTAAGTTCATCAAGAAGACCGGTGTTGTCTCTACAGTTGCCATACTAACTACTTGTCAAGGTCTCTAGTCGACCAAATGGGTGTATGGGCCTCTAAGTTCTACAGTCTGAATAAACACTATCTTTTATGCAAGTCTATAGTTGGTGTGATTCATTTATATTTCATTAATTAGTCAGAAGGACTTATGTGATACTAGGTTAGGAGGCATACTACTAAACTTATAAAAATTTAACTAATAGTGTTATTGAATACTAGAGTGTATACACCTAGTACAAGTCATCTTCCTAACCCCTATCAAGAACGAGAGGAGATTGACGTTGAGAAGGGATCAAGCAAGATGCAATGAAAGCAATCAAATGAGAATGCAAAACAAAATCAAGGAAGATGATAAATAAGTGGATAAGGTCCTATATTCTAATCCCATGCGTAGGCTTGCTCGGTAAAGTGACGTAACCGAGACAATATGCTCTCGACCTACATGGGCCACTACAAAAATATGTCACGCCCCAGTCCCAAAATACGTAGGACTAGGAACAGTAAGCATGCGAGCCGTATGTATATGGCAACTCCAATATATGGATACTATAATACACACGTATGCTGTAATATGAATATAAACTCACATGTGGTATAAATATAGTCACAAGTCACAGATATACTAAATCTTATCCACACAACAAGTCACAAAAAGGAAATAACTAAACTAGAATAATGAGTCTGAATAATCCAAAACTAATAGTCGGGTGGAGACAAATCCACTACCAATGACTATATCAATACTAAAATGAGGAAAGAATATAAAATCTCCAATATAAAATAAGGTGGTGATAGAAGTGTATCAGCGAAGCGATCCATCGCTAGAGATAATCAAAGATGCTCCGAAGGTAAGACATCCTCAGAAGAGATAAGTAGTAAGTCCTGATCCGTGCTCTTGCGAATGAACATCTACACCTGGAAAGGGACCAGGTCCTCAGAGGGACGTAACAAGATACATAAAAGCAAGCCAATTTGAATACAGTAAACATGCATAATGTTTGAAAATATATAAGTACGCTGTACAAGATAATCTATATGAATGCAAATGAGGAAAACTTTTTGACGTATGGGCAAGGGTAGGCTACTCGATCTAAGCCTCACAACTCACACACCCGTCTAGAACATCATCAGCTGACATACCGCGGGGGTAGCGACCCTCGTGACTCCATCAATCGATATACCGTGGGGGTAGCGACCATCGAACACGACCACCATAGTGTGTGCTAGTTACTACGGTTTACCAGAGTGGTTATAGCCCATACGCCTACTGATTGTCCTCTCATGATACTAAGTGTCATGTGTGTGTCAACATATCTAATACATAGTAATGACTGAAAAAAATTACACATGCAATGAATATACAAAAATATAATAAATATATAAAAATATAATAAGCATGCAAAGTACTGTAAGCAATTTCGCAAGGTATCTTTCCTGGTAAGAAAGCTGCAAAGTGTAACGTCCAGGAGTCAAGCACACAGGATCAGAAGCTACGGCTTCAGAATGAACGTCTTCGGATACTGAAATAAATATCACCAATGTTCCCAGAATAAGCGAGATAGCTAGAAAACACTACCATTTCGTCCAATTTGGACACAGGAGCAAAACGGTAATTTTGGGTCAAAGCGGGGTCCACTTGTGGCCCACTTTGCACCGAAAAGCGTGCTAGGGGTAAAGGTCTCTAAAATGGACAAATTATAGGTCAAACCAATTCTAAACGTTAATATAAACCCAACGGTACGTCCAATTTTGGATTCCGGTGAGCCGAACACATATTCGCCCAAAAAGTCAACCGTAGGACCCGCCAATAGGCGACTTGGTCAACTATCTCAGAATCACGTGAAACTTGGGTCACAGGACCAACGCGATACCACGAATCCAATGGCGTAAGTTTCGTCGCATTCTGACGAGCGTACAATAAATGATGCGATATTTTGCAAAAGTCGCGACACGGGGACTTGTCGCGGATACGGGTTGATTCTTACGCGCACACGCGTCCGAATCAGTTTTTGCGAAAGCCCACACGTCTGGATATATCGTGCGCACCTTTTGGTACACTTGGTACACGACGGGGCGGTCCTGTTTGGCAGGGCGTGCTCCGTATCACAAATTTGGAAGGTTGGAAAAATAGTTTTTCTGAATTATTAACCTAATTTATTTCTGCATACAACATCAAATAAAATAATGTAATTGACGAAGAATGATCTCGATCAGGTGGTCTTTCCATAGAAAAAAGAATTTCTAGGTTTGTATCCCTGTGGTGGGAGATACGAGCCCTTGAACATGGGTCATCACAACATATTTTTTGAAATTAAAAGTGGTCATTTTTCTTCGACTTGGCATCGATTTTTACTTAGGTTTGCGTGCTGCACGATGGAAACTAAGTTAAGGATTTAGAGAGGGATATGTAGGGATCATACCGGCGAAGATGGGATCGAGTTTGGTCGAGCGAGGAGGCGGAAAATAGCGTGAGAACAGGAGTATGCTGCTGACTTTCCTGTCGCGGCACGGGGTGTTGACGCGGTGTGCGGCCGACTGTGCTGGCTCTGGCGGTCGGCGCGACGGCGGCTCTGGTGTGCGGCAGCCGCGGCTAGGTGTCGGGTCGAGGGGAGTATGGTTAGGGTTAG
>JAYESA010000004.1:265199683-265299683 GCA_036927795.1 Iris macrosiphon | reverse complement strand
GTCACGTGAGATCAGAGCTAAATGCAACAAGTCATAATCTAAGAATATAATGTCTATGTCCATCCTGTATCCTACACAGAATCTCCTTGAATATCTCAGGAAGATTCTGTCAACATGTATAGTGTCAAGTGTCCTGGGTATACGTACTTGATAATGCAAGTACGAGAATACAAAGGGTTTCGGTATCCATTTCTATTTGACTTTACTCAACCCGCGTACGGTGTTGGCACCCGACTATAATCGGACGCTAAGTAAGTCACACGGTCCTAGGTCAAGCATGCATAAATATATAAAAAAATAAGCCAAGGAATATGTAACAAAGATTGCAAGTTGGCAAGGTACACTTGCCTGAGTTTCCAGCTCCAATTGTAGCTCTGTCAGTAGCAGAATTTGCAAGCAGTACTCCGGTTGCTGGAACAAATATCACCATCAGATTCAGAAAATATTAATCAGCTAGAAACGCCTGTCCTTGAGTCCAATTTGGAGACAAGGGCAAAAACGTCATTTTCGGGTCAAGGCGGGGTCCAAATGTGAGCCGCTTTGCACCGAAAAATGCGTCAGGGTCAAAGGTCTCAAAAATAGTCCAACTTAGTGTCAACATGTCAGGAACAATGATACAAACCCAACGGAACTTCCAGAATTGGATTCCGATGAGCCGATCACAAAATCGTCCGTCGAGCGGAGCCTGTGGGGCCCACGACACGCAATTTTGCCAACGTTCTCAGAATCGAACCAAACTTGGCTCACAGGACCAGCGTATTGCTACGAGTCAAGTCGAGTCAATTGTCGCAAGTTTTGTCTCGAAGTTAGATCTAGTTGGCGATAAGTGTCAGAGTTCGAGGATACGCACTGATTCGGGCTGTCACGCACATCCGAATCAGCTTCTGCGAAATCCCGCACGTCCGTATCACAACGACGCGCACGTATCTGTGAAGACCGCACGCGACCAAGTCGTCCCGTTTGGCGGGGCGTACTCAGTTCCGGGGTGAAACAGGGTCTGTTTTTTTTCTGTTTTTGGATCGCGGTGTGCGATCACCACAGGACGCGATGCCCCGAGCGGTTTGCACGGGCACCGAGGGAATCACGCAGGGGTCGCGATGCAACAGACGGAATTGAAAACAGAGCTACGAGTCAAGAGTTATGAGTACCTGAACAGGGTCTGAAAAACCGAGATCTTCGTGTCCTCGTATCTCGAGTTGTGTCCTGTGTCCAACTGACACTGTGTCCGACACGCACAGAGACTAGGGTTAGGGTTCTGGAACTCGCCGGGGCTGGCCGAAGGAGGTGGAGCCTGGGCGGCGCTGGCGGCGGACGGGCTGGCCTTGATCGGAGGCGAGGGTCGTCGGCAGCAGCTCGGGTCTCCGGCGAGGTTGACTGGGACGGAGTGGGCAGCGGGGAGTAGTTGGGCTTGGGTGTGGTGGAGCTGCGGCGAGGTTCGACGTGTGCGAGGGTCTGAGCGGAGGAGGGCGCTGGCTAGGGCGGGGCACGACAGCGAGAGGCGGTGCGGGCGGCTGCTGGAGTTGGTGAGATGGGCGGCCGGGGCGGCTCTGGATGAGGACAGTAGCGGAGGAAGGGAGAGAGGAGAGGGCGGCCGGTTGTGGAGGTTGGCGAGGACTCGGGGACGGCGGGTCAGAGGGAAGCGGTGCTGGGGACGTCGAGGACGGGGCAGCCGGAGAAGACGACGGCGAGGCGGAGGAGAGAGGCGGAAGGCTAGGGCGGGCTAGGTTTTATAGGAGAGAGGGAGGAGGTCGAGGGTCGTCCGGTGAGGGGAAGCCGGAACGGAGGGGTCGTCCGGTGAGGGAGGGGAAGGGGATGAGTCGCGGAGAGGTCGCCGGCGGCGTAACGGCCGGAGAGAGAACGACGGCGGCGGGTTCTGCGTTTGGGGAAGATGGGGAGTTGCGGGTCGGGTTTGGTGGCGGGTCGGGTCAGATTGAACCCGGATCCGACCCGTTAGGCTTAGGGCAGTTTGGGTCAGTGAACCCGGTCCGGTTCGGTTCAACTATTGGTTTAGTTAAAATAAACCCGGTTTATTTGGGTTTTAAATTGGTTTAATATTTAATTAGTATTTAGGGCTTCTAAAATCCATCCGGGGTCCAATAAATTCCCGGAAAATTACCCTGTGTCCGGTTTTCCATTTTACACCATAAAATATTATTTTCATAATATTTTGATATTATTTATTAACATTTAAAAATCCTTTAATAATTAAAGAACATGAATTTAATTCCAGAAAAATCCAAGAAAATTCCAAAAAATTTCAGAAAAATCCAAATTTATAAATTTTTGAAAATCAGGGGGATTACAATCTACCCCCTTAAGAGGATTGCGTCCTCGCAGTCAAAGAATAACCGGTCAACAGAGATGACATGGTTGCAAAATTTATTCGAAGCACATCCAAATCAAGGAGAATCAAGGTTTTAGCGTAACACCTAGGAAATTACTTTCCTAAGCATTAAAAGTTATGAAATTTCCCAATTGAAGGAAATTTAGAATATTACATTTTAGAAAACCAGTTTTATCCTTTTAAAAACTTATCAGGTTAACATTTATAGACATTCTACCTTATTGGCAAGTTCAAAATAATTACTAGGTTTATCACTGGTTTAAAATATATTAGATTAACATTCTAGGTTATTTATCAAGTTCAAAATTACTAGGTTATCTATTATTAGCAATTTAAATTTTCAGGTGAAGTCTAGGGTCACGAACCAGCAGGCACGAACTAAAGCAATCTAGAAGCAGAAAACTATAAAAACTTACCCGTAATAGCTACTCCATGAATCTGTGCTTCCTCTAGAGTCATCACTGGAGCTTGTCCACGTCCTCGCAGATGATTTCTCGGCTGCTGTTGGGCTCGCTGGAAGAGTGCTGCTTGTGGTGCCAAAGGTGGCCTCGGCTGATTTTCTCCTGGGGCATGTGGTAGAACTCCTTCAGCTTCCGTTTGCAGTATTTTTAATGCTGGAGAGGCTGGCCTTGGTGCTGGTAGCGCTTGTCTGTTTATCATCAGTGCTCTCTTCCGATGCTGAGGACAATCTTTGGCTAAGTGTTGGTTGGACGCGCAAATCAAGCATAATCCCAATTTACGTCTACACTCGTTCTCAATGTGGCCTATCTTGCGACAGTTTTGACAGATAGGCAGTACTTGCGGAGATACTTCTGGTGGTTGGTGCAGTTGAGACTCCTTTGCAATTTCCTCCAGTGGTGCTCCGTCTGGTGCTGTTGAGGTTGGTTGTTGATTCATCACTGCTTTCTCTCGACGTTCAGGGCAATCCCTTACCGTATGCTTTTTGGATCCACAAGCTAAACATCGTCCCAGTCTACGCCGGCATTCTTTAGCGAGATGGCCTACCTTGCCACAATAGTGACAAGTAGGGAGGACTAGTACAAGTGGTGGGTTCAGCTGTGGTTGCTTTGCAACTCTTTCTTGTTGTGCTTGGTCTGGTGCTGTTGCATATGGCCGCTTCTGGCTGGACTCGATCCTTGTGTTGCACTCCATGGGTCGTGTTGCAGCAAGAACGTTCACGTCTAAGGTAGGTGCATTTGAACTGATTAATCTTCGTAACTCCGAGCTAAATCTGTCGATGAACTTCTCCACTTGGTTTTGCTGATCTTCTTGTTGAACCTTCTGATGGGATTGCATCATCGCGTAGAACATTCGAAACAGTGGTTGTTCGTCTATAGCCTGCCCTTGTGGAACAGTAGGCATCGAAGGAGCAAGCTGCGTTGATGGTGGAACGTCATCTTCCGGGATTCTCGAGGCATTGTGTCTTGCTGGACTGAGTTGTTGTGATGTTTGACCTTCATCCACTAGTATCACCTCATCTTCGTGGTTAACCACAACATCTTGTGGTGCTGCTGAATGAGTCTCGTCGCCGACTTGTGAATCCATAATTCTGCAACCAAAATAAACTATAAGAAGCACACTAGAATCAAGGCAAGATGCAAGTCAAGATTTTTATTTGAATCCGATCCAGATATCAAGAACGTTTTCAAGCAAGTGGATGAGATCCTAAAAACTTATCCTATTCTTATTGCAGGCCTGTTCGGTTCCTAAGTTGAAACCGAACATTTAGTCGTTGACCTGCATGGGCCACCACAAAAACCATGTCACGCCCCAGTCCCAAAATATCAAGGGACTGAGCACGTGATAATGGCCAGCAGCACGCACCGATGGACAAACCCAATTTAATGGATCCATCGGACGTACTTAAGCTGTATTACAACAGTTCGGGTCTACTAAAACAACATGTTAAAACTAATCTCATCCACAGAAGAATAAAGCAAATCAACAAAAGGAAATAAGTCATCAACATCAAGTCACAAAATAGAGTATTCGGGGAACAACCCGATAATCAAGTCTGATACAATTGTTCTTTAAACAAGAAAGTAAATAACATCACTGATTGAGTATGTAAGAACATATACTCAGAGATATCCATGGCAATCACCTAGTCCTTGGTTCCTGGTTCTGCTTCCTTGCCTGCTCCTGAACCTGTTTCTGCTCCTGCTAAAGCACCTGTCCTGTAAGCCTCAGAGTGGATCTCCTCTGTTAACCATGGGGACATAATCCATTCCAGGTCCTCAGGGGACATAGCAAGGTACAAATAATACAAGCCAAAATAATGCAGTGGAATAGTAAATGAAATAAGTAGGGTAACTACATAACCATCTAAGTGAAATGCAACTGAGAGCATCACTAGTACCCAGGCTGAGACCGCTACAAGCTCTGTGTCGGGGAGCCGGTAGCAGTAAATAACTAGTAGTGGGCCAAGCTCGGGCTTAGAGTCTTGAGCACCGCAATAATAGGGTTTTATATATATGATCAGCCTGTAGCCTGTGTGTCTCTCCCCACCCAATGTAATCACACGTCTCATGTTCATAACGTCTTATGTCCATGTCACGTGAGATCAGAGCTAAATGCAACAAGTCATAATCTAAGAATATAATGTCTATGTCCATCCTGTATCCTACACAGAATCTCCTTGAATATCTCAGGAAGATTCTGTCAACATGTATAGTGTCAAGTGTCCTGGGTATACGTACTTGATAATGCAAGTACGGGAATACAAAGGGTTTCGGTATCCATTTCTATTTGACTTTACTCAACCCGCGTACGGTGTTGGCACCCGACTATAATCGGACGCTAAGTAAGTCACACGGTCCTAGGTCAAGCATGCATAAATATATAAAAAAATAAGCCAAGGAATATGTAACAAAGACTGCAAGTTGGCAAGGTACACTTGCCTGAGTTTCCAGCTCCAATTGTAGCTCTGTCAGTAGCAGAATTTGCAAGCAGTACTCCGGTTGCTGGAACAAATATCACCATCAGATTCAGAAAATATTAATCAGCTAGAAACGCCTGTCCTTGAGTCCAATTTGGAGACAAGGGCAAAAACGTCATTTTTGGGTCAAGGCGGGGTCCAAATGTGAGCCGCTTTGCACCGAAAAATGCGTCAGGGTCAAAGGTCTCAAAAATAGTCCAACTTAGTGTCAACATGTCAGGAACAATGATACAAACCCAACGGAACTTCCAGAATTGGATTCCGATGAGCCGATCACAAAATCGTCCGTCGAGCGGAGCCTGTGGGGCCCACGACACGCGATTTTGCCAACGTTCTCAGAATCGAACCAAACTTGGCTCACAGGACCAGCGTATTGCTACGAGTCCAATGGCACAAGTTTTGTCTCGATCCGACGTGTGTACACTAAGTTACAGCAAGTTTCAGATAAGTCGGATACGGGGCGTTGTCCGCGGATACGCACTGATTCCGGTGTGCACGCACATCCGAATCAGCTTCTGCGAAATCCCGCACGTCCCTATCAACGACGCGCACGTATCTGTGAAGACCGCACGCGACCAAGTCGTCCCGTTTGGCGGGGCGAACTCAGTTCCGGGGTGAAACAGGGTCTGTTTTTTTTCTGTTTTTGGATCGCGGTGTGCGATCACCACAGGACGCGATGCCCCGAGCGGTTTGCACGGGCACCGAGGGGATCACGCAGGGGTTGCGATGCAATAGACGGAATTGAAAACAGAGCTACGAGTCAAGAGTTATGAGTACCTGAACAGGGTCTGAAAAACCGAGATCTTCGTGTCCTCATGTCTCGAGTTGTGTCCTGTGTCCAACTGACACTGTGTCCGACACGCACAGAGACTAGGGTTAGGGTTCTGGAACTCGCCGGGGCTGGCCGAAGGAGGTGGAGCCTGGGCGGCGCTGGCGGCGGACGGGCTGGCCTTGGTCGGAGGCGAGGGTCGTCGGCAGCAGCTCGGGTCTCCGGCGAGGTTGACTGGGACGGAGTGGGCAGCGGGGAGTAGTTGGGCTCGGGTGTGGTGGAGCTGCGGCGAGGTTCGACGTGTGCGAGGGTTTGAGCGGAGGAGGGACCTGGCTAGGGCGGGGCACGGCAGCGAGAGGCGGTGCGGGCGGCTGCTGGAGTTGGTGAGATGGGCGGCCGGGGCGGCTCTGGATGAGGACAGTAGCGGAGGAAGGGAGAGAGGAGAGGGCGGCCGGTTGTGGAGGTTGGCGAGGACTCGGGGACGGCGGGTCAGAGGGAAGCGGTGCTGGGGACGTCGAGGACGGGGCAGCCGGAGAAGACGACGGCGAGGCGGAGGAGAGAGGCGGAAGGCTAGGGCGGGCTAGGTTTTATAGGAGAGAGGGAGGAGGTCGAGGGTCGTCCGGTGAGGGGAAGCCGGAACGGAGGGGTCGTCCGGTGAGGGAGGGGAAGGGGATGAGTCGCGGAGAGGTCGCCGGCGGCGTAACGGCCGGAGAGAGAACGACGGCGGCGGGTTCTGCGTTTGGGGAAGATGGGGAGTTGCGGGTCGGGTTTGGTGGCGGGTCGGGTCAGATTGAACCCGGATCCGACCCGTTAGGCTTAGGGCGGTTTGGGTCAGTGAACCCGGTCCGGTTCGGTTCAACTATTGGTTTAGTTAAAATAAACCCGGTTTATTTGGGTTTTAAATTGGTTTAATATTTAATTAGTATTTAGGGCTTTTAAAATCCATCCGGGGTCCAATAAATTTTCGGAAAATTACCCTGTGTCCGGTTTTCCATTTTACACCATAAAATATTATTTTCATAATATTTTGATATTATTTATTAATATTTAAAAATCTTTTAATAATTAAAGAACATGAATTTAATTCCAGAAAAATCCAAGAAAATTCCAGAAAATTTCAGAAAAATCCAAATTTATAAATTTTTGAAAATCAGGGGGATTACATCTAATACGTGGTTAGGGTCAGCCACGTATCGTCTCAGTTGAGATACATGAAACACGTTATGTGCTCCCTCTAATGTAGGTGGCAAAGCTAGCCGGTAGGCTACAGCACCGACCCTTTCGGTAATACTGAAAGGTCCGATAAACCTTGGACTGAGCTTCCCGCTTCTCCCGAAACGAATCGTGCCACATGTTGGAAAAATTTGCAAGAACACCAATTTGCCAACCTCGAACTCTAACGGTCTCCGGCGACTATCGGACCAGTGCTTCTGTCTGTCCTGAGCCACATGAAGTCGTTCTCTAATCTGCTTTACCTTCTCCGCTGCATCTACTACCATTTCTGGTCCCAACAATGCTCGCTTGCCTACGTCGTCCCAAGATAATGGGGTACGATATCTCCGGTCGTACAGAACCTCGAAAGGAGACATCTCGATGCTTGCCTGGTAGCTATTGTTGTATGCAAACTCCACCAGATAAAGATGATCCTCCCAAGATCCCCCGAAATCTAGTACACAAGTGCGCAACATATCCTCGATAGTCTGAATAGTCCTCTCTGATTGCCCATCTGTCTGGGGGTTGTCACGCCCCAGTCCCAAAATACCGTGGGACCAGATGCGTGATAATGGCCAGCAGCACACACCGATGGACAAATCCAATTTAATGGATCCATCGGGGCATGCTTAAGCTGTAATATAACAATAAGTAGGTCCAATGGTACAAGTCACAGTCTATACTAATCTCATCCACAACAAATAAACACAGATCAAAGCCAGAATAATGCAAATAAGAATAAACTAGCATATCTCAATAAAAGTGTCTCGGAGAACAATTCGAGAATACGTCTGATACATCAATGAAATAGACTGGAAATATAATAACTAGAACAGAAATAAATGAGTATCTCAAGCCAATACTCAGGAGAAGTCCTCTGGTCGGGTGGGTCGCGGGTTGGGCAGACCCGATCCGACCCGTTAAGGTCAGGGGTCCGGTCCGGTTTGGTTGGACCGGGTTCAGTCCGGTTCAGCCCGGTTTGAACCCGGTTCAACCCGGTTTATTTTGGGTTTAATACGGTTTAATTATTAATAGTTTTTAGGGCTTTAAAAATATTTTCGGAGTCTAATAAATTCACGAAAAATTACCCTATGTCCGGTTTTCCATTTTACACCATAAAATATTATTTCTATAATATTTTAATATTAATTAATAGCAATTAAAAATCATTTAATTACCGATTGCCTAGGTTTTAATTAATAACAAATCCCAGAAAATTCCAGATAAATCGTGAAAAATCCCAATTAAATTTTTTTTTTTGAAAAATCAGGGGGTTTACAGGGGTGATATGCATTACTGAACTTGAGTTGGGTGCCCAAACTCGCCTGCAAACTCCTCCAGAAATGAGAAGTGAAACGACTATCCCAATCTGAGACTATGCTGACGGGAACCCCATGTATCCTGACGATCTGTCTCACATACATCTCTGCCAGCTTCTCCGTAGACAAACCCACCTTGAAAGGCAAAAAGTGGGCCAATTTGGTCAACTTGTCAACGATGACCCAAATCGCGTCTTTCCCTCCTGGAGATCGTGGAAGTCCGGACACAAAATCCATAGTAATGTACTCCCACTTCCACTCTGGAATGGGTAATGGCTGAAGTAAACCTCCTGGCCTCTGTCCCTCGGCTTTCACTTGCTGGCACACTAAGCATCTGGATACAAACTGTGCCACTTCCCTCTTCATGCCATACCACCACACACTCTCTCGCATATCCCGATACATC
Organism: Iris macrosiphon; assembly: GCA_036927795.1. Classification (NCBI taxonomy): domain Eukaryota; kingdom Viridiplantae; phylum Streptophyta; class Magnoliopsida; order Asparagales; family Iridaceae; genus Iris; species Iris macrosiphon. Next base: position 265,290,695 of record JAYESA010000004.1, on the reverse strand, counting down.
TTGTTGGCACCTTGATGTATGGAATACTGAGAGCAATGCGCTTCCTGTAACACCTCCTTACGCAGCTCCCCACTAGGCACACACAATCTAGCACCATGCCACAAAGAACCATCCTCAGCAATGGTGAAATCATCCTTCAATCCTGCTCTCACTTGAGCTCTGATGCTCCTCAGAGATATATTTTCATACCGGGCTGTCTTGATCCTGTCCATCAACTCTGAGTGTATCTGCAACCCCTACATCTGTATAGCAAAACCAGAAACTATTACCTCAATGTCCAAGCTCTCCAAGTCCTCCAACAAATACCGATCCTGTGTCAACAACATAGCTATCGGATATCTGCTCAAGGCATCGGCAACTACATTGGCTTTCTCAGGATGATACTGCAAAGATATGTCAAAATCCTTCATCAATTCCAACCACCGACGTTGTCTCATGTTCAACTCCTTCTGAGTGAAAACGTACTTCAAGTTCTTATGGTCTGTGAAGATCTTCACATGCTCTCCGTACAAATAGTGTTTCTACAACTTCACGGCAAAGATGACTGCTGCCAACTCCAAATCGCGGGTAGGATAGTTCTTCTCATTATGACGTAATTGTCTGGATGCATAGGTAATCACTTTCCCATTCTGCTGAAGAACACAACCCAAACCTTTTTCTGATGCATCACTATAAATAGTGAAACCTCCAGACCCTGATGGCAACGTCAAAATAGGAGCAAACGTCAACCTCTTCTTCAATTCCTCAAAAGCAACCTGGCACTCCTCTGTCCAAATAAACTCTACATCTTTCCGAGTGAGTTTAGTCAAAGGCTCTGCAATTCGAGAGAAATCTTTCACGAACTTTCTGTAATATCCAGCCAATCCTAAGAAGCTTCTAATTTCTGCAACAGAGCTTGGAGTCGCCCAAGATTCTACGGCAGCAATCTTCTTTGGATCAACTGATATTCCATCTTCAGTCACTACATGTCCGAGAAACTCCAGTTTGTTTAAGAAAAACTCACATTTAGAGAGTTTTCCATAGAGCTTCTCTTTCCTGAGAGTTTCAAGCACTATCCTTAAATGCTTCTCGTGTTCTTCTAGCGTCTTTGAGTATACAAGGATATCATCTATAAACACTACCACGAACTTGTCCAGGTACTGATGGAATATTTTGTTCATCAAGTTCATGAAGACTGTCGGGGCATTAGTTAACCCGAACGACATCACCAAGAACTCGTACTGGCCATATCGAGTCCTGAATGCAGTCTTCGAATATCTTCTTTTTTCACCTTCACCTGATGATATCCGGATCTCAAGTCAATCTTTGAAAATACCTTCGCGCCACTCAACTGATCGAAGAGATCATCTATTCTCGGCAGCGGATATTTGTTCTTGATTGTGAGATTGTTCAGGGCCCTGTAATCGATGCATATCCACACCGATCCATCATTCTTTGGCACAAAAAGTACCAGAGCTCCCCAGGGCGACGAACTTGATCTTATGAATCCCTTTTCTTCTAATTCATCGATCTGTTTCTTTAGCTCCGCCAGCTCATTGTTGTTGATTCGGTAGACATGCTGCGATATTGGTTCTGCTCCCGGCATTAGATCAATAGAGAATTCAATATCTCTATCTAGCGGCAATCCTGGTAACTCCTCAGAAAACACATCTAAGAACTCAGCAATAATAGGATGCAGTAGCTCTTTCTCCTCCATTATAGCTTCGCAAAGAATTCCACGATCTGGTTTCTCTTTCTTTCTAGCAAACTCGAACTCTGGCTCTCTTGGAGGTCGAAACAGCACACGACCTCTGCGGCAGTCAATGCTAGCGAAATGCATACCCAACCAATCCATTCCAAGGACAATGTGAAAACTTGGAAGTGGCATTACGAGTAAGCTAGCAGACAAAACACGGTCTCCCAATGTAACGTGATACCTTTTGCAAACATCACTGACTAGGATGATGCCTCCCCTAGTCGTGATCTTACAGTTTCTACTCAAGGGTTCCACTACTAAATTATGCTTAAGTACAAAAGACACAGATATGAAACTATGGGATGCACCAGAATCAAATAATGCTACGGCTGGAATAGAATCAAGAAGAATGGAACCTGCTATAACATCACCGGTGGGCTCAGTTTCCTCGACAGTTGTAGCAAAAGCTCCGCCCTGCTGAGGAGCTCCCCTCTGCTGGTGCTGGACAAATTGCTGCTGTTGTGTTGGAAGTGGAGGTCCCCTCTGCCGTTGTGCCATATGTGGCTTAGATGGTCCCTTTTGATTTGTTGCACCTCGAATATGACAGTTGTTCACATGATGTCCTGCAGATCCACAGTATAGACAGACTCCAAGTCTTTTTTTTGCATATTTTCCAGGAATGTCCCATATTTTTGTAAAAATAGCAAAAATGGGTCTGCTAGATCTGTCTTTGAGGATGCGGCTGAGCCGGAAATCTAGTTGGAGGACAATGCTGCTGTTGATGCCGGAAAGTCCTCGGCTGAAAATGGGAATAATTTGCTGGTCCCGTGCTGCTGCCTCCTTCGAACGCATTCCGGTCCCGCTTGGGTTTAAAGTCCATGTCCACCTCGATCCTCTGGGCCTCTGCTACAATCCTAGCAAAAGTCGTGATATTGGAGGGGATAATGACTCGAATTTTCTGGGCCAAGCCTTGCCGAAATCTGCGAGCTCGATCCTCCGGATCTCTCACCATATATTCTGCTAATCGGCTCAGCCTGCCGAACTCTGCAGCATATTCATCTACTGAGAGACTACCCTGCTCCAAGTTCTGGAATTGTTTCTCCAGAATGCCCTGTGCTACTGCGGGAAAGAACTTCTGTTTGAAAATGTGTTTGAACTGGTCTCAAGTTAGGTCTAAATCAGCAAGTCTGGGCTCATTTCTGAACTAAGTGCGGACGATATCGTGAAGCTACAAGCCTACAACCTCTATCTTCATGTCTTTCGGTATTCGAGCAACTCGCATAATTCGCTCGATATCCTCGAGCCATTCATCCGCGTATAGGATCCCTTCAGTTCCCTTGAACTCCCGATGAGCCATCTTCTTGAAGTCCAAGATATTGCCCATTTTCTGTTGAACAGGCTGTTGTTGCTGAGATGCAAACTTCTCCATAGATGCCAAAGCCATATGATGAAACTCTCAATGCTTTATTGCATCATTTTTGTTTGTTCCCTCTGGGCTTCAATCTGAGCCCTCTGCGCCTCCAGCATACATCTGAAGAGCTCATATAAATGTGTTTCTTCAGTGGGCATGCCTCCAGTGTTCGATTGTACACCTCTTTGGGGTGGAAGTGAAAGAGGAGAAGGAAGACATTCAGAGACAACATGAGCGGCTTCTGCAGCTGCTCCTGAACAACCGGGTGCTCTGGTCTCGCGTGTCCTTCTGGAATATGTTATAGGTGTCATTCTGGAATATGATTAAACAATAAGGAGACATCATTAAGGCACAAGATAAGATATTATTCGAGAAGGACAAGAATTAAGGAAGATGTCAAATCAGTTAGAGTAATCAAGATCAGTAAATTTAATTCAGGAATGTAATTCCTAGTTGTAATTGAGTATTTCCTATTCCTAATATCATATAATCTATTGCAAGCTGGTAATAGTACTCTAATCCTAAGTACTACTACTACGACATCACACTAATTGTGAAGTCAGACCTGCATGGGCCACCATAAGAAGGCCACCCATGCAATCGGTGTGGTGAGGTTTCTACCCACCTCCATATTATAAGATTTCTTTCTACCTACATGTTACGAGATTTCTACCAACATGCACGTATTTGTTTTTCTTCTATGTCTAGTGATTATTCTGCAATAAATAAGATTTAATTATGGAAAGTCTGAGACAAACTAGATTGGAGAAAGTATTAGTTTGTTTAATTAACAGAGAAAGAGGCAGGGATTCTCTCTCTGAAACCCTTGCCATATTTCATCTTTTTGTAATGTTTTTGGGCTTCTATAGGTCCATCTTAGCATATAGGAAATTCTTTGCATTTTTCTGTTCCTTTTATCTGTTTTCTTCTCCTCTTTAGGGTAGTTATTGGTTCTGTTAGGCGTCTCTATGTGTGCGATCCAACCATTTTTGCAGGTATGATCCATTGTTTAATTGATGGATTGAGTTGAGGACACTGATCTTTTTCCTTATATGTAGTGGCCATTTTAGATGAGAACGATGGAGTTATTAGCGGAAAGTTAGAACTGTCATAAATGCAAGATTTGAAATATCCTTATGCAGTGCAGCAGTGTTATGAATAACTAGTGCCCCGCTAATTAGCAAAAGCTGCTGATTGAAGATCCTCTCAAACTGTAGATGTTTCTTTAGTGGTGATCATACGGCAGCTGGTGGTTCTGGACAAGGTGCACAGTAGCAGGAAAGGTTCTTTAGGCTACTACTTCACATGTTCTCTTTCTTATGTCCTTAATATTCGAAAGTATTAGTGAAGGTGATAACAGATAGGTTGCATTTGTTATGGCATGATATCCAAATAATAGATCAGATATTTGGAAGCTGTTGTGCTATTAATGTTGTTTCTTTCTAGCATTTTCCTTTTCTAAATGTAGACATTGTGCTATTGATACATAATATGTAGTTGTTTATTTAGTTTTTTTTTCCCCCTTACTACCAGGCTCTCAGTTACCACTTTTTAGTTTATGCATGTTTGTGTTAACTTTTGGACTTCTTCTACATCTTTGAATCTTTTCATTAAGATGATTCCCTGATTCTACCACTTGACTTCTTCTACATCTTTGAATCTTTTTATTAAGATGATTCCTTGATTCTTCCATAAGCTGAAATCAATTTGGTTTTAGAAAATTTGTCCTGAGATTTCATACTAGGTAAATGACTGTGAGAGTAAAATACCCTATGGTGCATTGGTTGTTCTATAACAGGATGCATTGAGGGCTTCTCCAAACAATAATTCCCCAAATCATGCTCAATCACCAGATGTTTCATCAAAGATTCTTGACAATGAAGTCCATGAAGCCAATAAACAACCCAATGATGTTCATGAAACTGTGAAAAGTTTGACTGAGAAATTATCAGCTGCTCTTCTGAACATCAGTGCTAAAGAGGCTTTGTTGAAGCAACATTCTAAAGTTGCCGAAGAAGCTGTTTCAGGTAAGCTTCCCAAATTCTACATATACAATTTACCTGCTGGAAACATTTGTTTTCTTATATCTTGATCATGGGAGCATTTGAAGCTTTAGTCATTAGACTGATCAATTTTTTTAATTAACATCAGAATCACACATTCGGTGAGGAATCGTGGTTGATGACTATTGTCATGAATGCTTATAACAATTAAAAATTGTTTTAACATGAATGTGTAGATGATATGAGGATATTCTCATAATTTTAACTTTTAATGCTATAACCTGCTATATTTTTCCTGCTATTCTCATATTTTCTTTATCAGCATTCAGTGAAAGACAAATGCAAGTACACCTTTACCTAAACTTGATGTGATTATGGTTGCAAAATTCTTGTTTTTTTTTCTAATACAACATACTATATTCTTCTGAACAGTGTGATAGTCATGTAGAAGTTAAATGAAAACTGAAACCAGATTCCTTTGAGGAGGTTTTGAGTCTATGTCGCACGGACACATATATGACACGACACAATCTGGATGCAGACAGGACTGGCATGTCTAGAGTATTTTGGAGTCTGTCATTTCTGTTAATGTGTCTGGCATGACACACAAAGACAATTGTGTTAATGTTTGGAGTGTCCATGCTTCCTTATGTGATATGTTACATTTAACAAGTTCATCACTTCACATCATGGTCAATATGGGTCAAGAATCCACTCTGCTCATAGGCACCTTAAAAAGGATATGAAGATTTCGGACCAAACCCTACAGGTGAAACTTATAAACCATGTACCACTCTTGTGTGACTAACATCCTTCTCATAGCTACTTAGTGTCTCTCTCTCTCTCTCTCTCTCTCTATATATATATATATATATATGGTTCTAAACGGCGGTAGACGGGTGCGCGGCGGAATATATATATATATATATATATATATATATATATATATATATATATATATATATATATATATATTGTTGAAATTAGTTTATGATTTTATTGATTGTCTCATTGGCATTATATAGCCTTACAGTCATTAATACAATGATTTCAATCATTATGACAATAATCTCATAATGGAATATCCTGTGACATATTCTGGCATCCCAAATATGTCATCAGGATATTCCCATGTGCTTATACTATACTTAAATATGACACCCAATATACCATATCAACACTCTCCCTCAAGATGGGTGAAAGATATTCACTAAGCCCATCTTGTCACATCCTCTAATCATGCTCACTGAGGCGAGTCCCTTGGTTAGTCCATCTGCTACTTGATCCCTGGTTGGAACATGGCCAAGCTCCAGTAATCCTCTATCCAACTTCTCTTTGATGAAGAATCTATCAATCTCGATGTGTTTGGTCCTGTCATGCTGTACTGGATTGTTGGCGATACTAATAGCTGACTGATTGTCACACCACAGCTTCATCTTGGCTCCTTGATCCAGCTTCAGCTCCACCAACATATTCTTCAACCATAGCAGCTCTGCAACTCCCAAGGCCATAGCTCTGTACTCTGCTTCAGCTGTCGATCTGGCCACCACAGACTGCTTCTTACTCCTCCAGGAGATCAAGTTACCTCCTACAAATATGCAATATCCCGAGGTAGACCTCCTGTCATCAGCACAACTAGCCCAGTCAGAATCACAGTAGCCCTCGATGCTCACGTGATTGTTCTTCCTGAATATTAGTCCCTTCCCGGGAGCACCTTTCAAGTACCTCAGAATCTGGTACACTGCATCCATATGACCCTTCCGTGGGTCATGCATGTAGCGGCTCACCACACTTACTGCAAAGCAGATATCAGGACGTGTGTGGCTCAAATAGATCAACTTGCCAACCAGTCTCTGGTATCTGTCCCGATCAACTGGTTCTCCAGCCTCAGCATCAATCTTGAACCTCTGATCTATTGGTGTCGCTGCAGGTTTGCACCCCAACATCCCAGTTTCTGTGAGAAGGTCCAGTGCATACTTCCTTTGAGAGAGAACAATCCCCTCTGCTTCTCGAGCAATCTCAATCCCAAGGAAGTACCGAAGAAGGCCGAGATCCTTCACCTCGAATTCCTTGCCAAGCTTTCCTTTGAGTTGGGCGATCTCCTGCTCATCATCTCCTGTGATAATCATATCGTCCACATACACCGCAAGCATGGTGATGTGGCCTCCACTCCGACGGAAGAACACAGTATGATCAGCATTGATCTGCTGATATCCCATCCCTATCATCGCCCTTCTGAATCTGTCAAACCACGCTCGAGGAGACTGCTTCAGTCCATAGAGGGACTTCTTCAACCTGCAAACCTTGCCTACTGTTTGATTGGTGCCAAATCCTGGTGGTATCTCCATGTACACCTCCTCCACTAGATCTCCGTGAAGAAACGCATTCTTCACATCCAGTTGGTGTAGCTTCCATCCACCATTCGCTGCCAGAGAAATCAGAGTCCTGACAGTGCTCATCTTTGCAACTGGTGCAAAGGTCTCATCATAGTCGATGCCGTACGTCTGACTGTATCCTTTGGCTACTAGTCGAGCTTTGTAGCGATCAACCTGTCCATCTGGGTTCTGCTTCACGGTAAAGACCCACTTGCATCCAACTGCTCTCTTTCCCTCTGGCAGTCTCACAAGCTCCCAAGTGTGGTTCTTCTCCAGAGCTCCCAACTCCTCGTGCATTGCCGCTTTCCACTTTGGATCGTTCTTGGCAACCTGCCAATTGTTAGGTACAGTAATACTATCCAAAGATGCTATAAATGCTCCATGAGAAGAAGGGATATGGTCATAAGAAACAAACTGAGCAATATCCCAACCATATCTGTTTGGAGGATTTCCTGCATTGCTGCGAGTGGTCCTCCGTACAGATAGTGGTGTGGGAGGAGTAGTAGTAGGAGGAATGATATCTTGTGAAGGAGGGGGTATCACCTGAAGGGGGGTTGGTGTCGGTGCCTCAGGAGTTGGGACGAACGCAGGCAAGGGACTTGGCACTGGCACTGTTGGTACTGGTCCTGCAGATTGCTTCTCTCTCCTGTTGTAGGTAAGTAACTCTCCCTGAGCCGTAGGCCTAACACCTTCACCTTTTTGTCCCTTCTCCGTGCCTCCATGCCAAACTTCTAAATCGGTTACCACCAAGTTCTCCATCTCCCCCTCTCGCCTAATACTGGCAGTATTAGGCGTGTTGTGTGAAGTTCCGTCCTGGCGGTAGTATGGCTCATGCTCCCGAAAGTGGACATCCATACTGACAAACTTCTTCTTCTCTACTGGACTCCAGCACACATACCCCTTTTGGGTCGCCGAGTAGCCTACGAAGATGCATTTGACCGCTCTAGGGTCAAGTTTTCCAACTGATGGCCTGTTGTCCTTCACAAAACACACACACCCAAACACCTTCAGTGGGAGTATCCCACTATTATTGCCTTGCAATACCTCACATGGGGACTTCCATCCGAGGACCTTCGAGGGCATCCTGTTGATGAGTTGAGCTGCTGTCAACACTGCATGCCCCCACAGACTCTGTGGGACATTCATGTCGATCATCATACTTCTTGCGACCTCCAGAAGGTGTCTGTTTTTCCTTTCTGCAACTCTATTTTGTGCTGGTGTGTATGCACAGGTGGTCTGATGCTGTATTCCGTGTGCTGATAAGTATTCTGCAAGCGTCCTGTTGGTATACTCTGTTCCATTGTCAGACCTCAGTACCTTCACAACTGCTTTGTACTGAGTCTGGACATGCTTATGGAAATCCCGAAAACAAGCAGGTACATCACTCTTATTTTTCATCAAATATAACCAGGTAACACGAGAGGCACACTCAATGAAAGAAACAAAGTACTTATAACCATTCATAGTGTTAGTAGCACATGGACCCCAGACATCAGAATGTACTACCTCAAAAGCAAAAGTGCTCCTATGACCCGTGCCAACATATGAGCTCCTAGTAAGTTTTCCTAACTCGCACGCATCACATACTAATTTCTCTTTATTTGTTTTTGCATAAATCTCTGGATACAACTTACTTAGAGTATCAAAGGAAGAATGTCCCATCCTCCGATGATGGAGTATCAAGGTATCCTCAGTCCTCTGCTGCAGTCCTTCCATGCCAGCCTTCTCTGCCATAGATACCAATGCTGAGTCCAGTCCTTCTCGATCTAGGTACCACAGTCCCTCATGCCAAGTGCCAATCCCAAGTCTTCGTCCTGTCCCTTTCTCCTGGAAGGTCACCTTAGGAATATCAAAAGAAACAATGCATTTAAGTTGGAGGATTATAGAACTAATGGACAAGAGACTGACTGGAAAGGATGGAGCATGTAAAACATTGGATAATCTTACTGAACCTGTACAATTAACAGTACCCTTACCGACCACTGGCTGGAAAGTGCCATCAGCTGTCTGAATGCTGTCTGCTGATGCTAGGTGAGTGTAGGAAGAAAACTCACTAGCATTCCCCGTCACATGCCGAGATGCTCCCGAGTCGATAATCCAGTCTGATGATTTAAGGGAAGAGATAGACGCAAGGGCAAGTGATTCGTCAGTACCTTTTGATGGATGGGCATACATGGCAGCGTTGCCCCTAACAAAGAATGAGGTGGACGCCTCCTCTGTTCTACTACTCATGTCTCCCAGTGCCTGGTCCTCCACAGTAAAGGTGCCATCAGCTTCTCCGTTCCTTTCTGATATCAGGAGGTTTGCCCGATAACCTCCTCGGCTGCCTCGTCTATCCCCTCGACCACGACAACGTTCTCCATTATATCCTCGTCCGACGAACGGTACTCGTCCACCACCTGAATCTTCCTCCCTAGGTGGTTTGGTACAAGCATACCGATGATGACCCATCTTCCCACAGTTGTAGCACTGCCGGTTATGCTGCCAGGGCTCTCCCTTAGATCCTGTGTTACCTGAGCTGGTGATCGCTAGTGCTGACTTTGCTTCGGGGGGACCACTTGTCCCGGCTTGCAGCCTGATGCGTATCTCCTCCTGGATCATGGCTGAGATAGCCTCCTCAAGGCTAGGGATCTTTGGTTGGGCTAGAAGTAGGGCCGTCCTCTGTGCGAAAGCTGCAGTTAGCCCTTTGAGGAACTTCATCGTCCTCTCCTGCAGACACACCTGTCTCTCCTTACACTTAGGGTCCCCGCAGCTCGCCCGATCTGAGGAGTGATCATAATCCAACCACAGACGCTCCAACTCCGTGGCATACTCCTGCACCGTCTTCTCTCCCTATACGGTGTCATTAATCTTCCCCTTTATCTGGAAGACCCGTAAGTTGTTCCCCACACCATCATAGGTCCTTCTCAACTTCTCCCACACATCTTTCACCATCTCAATACCGTCTACTGTGGCGGCAATAGACTGGACTAAGGAGTTGAGAAGCCAGATGTAGATCACCATATGAGTGGACTTCCACTTATCGCGTCCTGTCGAGCCCTCGTCCGGCTCTGTCATCTCGCCCGTCAGGAACCCCTCCATGTTTTTTCCTGCGAGGGTTCTTCTCACCCGTCGTGACCAACTCAGATAGGTGGCTGGTCCATCTAATTTCAGATCGATGGAGGGAAGCTTCAACTCCGGCGACGTTCGTGTCGTGTTCTCACCAGCCGACATCGTCAACAACTTCATCAACGTCGCCACCTCTGCAGAATCTATCTTCTTGATGATCTCCTCCATCGATGCGTCGTCTATCCAGTCACGTCACGTCCGCTCCACGACTCACGCTTGTCCTTGTCGTCCGCTCCTAGATCCGAACATGTTCTCCCTTTTTTCAGATCTAGGCATCCCTATTAGGCGCTGCCTCGTGCTGGTGCGGAGGAGGCGGCAGCACGCATGTCACAACCGCCGTCGCAGCAGCAGTAGTCGCAGCAGCCGCAGCAGCAGTAGTAGCCGCAGCAGTAGCGGGACGGGACAGCAACAGCGAAGGGCGGAGAAGAGGAGAGGAGGGAAAAAAGGGGGGGGGGCGTGGAAGAGTTCGGTGGAGGAGATCTAGGAAATCCTCCTGTGGGTTTATGGAAGCTTGGTGACGGCTAGGGTTTGTGGAAACTTGGCTCTGATACCATGTTGAAATTAGTTTATGATTTTATTGATTGTCTCATTGGCATTATATAGCCTTACAGTCATTAATACAATGATTTCAATCATTATGACAATAATCTCATAATGGAATATCCTGTGACATATTCTGGCATCCCAAATATGTCATCAGGATATTCCCATGTGCTTATACTATACTTAAATATGACACCCAATATACCATATCAACATATATATATATATATATATATATATATATATATATATATATATATATATATATATATATATATATATATATATATCAAGGTTCTAAACGGCGGTAGGCGGGTGCGGAAAGAGTCCGCCTACCGTCTAGGCGGTTGATACATTTTGGACATTTTTACTATTTTACCATAGTTTTTTGCATTATATACATATTTTAAGGATGTTTCATGCATAACTATATTGTAGAACAAAGATTTATTAAGTTTTAGTCTTGTAAAAGTGAACCATCGGCCCATAATGCTTGCAAAACCGTTTGGCCAAAACATCTTGTTAGGTATTGGTCCGCCTAGACGCCCACCTACGCTGCCAATGCTCCGTTGGCCGCTTACACCACCGCATACCGAAAAGTGATGCGGAGAGAGACCAGATACCACCTAGGCGCCGCCTAGGCGGTCGAGGCGGCCGCCATTTAAAATATTGTGATATATATATATATATATATATATATATATATATCTTCAAGTGAAGATGTCACTATTAGTGTTTCAAAGAAAAACCAAACAATCGATAAGGACACCTGATGGGCTGATCCACGTGATAGAGGATGGACGACAATCACAAGAAGGAAGCAAAGGGTAGGGTTCAGATTTGTCATCTAAAAACACCCAATCTCAGCCATACGTTAATAGAAATTAATCGTTCAGATTTGTCTGATGTTACCACTAACTATAATTGAAACTTTGTTATTTAATTTTTGTACCACCTATTAATTACTCAATCAACGCATACAAAATTACAACCCTTTTAGACTAATAAAATCCATAATTTATGTGCCATATTAGTTAACTCTTGACTAATAAATTAGGACATGCTTTTTGGCATGTATTTGATCTTGTACTTTACAAATTAGTGATTTTAGTCCGATCACAAAAAATAGTTAATTTAGTAGAGATTTTTTTTTTCTTATAAAATTTTATATTACCATCCGGATGCTAGCAAGAGTTGCTAAATGAACTTTTAATGATGATTTATTATCAGTTCATTGTACTTCCTATCTTTTGATTGGAAGAATACACTCATCTCATTGTTGCATTTCAATATTATCTTTGCACCTCTGCAAGAACTTTTTCGAGGGGTAGTAATTTTGTTAGTCAAGGGGTTAACTAATATGACAAAAAAATTATGGCACATAAATTATGCTAGCAAGAGTTAATTAATATGCACATAAATTATGGACTTTATTAGCTTATGGGGTTGTAATTTTGTATGCGTTGATTGAGATAATTATTAGTGGCACAAAAATTAAATAACAAAGTTTTAATTATAGTTAGTGGCCACGACAGACAAATCTGAACCATTAATTTCTATTAACGTGCGACTGAGATTGCGTGTTTTTTAGATGTCAAATTATATGTGTCAATGTACTTGTTGCTATAACAACCAACCTTGAGAAAAGATTTGTCATGACTAATGAGCCGACGACTTACATACAAGTACACCGTATTACTATGTAGGCTGAATTGATATTTGATAACTGTCTTACTCTTCCCAAAATTCCTAAAGGAAATTCCCTAGGGATTATTTCTTAGCAAGTTTGTTGCATTTTCTCATTAATGTGCTAATCTCTTTAGTGCTATGATGTTTTTGTTAGTACCGGAGATCCATGATTGGTTAAAACTTCAAACATTTCCATGATAGGCTGGGAAAAGGCAGAAAAAGAAGCTGTCATTTTGAAGCATCAGCTTGAAGCAGCATTTCACAAGAATTCTGTCCTTGAAGATAAAATCAGCCTCCTTGACGGAGCCCTCAAAGAATGTGTGCGGCAGTTCAGACAATCAAGGGAGGAACAAGAGCAAAAGGTCCATGATGCCCTCATCAAGAATACCAGAGAGTGGGAATCTGAGAAGATTGAGCTTAAGAACGAACTTGCCATGCTGAAAGAACAAATAGAAGATGCGAAAGTTGAGTCTTTCACCACTATCATTGACGATCTACAATCAAAAATTGAAGCTACAGAGAAAGAAAAGGCTATTCTCAAAGCCGTACTTGTTACTCTATCTGAGGAACTAAATATACGGACATTAGAGAGGGAGTTAAGCAGACAGACAGCAGAAACTGCTAGTAAGCAACACTTGGAAAGCATTACAAAGGTGAAAAAGCTCGAGGCTGAGTGCCGAAGACTGAAGACTGCAACACCTAAAACATCTTCAGCTAATGATCACAAGACTCACTCTAGGTCAGTCTGTATGGAATCTCTAACAGATAGCCAATTGGATAGTGGGGATCGATTACTTGGTATGGACAATGAGCCGAGCTGCTCAGATTCGTGGGTATCAGCTCTAATTGCTGAGCTTGATCAGTTCAAAAATGAGAACACTGGAGCAAGAAACCTCGTTAATTCTATTAACATTGAGTTAATGGATGATTTCTTAGAGATGGAGAGGATTGCTGCATTGCCTGAGGCTGACAGCGGAGGCTCCATTTTTGGGCTTGAAGATGATTCAAACAGACTCATTACTAGTGCTAGCCCATCGAAGGTTGAAATTGAAGTTTTGAATCAGAATAAAGCTGAGTTGGAAGCAAAATTTAAGACTATAGAGAGCGAGAAAGCCAAAATGGAGATAACTTTGGCAGAAACTCTAAATCAGCTTGAGACTTCTCGCAATCAGCTAATTGTAGCTGAAAGTAAGTTAAGTAAGTTGCAAAAAGATCTAGACATGGCTAAGGAATCGAAGCGAGCTGCCATATCAGAAACAGTAACGGCTCTAGAGTCTCAGCTGGATTCAACACATTTGAGAACTAGCAGATTACAAGATAAGGTAGCTTCACTAGAAGGAAAGGTTGCGGAGGGTACATTTTCTTCAGAGTTAAAAGTTAAACTAGAAGCTCTAGAGAAGACAAAAGAGGTATTGGAGTCTCAGCTCCACTTGTCACATCTGGAAGTTGAGAATTTACAGGAGCAGACGGGTCTATTAGAAGGCAGAGTTGAAAAGGAGCGAGCACTCTGTGCAGAATTTGCACGTAAATTGGAAGCTGTGGATTCAGAAAGAGAAACAATGACGTCTCAGCTCCTGACAGCAGATTTGGAAATCAGCAAGCTCCAGGAGAAGGTTGGTTTATTAGAGCAGATAATTGAGGAAGAGAGATCACAGTCTACAGAGCCTGCTAAACTAGAGTCTGTAGTGGCGGAGAGAAAGTTGTTGGAGGTTCAGCTTGACTCAGCACGCTCAGAAATGGGGAAGCTGAAGGATAATATGAGTTTATTAGAAGGGAAAATTAACGAGGAAAGAGCATTGTCAGCCGAATTTGCAGAGAAGTGCCAGAATTTAGAAGAAGAGCTTTCGAGGAAGAGGCGAGAAGCTGAGTTCCAACACGTTTCAAGCTCAAATGGAGATCTAAAGATAAAACAGGTCTAACTCAGCTTCTCCAAAATCTTTACCTACTGCTTTCCTTTCTTAAGGTACAATCATGTAGCATTCTAAATCTTTACTCCTTGGGGTTCTGCTCCAACCAAAAAAGAAAATTCATCAACTGTCTTGAGTTCAAACTTTGGCTGAACGATTCAAAGGAACATATATATATATATATATATATATATATATATATATATATATATATATATAATATATATATATATATTGAGATAAAAACGGTGAGAGTAAATTTCCCCGTGTTTCATTAATGATGAGGAATATACTTATTGAGAGAGAGGTTTTACTCAAGTGGCATACTTCACTAATGTGGTTTGTGTATATAAATTCAAATATGTAAAAGAGGAGGAGAACCTTCCAAAAATGGCTCCTTCCATTAGTAATAAGGGCCCCTCAAACTGACCTGAACGAAACCTCTTTCAAGATGTAGTCCCATCACCCTTGGGCCCAACGCCAACCAAGAGGAGGCGAGGATCTCTCCAAACATTCCAAAGGGCCCGGATTCATACATGTATCAATCAAGTGAGTCTTGTTCTGATCAGTCATGTCATGCAGAGTAAACAAAGGCCCCAAGCAACACCCCCCCCCCCCCCCCCCCCCGGGGGTCCGGGGGTCAACAAATGTTAATGAAGATCTTAGTAAAGCCACCATGTCCATTAGAGATTGTGGGGGTTATCAAATCCATGCACCCAACAAAGGCGCTGTTAAGCCTTGACGGTCTTCCTGCTCTATTCAATCAATCAACGTGGTCGACCATCAAGGAAGACAGTTGCTACCAAAATGTGGGACTAAAGTAAACTACATAGGCTCACAACATGACACAAACTTACTAAACCTAACACACCCACTCAAGATGGATTATGTAAAACATGTCTACCTTGTTACATAAATTAGAAAAAGAAAAAAGATAAAGCAAACCATCATAGTTGAACTAGCAACATCAACAAACAAAAATAGCAAAGGCCGACATACAACCCAGGATAGAAGTAGACAAAGGAGACAATGGCAGAGGTTGCCGCTCGAGGATGCACAACTTGAAGAAGCAATAGAGGTCGACACACGGGGGCACTTGTAGCGTTGACTCGGAGGACGATTTGAACTAGCCATATTCCCAATTTTTGAAGTAGAAGAATTACTAGAAGATGACTCCGAACTTGTAGATCTTGTAGATTGAAAAGAAGTCCCTTGGTTGTAACTCTTTCCATGGCTTTGAGATGGAACATTTGAAGCATTTGTCGTCTTACAATCCTCCTTTGACTTGAGTTGTCTCTCCACCTTTTTCACCAGCTTGAAAACATCATGATATGTGTAATAAGGTTGGAGTTGCACAATATAAAAAATCTCCTTACGAAGTCCACCAAGATAACGAGAAATTATTTATTCCTCTGTTTCGGCTACACCGCAACACGTCATGAGATAATCAAACTCCACTATATTTCTTGACGGAGGGATATTCTTGAGAGAAATAAGAGAGCTTGAGGAAGGTATCTTGCAAATAGTTCTCAGGTAAGAACTTCTTGAGTTCCTTCTTCATTTTCTTCCATGATCTAATCTTTGGCTTTCCTTCATGAACTCGTCGAAGTTTGACTTGCTCCAACCAAACGGAAGCATACTTCTTAAGCTTGATGATGATGATCTTGACCTTAAATTCTTCAAGAACTTCTTTGTATTAAAAGACTCGCTCATTGGTGTTGAGCCAATCTACGAACTCATTAGGTTTTGATGCGACCTTCAAATCTTGGTATGTCGACTTTTAGATCAACATTTCTTCGGCCGCCATGATCCCTTCTAGGGCAAGGAATTACCCCTTCATCACTCGACATCAAAGCACGGTGGAAGGGGTTAACGTCTTTCTCGTCACAATATGAAGCTTCATGCTTCGAGACACGTCAAACATCGTTATGCCGCAAAGTCTCCATGTGCTCCAAACGTTCTTGGAGTTGTTGTATTTGCCTTCTAACTCGTCCATTTTCACGTCCCGTAAGTCACGTCCCCGAGCCACATGATGGTCAACATTTCGTCGACGATTGACCATGGCACCAAAAGTTTGATACCAAATGACACTAGATCGTAGGGAGAAGTAGGAAGAAAGAAGAGGGCGATAAGAACATACAAGTCTCTCCTAAAGGAATCCACCTCCAAGGAATTCCAAGAGAAGAATAATTCCATCTTCAACAACAATAACTTAATTTTATTTCATTCACCAAGTTGTCATGACAAATGGTTACAATTATAAAGAAAGGAATCCACCTCCAAGGAATTCCAAGAGAAGAATAATTCCATCTTCAACAACAATAACTTAATTTTATTTCATTCACCAAGTTGTCATGACAAATGGTTACAATTATAAAGCTTTAGATCCATGTATGTAAGTTATGCAACTCTTCTCCTCCCTATAGTGAATCCCTAGAATAAATGACAAGTAACCATTGCACATAATTATTCAAAATTAACTCCAATGAAAGTCTCATAACACCAATTAGCTGCACTCCAAATGAAGATGAAGCAACCAAATGGTGGTGATCCATAAGCTTTTTGGATATCAGCTTTCCGTAATGCTTCATCCGGAAGATTCGTGAGTCAAGGATTTTGGAGAGTGGGTAGCTATTGAGTTATTGGGTGATGGATCATGGCAATGGATTATGAGTGACTACTGGGTTAAGGATTAGCAGTTGCTAGGTTTTGGAGTGGAGGTCAGGGTTTTAGGTTTTAGATAAGGTTGTTGTTATGATTTTCAGTAAGGAGAGTTACAGTGTTTTGGAGAAGATAGGTTCCACTTGAGGACCTTGCTACTGGGCAGGATAGTTACTTGTTTGTCCAAAAAGAAGAAGATAGGGTATGGTTTCTATTGTAGGGTTTGGTAGGTTAGGTTTGCGAGAGGAAAATGATAAGGTTAGGTTTGCGAGAGGAAAATGATAGGGTGAGCATTACGGTTAGGGAATAAGGACGAGGATAGTTTGACTCAGTGTGGGGTAGGGTTCCGGAACAAGCGAAAGAGGAGAAGAGTTTGGGTTTAGGGTGATGGTGGGCTAGGGATTTGCGGATTTGGGATGGGGTTAGATACTATTGGGGTTTTAGCCAAGGTTATGTTTTGCTAGAAGGTAGAGAGCTAGGTGTAGATTTAACCTTGCTCCGATACTATGTCGAAAGAGAGGCTCTACTCAAGCGGCATTCTTCATGCTGTGGTATAACCGTATGAGCATATATATATATATATATATATATATATATATAGACCTTCGTCACCTTCCTAGTACAACTCTACCTGGCGCCAGACTAAAGCAGCCTACATTGACTCACTAAAGCTAACACGGACTAAATAATCTAACAATATTAAAATGTACAAGATGCCATGGAGTGATGGAAACCAACTTATAAAGTAGTGAAACTACAACGAAAAGTTTCCAAAACATCTTGCTTTATAGAGGGAGTCAGCACACAAATTTGATCTGAGTTAAAGAAATAAAGAGAGGTTCTGAGCATAGTTCGTAGTATCAGTCGATACCAATCCGATACGGCCGATACCGATACGATTTGGCATGTCCCGATCTGATACCAACCGATACTCGATACTGATCGATATCGACATTGGTGATTTCTTTTTCGATCAATACGACAAAGTAAATTGAAGGAAAAAGACCAATCGGTAAGAGTGTAAAGCATAGTAAGGTCGTAAAATAATGTAAAAGAAGAAAATTTATCTATCGCATGTAAACCAATCGGCAATGGCGACTACTATTTCATTTAGTTTCAAAACTACTAAGAAACATTGGAAATACTTAACATTATGCCTAAATTTATAAAATATATTTTCTAAAATGTTAATAATTTATTAATAATTATTTGCTTTTCGATACCAAAAAATCCGATATTCTGATCCAAAACCGTCGATACTACCGATACCGCTAATTCCGATACTCATATGAATGGTCCGATACCGATTTCGATACTTCTGAGGCATAAATAATGCTGATAAGATAGGGCATATCCTTGTTAACTTCTAGTCTTAGTATGTGAATTTCTTTGATTTACATAATGTGCTTTGCTACATTAAAGGGGAGTGAATGCCTTTGATTTTGATTTACTCAGTATCAGAACCAAAACAGCTTTCAAGGCTCAGGTTTAACGAAACCCTCAAATTCTCTACTGCATCATATGGCTCATGACTGAATTACTGGTGAACAAGTACCATCTTTTCATCAGTTAAAAAATTCTAACAAGTCACTTTAACAAATTTTTATCAGTTTATGTGAATTCCCTAACAAATCAGTCAATATTCATGAAGTAAAGATACCAGTGCTCCTACACTGAAATGTTGTTTTTGTACTACAGGAGAAAGGGCGCTCCATGAGCTCCGGGAAGTTGGCCGAGTGCCAAAAGACAATAGCCTCTCTTGGCCGGCAGTTGAAATCATTAGCAACTTTGGACGACTTCATGCTCGAAACGGAGAAACTGGAACTGAATGGATACTCAACAGATCTTAGAGATGGGGATCCTGATCTACCATGTTCAAGTTATTCTTCACAGGTCGCGGACAGTTATAATCGTCCCAATGGCAAAGAGAAGGGCTCACCTCGAACTTCAGCACCCTCGTCGACAACTCAATCAGGGAGAAGGGTTGCTGTCAGAAAGTAGGAATGAAAACCTTAGTAACAGGAAAATTGTTTGCTGGCTAAAGTTCTGTTATATTATGTATTCCTGATGTATATTTTAAGAGAGATTCCTCGAAAAGTTGAGGATTAGTAGTCCTTTCTAGAAATCAGATGGATTCGATATTATACATAAGCGAGGAAGGTAATTGAAAATGAAGTTCTTTTTATCACGTAGGAGCTGTGCGAGATGAAAGTCTCATGCACGGTTTTGAATGAGAGAGGAGTGATTTTTTTTGCTGCGTAGTTTGCAGATATAAATGAAGGTTAATGGAATTATGCTATTTCCATAGTTCTGTGAATTTTATCGAGTATAGGCTGCTTTCCTCCAGCTTTACTCTTCTGTTATATCATACTGTTGGTGTTGGGTTATCTTTATAAAGTGCTGCTTTGCACGTGCTTATGTGTGCGCTTCTGCACGCACGACCCAGAGCAGAAGGGGTGGGCCTGCCGTGTGCGTGCACACACGCGCGCACAAGCGCGTGCCAAAGCGCGTTTTTGTTATCTTTAGGACGTACTTGCAACTGTTGAACGCAATGTGTGTCATCATGTTTACTTCAGGTTTATGGTTGTAGGATCAACTCTACTTGTGCTTAGGGGTGAGCTTGCGGTTTATTTGGTTTCAACTGAAAACCGAATAAATTAAAATTTTAAAAATTGAAAACAAAATTGAAAATAGTAAAAACCGAACCGAATCGAATAATCGATTCGGTATGTTCGGTTGGATTTTTGTTGTTGTTTAATGTGTATGGTCCAAAATTGTGATCGTAGTTAAATTATATATACACATATTTGTTTTATTTCAAAGTTACGTTTAAAGTTGGATTAGTTGTTAAATTATCAAAGCTATACTTCAAAACACATATATAGAAATATTATTTTTAAAATATACTTATTTTTAATCACAAAATATATATATAATTGAGGGTATATAAGTCTTCCGCAATTTTCGATCAAAAATCGAATAATGCTCACCCCTACTTCATGTAACATATTTCTCCTCCCTTTCTTTGTTACCGAAACTAGGAGTGGCATCAAGTAGTAGCCAACTAGACAGCAACAAGCTATACATTTTTATGAGTATGAAATTGAGTACTTTGAGAATACTAAGAAGCTGTAGCAATTGAGGTGGGGGTTAAGCAAAATAAAAATGGGGATTAATTGCTATGGCCACTGCCAGTGCTGTTGTAACAACATTTCTACATAATTTTATACATTATTTAAGTATAAGACTTTCAGTTCAAATATCAACTTGTGGTTCTATGGTGTAGTGGTTAGCACTCCAGACTTTGAATCTGGCGACCTGGGTTCAAATCCCGGTAGGACCTTTTTTGTTTTTCATTTTCGTTTATTACTTTCTTAATTTTTAAACATTTTTATCTTAATATTCTTTTTTTAAAAAACCTGTTTAATTAGTCAGATCAATCTAGAAACTCTCATTTCTACAGCTAAATCAAGAGTACATTTACGTACTTACCATATTAATAAAGTTATGTATTCAGCGGTAAGAGTGAAAGAAAATAAGAGGTTGGCTCAAATTTAGTGGGGGGCTACATTTTAATTTAGTTCAATTTATTCCCAAATTAAACGGCAACGTAAATGACATTCAATTTACCGTCATCAAAATTTATTTAAGCTATTTATGTAAAAAAAAAAAAAACTAATAATATACAACTGTGAAATAGATTAGAAACGAAGTGAAACATGGATGAAAAAAATGGTAAACTATGGTATATTTTAAATCTATATACAAAATGATGGTAAAATTGTTATAATTTTTAATGATCACGTGCATGTATATTTTAAATATTTTATATAATTTGTCAGCTAAAATTTGACTATAATATTTAAATTGTAACGACTAGTGGACTAAGGGAAGTAATTTAATCAAAGTATCAAAAAAATGAGGGTATAATTAATCAAAAAATATATTAATTTTTTATGTGTGGCTAAATGTGGTTCATGAGGAATATTTTGTACTTTACCTATAAAAACGGAGGAATATTAATTTACTACTGTTAGGTTAGGTTAGGTATATAAATCACAAGCTAACGTGAAATTCTTTTCAAAGTTTCTCTGGTCATATTCGGGCTTTCCTGACAACAGCCTTTAATCAAGAAAATATAAGTAGAACAATTTCAAGAAAATATAAGTAGAAGAATTTCGGAAGCAAAAGTTATCATAATGGAATGAAAGCGAGACATTTTCTTACCTTGTTTACTGTAGGATGTCACGAGTTTATCACAATTACATTAACAGAAAATTTACTGTAGCGAAATAAATTTATATTAAATTTTTGTAAACGAAACAAGTTTGAAAAATTTGTAAAAAAAGTCATAGTCCGCCAACAGTGTTGGCGGAAAACACAATTACTGTACACGTAAGCAGAAAAGTGGTCCCCACGGCCAATTTTCTCCAACAGAGTTGGCTGAAATTGGGGAGGGGGGGGAATTTCAGCCAACTCTGGCGGAAATTGGTCCCATAGGGCCCACGTTTTTTTTTTTGGTTTTGTTTGGTTTGGTTTGGTTTGATTGGTTTTTTTCGTTGGTTTAGTTTAATTAGTTATATTTCTGTTTTATTTATTTAGTTTTGTTTTGTAATTAGATTTAAGTAAAATTATTTTAACAAAATAAAATTAAAATAAATTAATTGGAAAGAAATATTTAGTATAAATTCCATCTAAAGCATAAAAGCTTAAAAAAATTACGAAAAAAATATCAATATGAATTGGACGTTTATATTTATAAATATTATATTTTTATCGTAAATTTTTTCGTCGTTAACAGACGTTAAAATAATAATAATAATAATAATAATAATAATAATAATCTGTCGTAAGATTATTACGTCTGCCGTCGCAGACTTCGAACGACCATAAGTACTTGTTATGAAATCGTTTTTCGTTAAATAATAAGTCGATTTGTATGTTTTCGACGAGAGTAACACAAATCATGTAGGAAAAAAATTTATCCGAAACAAGACGCATATGTTACAGGCAAAAATATAAAATATAAAACTTCAAACTATCATAACTTTTGACTGGGAGATCGAAACAAGCTCCAGTTTGAGCCAAAATGACCGTATGGAAAAGTACTTCAGGATAAACCGTTTCACCGTTTGACGGACTTCAGAAAATTTTAGAATCGTCAAAAAACGATGTTTTGACCTCCAAATTTGACTTTCGGTAATATTATTTTTGAATATTTAAAATTTACTGTAGGAAAATAAATTTATATTGGATGTGGGGGCCCACGGATTTAAAACGATGTTTCGATCTACAAAAAAAAATTTAGAAATATTTAATGTCTATTATAAAAAAAATAGAAATATAATTTATTTCCTTCCAAATATTTAATGTCTATTAAAAATTTAGAAATATTTAATGTCTATTCTAAATATTTCTTTCCTTCCAAATAATTTATTTTAATTTTATTTCATTAAAATATTTTTACTTAAATTTAATTACAAAACTAAACTAAACTAAATAAATAAAACAGAAATATAACTAATTAAACTAAACCAACGAAAAAAACCAATCAAACCAAACCAAACCAAAAAAAAAAAAAAAAAAAAAACGTGGGCCCCATGGGGCCAATTTCCGCCAACAGAGTTGGCTGAAATTGGCCCCCCCCAATTTCAGCCAACTCTGTTGGCGGAAATTGGCCGTGGGGCCCACTTTTTAAATTTTTTTAATTCTTTTGCTGCTTACGTGTACAGTAATTGTGTTTTTCGCCAACACTGTTGGCGGACTATGACTTTTTTTACAAATTTTCTAAACTTGTTTCGTTTATAAAAATTTAATATAAATTTATTTCGCTACAGTAAATTTTCTGTTACATTAACAAACCATATATTTTATATTTCTTACACTAACTATTCTTATTTTGAAACTAGTTACACGGACGGCTCATATATTTTATATTTTCTAAATTACAACTTGGTACCATCAATTATTAAAATTTTTAACTTGATACCCTAAATTTTGATAGGTATTAACTTGATACCCTAAAAATTTAAAACGATCAAAATTACTCCCGTCCTGTCCCCACTCCCCCCCTCCGCGGCTGCACCACCCATGCCACCCCGCCTCCAATGCCGCACCCACATCTCTGCCCCCCATCTCTCTCCGCTTACGGCGGCGAAAACAACAACCCGCGTGCATCGGAGGGAGAGGGAATTAAGGATGGGGGGGCGGCGTTGAGAACGCGGCGGAGAGGGGGGAGGGGGGAGAGATGGGGGAGGGACGAAAGTAATTTTGTCCTTTTAAAATTTTAGGATATCAAGTTAATAACTATCAAAGTTTAGGGTATTAAGTTGAAAAACATGAATAATTAAAGGTATTAACTTGTAATTTTGCCTATTTTCTATAAAGAGTTTTATAACACTAATTTTTTTTTCCATCTTCCAATAGATTAAAGTAAGTTAGTGATGTAGCAACTTTCTAGAGACTGAAGTGTAAGAAAAATCGCAAAACTTTAAAAAATCTAGAGGATTCAACTTGATCGACTACAAAAAAGCTGCAACAATTATACGTCTAACTTTGGAGAAAATAGGTTTAAGTATTTTTTATTATTAAAAATTAGTTTTTTGATATTGAAATTTTATTAGTTAACTTTGTCATACCTCGCTCCTAGAATACTGGATAAATACGAAAACTGACATGGCCAACCACACCTTGCAGAATACCGAAGTAAGCCGCAATGTGCTAAGGTTGTCTAGAAGACAAATGAGTGGACTCTAGTATGCTATGACGTCAGTCCTAAGGCCGACAAATCCTAGTATCTCAATCCATCAACAAAAATTTCAAGAGTATATCACACATGAATATAAAGAGGCATCACAAAATATATACCACATATGATCATGAAGCTAGTGAATACAAAATATCATACTAGCTGAGTATAATTATACATAATCAAATATACCAGCCATGGTCTAATATATACATCATGTTGACCGTAGTCTCAAAAATATAAGAAGCTAACTCTGCCCCCTTGCTGACACCACAAATCGAGAAAAACGAGGGGTGGAAGAAGAAAACCCACTCGCGAGCTTCGGCCGCAGTCCTACGAGTGTGAGCCATATTGCTGGAAGTACGGAGGATCTTGGTTCTCTTCGGGTAAATCTGGCCAAGCAAAACCAGTGGGGTCAGAACCCCAAACAACAAGTACCACAAAGGAGCTCAAGGTAGTAGACAAAACACATCATAACATTAGCAGAAAAGAGACCTATACAAAAATAGATGCGGATCGAGACTTGGACGGTACCAATGTACTTGTCTTGATAAAATAACTATAAAGACTGGTGCACTGATAGCAAACTAACTATAAAGAAAGATAAGGCGACGAGCGGCAAAAGGACATAGGAACTACTCTAGATCAGGACCACAACCCTTAAACCAAATAAGGACCGTGGTTGGAGACCTTCACCCTAGCAGAACTTTGCACTCTAACCATGCGCCGAAAGAAAATAAAATATAACAGGACGAGCTTGTCAGACAAGGCAAACAATATATCCCAGCCAAACATGCCTACGACTTGCTATATTAACTAAATAGGGTTATCACAAACCTATTTACTAACAATTGCATGCTTTGAAGAATATCGTTACCACCGACACTGCAGTCAACCCGGATGACCAAGGGTACACTTGTAAATGAACTAGTCACATTACACAAAACATAACTTGTAACTTGTCTCAGATAAAAATAAACTTGATCTTAAAATCATAATTTTATCTAATGGCATAAAATTGAATGTAAACTTATATTATAACAGAACATTGCATATAAACTTGTAGTGTGAACATAAACTTATGTATAAAATTATTTTGTAAGTGTCACGCCCCGGTCCCGCCCGGGCCGCCGCCCCGCCCTGCCCCGCCCCGTGCGGCCGGGATTTAACGAACCGGGCACGAATCACCGTGCCTCGGCACGCCGGACGCGAATCACCGCGCCCGTCCCGCGGGCGCGAGGGAGGAAGGGGAGCTAATCGAATGGCCCGAGTCGAGCTTTCGGGGGACGTGATGCCGCACGGGCCTGGGGTTGCGCCCGTGCAAGACCAATCGTTTAAGTTGATAGTTGGCTATCATCGCATCAATCGAGTTAGCAGCGGAAAGGGACTTGTTGCAATGCAATGCATTTAGCCAACTGAGCGTTCGGGACAATCGAGGCAACTTGGGTTTCCTTTAGCAAAGGCACACGTTCGGGACAATCGAGGCAACTTGGGTTTCCTTTATCAATCGAAACCAGGATTCCGGGTCTTCGGGACTGTGGCACGCCTATCGCTCCCTCGGATGATCCAGTACCTGCAAGCAAGTAAACTGTTGGTGGGTCAGCACTTTATACAAGTACTGGTGAGATAAAACAACTGAACAGAAACAAGCATTCACTCAAACAGGCACTAAGTAATCATGTTATAAAACATTATATTACTAGTGATCTTTCTAGTTTTACCTAGGTTCGTTTCATGCAGTTCTAGCAGAGTCATATTACATTGCTTTGGAAACATGTTTGGAAACAGAGTTTCATATTGAATATGCAAGCAAGCAATCCGTTCATGTTTCAGGGTGTGCGTAGTGTGTCTCGTGCGACTCGAGGGTCTGATGCAAGACTAGACACACGATGCACAATCTTAGGGGCAGTCACTATCCAAGACAACACAATGACTTAGCTATATGCAGGGCGGTCCCCGAGTATCTCAGGATCGGCAGCGGTTAGTCCAGCATACCAATGACTCATTTCTCTGATGCTAATGGCAGCTGTGACCCATGGTGGCTTGAACGCATGCAGTTCAGCTTTCCACCAAAAGCCATTGTCCGACCGCGTGCGAATGCATGGAACACTATCAAATAAACTCTAGTATGCATACGAGAGGAACCATCAGAAAACACTCGTTGTTGCGGGGCAATCCGACTTATCATTTGAACACGTTCAGGCACAGTATGGTTCTCTCGAAGCATAGACGATAGTGAACATGTTCATGCACTCTAAGCAGGCGATTCAGGATTCTCGTTAAGCAGACATTGTTTCAAAGACAAGCTAGGTGAGTTCGTTCATTAATATGCAAGGCAGGTTCTATCATTCTCTTAAGAAAACATTGCAAGCAAAAACTCAGGTTATTATTAAGGCGTGCAAGAATCAGAGAACGAAGTTCTGCCCACTCACCTTGATACATAACGCCGACGCGGAGCGGGGCGTTACATACTTACCAACGAACAAAAAGTTTCGTCCTCGAAACTTCAAGGATAAACTTCTCGATATCCCGAGTAACGATAGTGCCGTCCCTCGCCGTACTCAATCGAAACAGTCAAGCAATTCAAGTTCAGAAAACATTTTGCACTTTGAGAATATCTATGGACTTATTGTATGGAACGCTCTTTGCAAAACCATATCGATAATATCTCAGAGTCATAGCAACGAATTTGGGCCAGAAGATCGATTCCGCTCTGATACCATTCTGTCACGCCCCGGTCCCTCCCGGGCCGCCGCTCCGCCCTGCCCCGCCCCGTGCGGCCGGGATTTAACGAACCGGGCACGAATCACTGTGCCTCGGCGCGCTGGACGCGAATCACCGCGCCCGTCCCGCGGGCGCGAGGGAGGAAGGGGAGCTAATCGAATGGCCCGAGTCGAGCTTTCGGGGGACGTGATGCCGCACGGGCCTGGGGTTGCGCCCGTGCAAGGCCAATCGTTTAAGTTGATAGTTGGCTATCATCGCATCAATCGAGTTAGCAGCGAAAAGGGACTTGTTGCAATGCAATGCATTTAGCCAACTGAGCGTTCAGGACAATCGAGGCAACTTGGGTTTCCTTTAGCAAAGGCACACGTTCGTTCTATACATTATGCCCCCTTATACGATAGCATTCTCGGGGCATCAATCGAAACCAGGATTCCGGGTCTTCGGGATTGTAGCACGCCTATCGCTCCCTCGGACGATCCAGTACCTGCAAGCAAGTAAACTGTTGGTGGGTCAGCACTTTATACAAGTACTGGTGAGATAAAACAACTGAACAGAAACAAGCATTCACTCAAACAGGCACTAAGTAATCATGTTATAAAACATTACATTACTAGTGATCTTTCTAGTTTTACCTAGGTTCGTTTCATGTAGTTCTAGCAGAGTCATATTACATTGCTTTGGAAACATGTTTGGAAACAGAGTTTCATATTGAATATGCAAGCAAGCAATCCGTTTATGTTTCAGGGTGTGCGCAGTGTGTCTCGTACGACTCGAGGGTTTGATGCAAGACTAGACACACGATGACAATCTTAGGGGCAGTCACTATCCAAGCCAACACAATGACTTAGCTATATGCAGGGCGGTCCCCGAGTATCTCAGGATCGGCAGCGGTTAGTCCAGCATACCAATGACTCATTTCTCTGATGCTAATGGCAGCTGTGACCCATGGTGGCTTGAACGCATGCAGTTCAGCTTTCCACCAAAAGCCATTGTCCGACCGCGTGCGAATGCATGGAACACTATCAAATAAACTCTAGTATGCATACGAAAGGAACCATCAGAAAATACTCGTTGTTGCGGGGCAATCCGACTTATCATTTGAACACGTTCAGGCACAGTATGGTTCTCTCGAAGCATAGACGATAGTGAACATGTTCATGCACTCTAAGCAGGCGATTCAGGATTCTCGTTAAGCAGACATTGTTTCAAAGACAAGCTAGGTGAGTTCGTTCATTAATATGCAAGGCAGGTTCTATCATTCTCTTAAGAAAATATTGCAAGCAAAAACTCAGGTTATTATTAAGGCGTGCAAGAATCAGAGAACGAAGTTCTGCCCACTCACCTTGATACATAACGCCGACGCGGAGCGGGGCGTTACAGTAAGTACCGCAACACATCAATAAAACTTGTAACCACATTATGCAACAAATTATATGACTACCACAGTACATCATAAAGTCTTATATGTACCGTGGCATGCGTAAACTTGGTAGGTCATGGGGCCATTTCCTAGCAGGGTTGGCACATGCCTCATGGGGCCCTTGGAGATCGGGGTAGCCGGTAGCACAATATTCTTTCCTCCCAATGATAGATGAATCTTATCTTGTCTAATCATTACCAAATTATTTCAAGTTCTCGAGTAGTAGACACTCGAGAAACTTTCTGGGATGAAGAGTTACGGGTACGAGCTATTCACGAGTTATCACTGGCAAACTTATCTTATCCGCGACATACGATACATTGGGCAATACTCATACTTGATTGCCCGATGCCAAATACAAGAGGTTTATCATACGCAAACCATCCATGGTGTCGTGAGGATCATAAACCCGTGTCAATTTGACACATAGAATTCTCGACGCATAGAATGTTCGACGCATATAATTCATCGTCCCCAACTCACCAGGTCCAAGAACAAGAAAAACTCAAAAATTGTTTTGGCCATAAAACCTTCAGTTTAACTCCAAATTAAGCGTTTCAAAGGTCAAAATCATACAAAATTTAATTCTCCACAACATAGAACAATTATTTTTCCAAAACAACAAGTTTTAATAGATCAAAACTAAGAAAAACTCATAGAACCCATGAAAAACCCTAACTTGAAACTCAGATATACTCAAATCTATCCACTGAAACAAAAACTTCAAGAACTAAAATAGATGAGGACATATATGAGAACATTTTCTATCAAACATATTTTTAATTAACACATATATACAAAAATCTAAAAAATCTATGGCTTCACCGTTGAGCAAGATGTACTTGCCTGGAGTGGCTTCTTAGCCTCTACTTCTCACGGTCCAAGTCACATCAACTTCTCCCTAGGGTTAGGGTTTGGTCTTGAGGGAATGGAGCAAAGGAAGGAGAAAGAAGAAAGAAAATGGAAATAAAGAAGAATGAGGGAGGAGAGAGAAAACTCTCATCTATATACTAAGGGAAAAATTGAGTTGGTTTAGTCATGGGTTCAACCAAAATAAATCGAACCAAGTATCCATTCTACATGCGGGTCATAAACTGGGTCTATGACAATGCCAATGGGTATTCTACGGGTCTCGGGTAGTCTCACTAGACAGCTGGAATAAATATAAATGACAGAAAGCATCATGCAAATACAACAGAAATACATTATCAAAAAATAAATTTAAATATCAAAAATTCAAGAAATACTAAATTTGGAAACGGGTGTGACATCTCTACCCACCTTAGAAAATTCTGTCCTCAAAATTTCACTAAGGCTAGTCTAGCTGGAAAATACGCTAGAAGGCTAAGAAATCATAAATCACGTGTCAGAAAATAAATCACATCAAGCAAATAACTAGAATAGAAGAAATAACTGAAAAAATTAAATAATTGCACATAATAACACACGGGAAAATAAAGGCATATGGATACATATACCCCTAAGTCAGTTAAATAGTACTTCGTCCCCGCTTGCCTATGCTGACTTACACAAATGGACAAGAGCCAAGCCTTGATGTAAGTTAGTACTAATGACTTTATCGAGATCATGACTCTAATCCAGGATGTACCTTCGCAATCGGGATACATGATAGACATCACGTACCACGAGATACGGAGATAGAAGAGCATGATGAGAAGCTCGTCTCTGCTTGATAAAAGAATCGAGATGACTGTTGCACTCTGGCGCAACAAAATGCAAGATCGTTAGACAAGAACATATGAATAAGACAAACTAAGGGAAACTCAAAAATCTTACCCACAATCGTAGCGTCTTCGGCTAACAACTACTCTAGGATGCCCAAATCTTCTGTACGCGAATGCTTAGGGCTGCGGCCCTAACTTACTGCTGGTTCTGCCTTGCTTGCTGGGCTTGCTGGACTTGCGCAAACTGAGCTGGACATTGCTGCTGGAACTGCTGAGTCTGCGTCGGGAGAGAACGCTGGACTAGTTGTCACGCCCCGGTTTTGCAGAAATGATTCGTCCTCGTATTCGGTTCTGCAGAAATGATTCATCCTCGCATTCGTTGGGCTTGATGCCGTACAAGTCTGGGGTTGCGCTTGTACAAGGCAAGAACATGCACATATCAAATATCTTTTGTAAAAAGTTTCACCACACAACAACAGATTATAAAACACAAATTTTTATAGGAAGAAAATAATTCATTTATTGATTCATTGCAACGAAGTATAATTTTTTCAACACCAAAATAAAAATGCCTGAACGGCTTACATATCTTTGCATAAAAAAAAGACTGATAGGCTGACATGAAATAATGTTCTTATCCTATACATTATGCCCCTTTATTACTTCTTGGAAACTTAAAAGCAACTACTAAAAATCTTTGAAATACTTTAGAAATAGGAAGAACTTGAAAAGACTGCAACAAAAGCTTTAATTCCCTTGAGCGCAGTATCTCGGTCATCTGGTTTGCCCACAGAGACATGGGTCAGTACTTAACTTGTACTGGTGAGCAGAACTAGCCCACTCACCTAAACGAACACTTCTTAATTAAGGCAACAGTTAAATATGCAACATTATAAATGCAACATTACAATAGGCAACAATTTATAAGCAACAGTTAATGCAGTAAAATATATATAAGCTTACATATATGGAATCCTTACCCCGGCCAATAGCCGTTCCTGTATAATTTATAGAATTGTTCTTACCACCCCTGTATAATACATCATTAGTATGCAACTCATTCTCACTGGGTCATTTGTGGTGTAGAACCACGATGGACATTCCATATAGGACTTTGATGGACATGCAATGCGTTATTCAAAGCAGGTAGCAAGCCTTAATGAATGTCTTGCTTATACCTGGTGCTACCAAAGCGCTACTATTTTCCCCGGGACGAATGGTTCCTAGTGCCCCATGTCCCATTCGAGAAAATTTACTACCTTGTGCACAAGTTGTACATGACCATATAATATATCTACGACTATATGATAAGCATAAATAACAGTGTAAGGTATTGAAACATTCAGAGCAATAATGCATATTTATCCATTCTCATTTCAGTATACTTATTTATTTGATTCGATTGGTAGTCCCTAGACTCCAATTTACCGCTAAGTCATGGTACTAAACCATGATACAATGATTATATCCTTCCCTGATTTACATAATTGAACTTCCCTCTTATCAATGCAATTCTATTAATTTATAATAGTGGTATGAAACTTATGGAATTAATGGATTTATCGATCATTAGACTTAACAATGTTATAAGAGAACATTATTGATTATTGGCATGAAGGAGTAGAGAAGAAGAAACACAATCGCTCACCAAATAGAGAATGTTGAGAGAGAAAAGACGCTTGTTCGCTCAGGCTCGGTCACGCATCTATCTGCATTGGCACCAATATTTGGTTAGACTACCGCCTTCATTTCTCTCAGAGTTCTCTAGAATGAATGCATACAATCGATAAAACTGGGTTAAATAATCAATCATCAAAAATCAATCACAAAAACGTATTCATCAAAACTAAGCAGCAAAAATCCAAGAAAGCCAACCAAAAATCCAACGAAAGCTATTGGACTCATTCCAACAGAAGCCGATCCATTAATTAGAAAGGTTTATTGCATTGTCCGTGATTGTTCCACCGTAAAGTTTTTTCTACTCAATTTCGACTGAGTCAATCAAGCCACAAGCCTTATATAGTGCACCGCTAGGAGCGGGACACAACATAATATACCACTAAGAAAAAGTTTCGTCCTCAAAACTTAAAACAAAGGTTCTACCTCTAGGTTATCGAATAAGGAGGGGTACTTCTTTCGCATCTCTTCCTCAAGCTCCCATGTTGATTCCTCAATTGCATGATTCTGCGGTAATACATGGACTAAAGCCACTGATCGATTCCATAGGGTCTTCTCTTTCCTGTCTAGGATTTGAACAAGTTCTTTCGAGTAAGATAGGTCGGCACTCAGCTCAAGCTGATCGAATTTTACTACGTGACTCGGGTCATGTACGTATCTCCTTAGTTGGGAAACATGGAAGATATCGTGCACTTTTGCGAAAGCAGGAGGTAGTGCAAGTCGATAAGCCACTGGTGCCACCCTATCTAGAATCTCAAAAGGTCCGACATACCGTGGACTTAGCTTCCCTTTGACGCCGAACCGCATCACACCTTGCATATGTGTCACTTTTAGGAACACATGATCACCCTCCATGAATTCCAAAGGTCGTCTATGTACATCCGCGTAGCTTTTCTGACGACTTTGAGCAACTCAAAGATTTTTTTGCACCAAACGAATTTTCTCAATGGCTTGTTCAATAAGTTTTGGTCCAAGTACTTGTCTTTCACTGACTTTCTCCCAACATATCGGTGATCGACACTTGCGTCCATATAGTGCTTCATACGGGGCCATCTGAATACTCGCCTGATAACTGTTGTTATAAGTGAACTCTGCCAGCGATAGATAGGTATCCCAACTTGCTTTCAAATCTAGCACGCACAGTCACAACATGTTTTCTAGGATTTGGTTTACTCTCTCGGTCTGTCCATCAGTCTGAGGATGGTACACGGAGCTAAAATGGAACTTGGTACCCATTGCCACCTGATGGCTTTTCCAGAATCGAAACAAGAATCATCCATCCCTATTTGGCACAATTGAGACTGGCACTCCATATAACCGAATAATCTGATCTAAGTAAATTTGAGCCAAACAGTCAGCGCTCCATATATTTTTGATTGCTATGAAATGAGCTGACTTGGTCAGTCTATCTACGATGACCCAAATCGCATCATTTCTTTTTGTCGTCCTTAGTAAGCCCACTATGAAATCTATTGAGTTGTCCTCCCATTTCCATTTCGGAATGGCAAGGTTCTGCAACTCTCCGCCGGGTCGCTGATGTTCTGCCTTCATACGTTGACAATCCAGACATTATGACACGAACAATGCCACATCTTTCTTTATACTATGCCACCAAAATATTGTACACATATCCTTGTACATTTTGGTGCTTCCTGGATGCAATGTGTACTTGGCATAATGAGCCTTAGTCAATATTTCCTTTCTTAGTTTATTATCCTTAGGTACACATAATCTTCCCTTAAGCCACAATATTCTATTCTCGTATTCCACGAAATCGGTTGCCTTTCCTGCTGAAATTAACTCGCGTATCTTCTGCAGGAATAGGTCATCCTTTTGCGCGAATTTGGTCTTTTCGAGCAAGTTTGGTTCTAACTGTAATTGAGCCAGCTGTGCTCCCTGTGTACGAACTTTGTATTCGATGCCCATTTCTTTTAACTCTCGAAGTAACCTGCTTGACACAGATAATGATCCGACAAATTTTTGACTCAATGCATCTGCCTCAACGTTTGCTTTTCCCGGCATATAAGCAACGTCAAGTCATAATCCTTTATCACTTCCAGACATCGTCGTTGCCTCAAGTTTAATTTCTTTTGCGTAAATATGTACTTAAGCCTTTATGATCCATGAAGATCTCGCTTGACACTCCATAGAGATAGTGTCACCATAATTTTAATGCGAACACAATTGCCACAAGTTCCAAATCATGCGTCGAATACTTTTTTTTATGTTGTTTCAGCTATCTTGAGGCATAAACAATTACTTTCCCACACATCGTAAGAACATATCCTAATTCGAGCCGAGATGCATCGCTGTAGATCTGAAATCCCTCAGGTCCATCTGCAAGAGTAAGAATTGGAGCCGAGATGAGCTGCTGCTTCAGTTCCTGAAAACTGCTCTGACAGTAGTCTTTTTATTTGAATACTACTCCCTTTTGGGTGAGGCGAATCAGATGTGACACAATCTTCGGGAAGTTCTTTACGAATCTCCGATAGTAGCCAGCCAAGCCGAGAAAACTTCTGATCTCATTAGCCGATGTAGATTGTTTCTAGTCCACCACTGCCCCTATCTTCTTTGGGTCAACTGATACACCATCTGCTAAAATAATATGTCCAAGAATACCCACACTACACATCCAGAACTCGCACTTGCTTAACTTCACATATAACTGATGTTCACGAAGTGTCTGCAGTACGGTCCTTAAATGTTCAATATGAGTTTCTCTGTCTTTCGAGTAGATTAAGATATCATCGATGAAAACCATGATAAACTTGTCTAAGAAGGATCAGAATACTCGATTTATCATAAACATGAGAGCGGATGGAGCATTGGTGTCACGACCCGCACCCAAAAATCGGGCATGAGTCGTGGGTACGTCCAGCCTACGCCGCAGAATCGGCGGTAGAACGCTGTAAAGGTCCGTTCTAGGTCAACCATATCTATCTATATCTCACTGAAAAATCCGGCATGACCTCTCCAAAAGGAGGGCAAAACCACGCAATATATATATATAAAATCCTCTCCCAAAGGAGGCAACCACGCAATATATATATATCAATGATCTCAATCACAAAATCTAGAGGAAGAAATAAGCACGATATGATATAAACAAAGAAACAGAACCAAGAGAGCAAGACAATCCCAAAATAATACAGTCCAAGTCTACAAATAGCTACAACATCTCAAGCAACAAAAGAATAAGTACAGTCATCCAAAATACAAACCACTGGAAATAACCCAGAAAACCTACCTAGCTAACTAGGGTGCTATCGGCGTCTCCTCGGCGCACTCCTCCTCGGGGTCACAACAGTCGTCAATACCAGGCCCGTAGAACGTAGGGCAATAGTCCTCAGGATCCTCTGGAAAAATATGCCCAGTCAGGACTGGAGCGAAGTACATAACTCTGAAAGCAACTCCAAATGCATGGTAAGGTGTATATGACGAGCAATAGAAAAGTAATCAAGATGCACAGGAAATAAATATATTCTGGAGCACAATAAGTAGCTGCAATGTAAACTGGAGAACAATACAAGTAGTAGAAAAGTAACTGCAGGTGAGAAACATGAATACTAGCTAAGTGCCTTGAGCACAAGTTCGTTATGTGATCGGCTTAGGTTGCACATAAAAAATACTAAGATAACTCCGTTATGCGTGAGTTGCATAACCGACATACACATGAATACTGTTTGGCTTTGATCATATAACCAACTCATACTCCCCTCCCCCACTAATACTCTTGGATCCAACCATAACACGCTACGTACATGATAATAGCTGGCGCACACGAAGGCGAGAGCACAAGAAACACATGATAGCACATGAGAATCAATACCCGAAGCACATGATGAAATACACGTGATAGAGTACCCGCTGAACACGGTAAGGGGGATAGCATCTCATGACGGGATCCACTAGCACCAGCTCGTGTAACAATGTATCAGAATTAAGTATTACAGTTCTAGAACAGGTGATATAAACGCTATCATGAAATAGAAACTATCAGAGGTAGGTACTCGCCTGATGTCCTGAGCAACTGATGAGGATCGAGGTCCGGACCGGTGTCGCAAGGACCTAATGCGAAAAGCAAGGATTAAACAGGGTTCTAAGCATTAAAACTGATATAAAATAATTAAAAACAGGCTTCTAGGACTATTCTAGGTCGAACGGGTCAAACTGGTGAAATTCGGGTCAAAAAGTCAACTCGGGGTCCAAAAAGTCAACTCTAGGTCAAAACAAGGTCAAACGTTGACTTTTACGGTCAACGGGGACAAATTTGGTCAAAGCTAGGTCAAACTAGGGTGCCCCTGAAATTCTAGGTCAAACCGAGCTCATTAAGCTACTAAACTCACAAACTCGCCTAATCGAGATACCGGGATACCCTCGATATCCGATACCTCGCCCTAGGCCACGCACCCCGCTTAAACCCGCTAAAACCTATGCTAGCACGCGTAATTATATATATACAAACATATAAAAATCACTCCCAAGCATTTCCTAGGCTAATGCTCAAATACCCCGCTCGAAACTCAATACCTTGAATATCTCAAGGTATCGAGATACCTTGGTATCTCAAGGTATTGAGGTTTCGCTCTAAAACCCTCTAACTAGCTACCTAGCTATTAATTATGCACCTAGTTATTAATCTAGGCTAGGTAATATAGTTACCTATCATATTTATATATATCTAAATAGGTATCTACCTATATACATATATATCCACACATATATACCCATTACCCATTTCCTTACCTAATCATAACATATATATATATATACCTATCAAGATATCTATATATATATATATATATATATATATATATATATATATATATATATATATATATATATATATATAGGTATATAGATATCTATCTCTTAGATAGATAAAACTATCTATCTACCTATCTAGTATCTATCTATCTAAATATCTAATAACTATTTAACTAGCTATCTTATCTATTTATCCTACTATCTATCTATCTAACTTATTATCTATTACCTATCTATCAACATATATATATCTATATATCAAACTCTCTTCCTCACTAGCTACTACCCGCTGCTACTGCTGAAGCTTCTTATTCCTGCTGCTGCTGCTCCATGCTACTGCTGATGCTGCTGCTCTTGCTCTTTGTACTGCTGCTGCTGCTCTTGCTCTTTGTACTGCTGCTGCTGCAGCTATTCCTGCTGCTGCTGTGCTGCTGCTGCAATGCAGCAGCAGCTGCTCCTTGCTGCAGTCTGGAACCCCCCCCTCCATCACAAACACACACACACACACGCCTATAAACATACATATATATATATCACTCTATATATATATATACACACACATATAACTATATATATAACTACTA
The DNA here is from genome assembly GCA_036927795.1 of Iris macrosiphon. Taxonomy (NCBI): domain Eukaryota; kingdom Viridiplantae; phylum Streptophyta; class Magnoliopsida; order Asparagales; family Iridaceae; genus Iris; species Iris macrosiphon. Next base: position 265,253,718 of record JAYESA010000004.1, on the reverse strand, counting down.
GATAGATATATATACACACACTCTAAACACTCTCTAACACACACACCTACACTCTCACAAACACACTAATACACACACTCACACACAAATATATATACATATCTACATATATATGTACACTTGATATATATATATATATATATATATATATATATATATATATATATATATATATATATATATATATATATATATATATATCTACACACACTCTCAACTATATATATACACATAGACATATACATATACAAGTACATAAATATAAATACACACATATATATATAAATATATATACATAAACACACATACATATATATAAATATATATATATAGACACATATAAATACAAACACAACCACGCACACAACACTCAAACCACACGCCCTACTCACGCCCAACGATCCCGACACTCACCAATACCCTAAAATATATAAAATATAGCCCAAAAACTCTAGCACATACTCCCCGATACTAATCCAACGCGCGTACAAGCCCGAAACGAGGAAACCAAGTCGAAATGGCCGTTCGGTCATTTTGACGAACACGTGGTGCGCGGCTCGGAAAACCTCCTGAAACGCACACCAAACAAACTCGGAATCGGCCCAAAATTTACCCACGTGCTCTACACGATGTCTAGATCCTAGAAAAAGCAGTCCCGCGTCGATTCTAGGTCCGTGGCGGAAACGCACACGCACTTAGAATCGGCGACGACGAAAAGCCCCAATTTCGCCCGAAACGCCCGTTTCTCCGCGACACGGCTTCCCGTGTCCGAACGGAGACACGCACTCACCCTCTAGACACCTGACAACGTCTACCTAGGTCCATCTAACCTAGGGCATCACCCAAAATTGGGCCAAATTCGGATTCCACCCGAATTTGACACAAAACCTAATGTCAAAGTCTCTAAACTCACCTAAACTAGTTCCAACTTCCTTCTACGGGTAGGGTTAGGGTCTAGGAAGGTTCTACAACACTAATTACACTACACAAAAATAATTAGGAAGGGAAAAATTAGGTTTTACCTCTTGGGAGTTGGAATCCCAAGGCCAAAGTCTCACAACCCCTAGAAATCACCTCCCTCAAGCTCCAAGCCACCAAATCTAGCTCTCACACTAGATCTAAGCTCCTCACACCTAGGTTAGAGAAAATGGAAGGTTAGGGTTAGCTTAAAGAAGAAGGAATGGAAGAAAGAAAGAAGAAAAGTGAAGAGAAGCTTACTTGGAAGAAGAAGGAAGAAGAAAGGAGAAGTGGAGAAGAAGAAATGAAGAAGAGTGGAATGAAGAAGAATGCAAAGAGGGGAGGGGGCTGCTGCTGGAATCCCACGGGTGGGGGTAGGTAGGGGCCGGCCTTGGCAAATAAATGGGTACATAAGTCACCAAATTTCCAAAATGCCCCTATTGACTTGGTTTTGGGTTCCGGGTTCCAAAAGCACTCAAACTAGTTCCAAATCTCTCCAACTAACCTCCTAAAAATGAAATAATAAATTTAAGCCCCAAAATAATTCTCACAAGGGTGTGGGCTGGGTCGGACATGGGTCCACTAGGGTCGGACATGGGTCCAGGCTAGCCAAAACCCTAAAACAATCAAAATAAAAATAAGACAAGCACTAATTAATTATAAATATAAATAATTAAATACAATACACTATTTATCAAAAAAAAAAATATACCCTATTTTCTAGAATTGGGTAGTGACAATTGGTCAAACCAAAAGGCATAACCAAAAACTCGTAGTGTCCATATCTTGTACGAACAGCCAACTTCAAAATATCCTCTAGTTTGATCTTCAACTGGTGATACCCTGAACGAATATCAATCTTGGAAAATAATGTTGTGTCCTGAAGTTGATCAAACAAATCATCAATTCTTAGCAACAGATAGTTGTTTCGGACTATCGCTTTGTTTAATTTTTGATAATCTATGCATAGACGCATTGTGCCATCTTTTTTATTCACAAACAGCACTGGAGCTCCCCAAGGTGAAACACTGGGACGAATGTTTCCATGATATAGTAATTCTTGTAGTTGTGACTTCAGTTCCTTCAATTCGGCATGAGCCATCTGATATTGAGCTTTTGATATCGGCCGAGTATCTGGAAATGTGTCAATACTGAACTCAATTTCTCGGTCTGAAGGCATTCCATGTATCTCCTCTAGAAATACGTCGGGGAATTCTGCTATGACTTTGGTCTCTTCCGAGTCTGCACCCTTCATCCGAGTGTCCCGTACAGAAGCAAGGTACCCTTCACACCCCGAATATAGCATATGTCTTATCGTCATTGCGGATACCACCATCACAGTTTTAGCCGCTGGACTACACGAATAAGAGAACTCTGTCTTGCCAGGAATGCGAAACACAACTCTCTTCTCTGCATAGTCAATTATCGCATTGCATTCTCTGAGCCAATCCATGCCTTAGATGATATCGTAATCGGCGATGTCCAGGACTATTGAATCCAAGGACACATACTTTCCTCCAATGCAAATGTAAGCATCCCTGCAAATTAAACTTGCAGGCAAATCTATTCTGGACGGAGTGTTGACACTAAGATTCATATCTAACGGTGTCTTAAAAAATTTATATTCATTAGCAAATCCAGATGATATGAAGCTATGTGTAGCACAAGAGTCAAATAGTACACGAGCAGGTATTTCTCTGTAAAGTAATATACCGATTATGACAGTGTTTGAGGCAAGTACTTCTTCTTGAGTCAGTGCAAATACTCTACCTATCCTCATGGTTGTGGGTGCTGATCATTCACAATTGTCGCCTGTCGAGCTCGTGGCGCTTGTCCACAATTCTGATTGTACTATTGATCACGATTCTGATTGTAATATTGATCGTGATTCTGATTTCTTCTCCCACTATTGTACCACACAGCCTTTTGATCCAAACTGCCACACTTAAAACATCTAGCCCGACACTCGTCTTGACGATGTCTAATCCGCTTGCACCTATTACAGTACAGTCGCTGATAGGGTCCCCTGTTGTCATTTGTATTTTAATGCTTGGAAGCATCAGACCCGTTTGCTGCCATGGGTCATTTGTAGCTGTTCCCACAGTCGTGCTGTGTTGCCCCTCGAGGATAAATTTTTCTATCTCGATAGCCGCTTCATAGGCTTCCCGGTATGTCGCACACTTTCGGTTGAGAACATCACGATGTAAGCCCTCATTCAGACCTTCAATGAATCGTAGTCGTTTTGCCTCATTGTTCGGTATCATGTCACCGCCGAACTTGGATCGCTTTAAGAACTCTGCTTCATAGTCGTTGACGAACATGTTGCCCTGTTCGAACGCTACGAACTATTTTTTTCCTATGTCAGACAACTGGTGGAATGAACTGTGCGATGAATGCCTGCTTAAATGTCTCCCAAGAGACTTTGGCTTTGTTGGCACCGCATAATGCTTGTCTTTTGGACTCCTTCCAGTCTTCTGCTTTGAGATGCAGCTGCACAGCCACACAATCCACCCTTTTGGTGCCTTGTACATCCAACATACGGAAGATGTCCTCCAAAGTCTTTAGAAAGCCCATTACTTCCTCTGGTTTCACCTTGCCATTGAACTCACATGAATTGCAACTTTTGAATTCAGAAAATTTGAATGTCGGTCGCTTTCTTAGAGGCTGTTCCATCTTCTCTACTTCTACTACCACTGTCTCTTTTGCAGCAGCCACTACGGTCTTGTTGTTATTCTCAGTTAATGTAGCCACCAGTTGAGATAAGTTGTCAACTTGCTGCTGTTGTGCATCGAATCACGCTTGAAACTGGTTGGTAAGCTGCACTTGAAGCTCACAATGCTGTGCCTCAATCATCTTATGATGTGCATCGCTCTGTTTCCTTTGCGCCTCTAACATTTTTATTACTTTGTCCATTGGGTCAGACGACGATGTCGTCTTGGCACTATCACCCTTAGTTATCTGCAAAAGAAATAATTTTCATTAGCACTCATAAAATATTTATGGGCTTATTGTATAGAACATTATTTCATGCAACACTATCAAAAAGAAAATCATCTGAAAAAATCGTTATTGTTTAAAAACTTCCACTTGAAAACTAATTTTTAAAATCCGAGAAACTTTAAACTAGGCTCTGATACCAACTTGTCATGCCCCGGTTCCACAGAACGGATTCGTCCTCGCATTCAGTTCCGCAGAACCGATCTTTCTCGCTGGGCGTGTTGCCATACAAGTCTGGGGTTGCACTTGTACAAGGCAAGAACGTGCACACGTGTCAAATATCTTTTGTAAACAATTCTACCACACAACAGCAGATTATAAAACACATATTTGTATAGGAAAAAAAATAATTCTTTTCTTAATTCATTGCAACGAAGTACAATTTTCTCAACACCGAAATGGAAATGCCTGAACGACTTACATAGATTTTGCATAAAAGAAAATACTGATAGACTGACATGAAATAATGTTTTTATCCCATACATTATGCCCATTTATTACTTCTTGAAAATTTGAAAGCAGCTACTAAAAATCTTTGAAATACTTTAGAAATAGGAAGAAGCTTGAAAAGACTGCAACAAAAGCTTTTAATTCCCTTGAGCGCCCTTGGTATCTCGGTCACCTGGTTTGCCTACTGAGACGTGGGTCAATGCTTAACTTGTACTGGTGAGAAGAAATTGCCCACTCACCTAAACCAACACTTCTTAATTAAGGCAGCAGTTAAATAGGCAATATTATAAATGCAATATTACAATAGGCAACAGTTTATAAGCAACAGTTCATGCAGTAAAATATATATAAGCTTACACATATGGAATTCTTACCCCGGCCAATGGTCATTCACGTATAATTTACATGATTATTCTTATCGCCCATGTATAAGATATTATTAGTATGAACTCATTCTCACTGGGTTATTTATGGTATAGTACCACGATGGACATGCCATATAGGACTTTGATGGACGTACGGTGCGCCATTCAAAGCATTTAACAAGCCTTAATGAATGTCTCGCTTATACTCGGTGCTACCAAAGTACTACTATTTCCCCTGGACCGAACGGTCCCCAGTGCCCCAGGTCCCGTTCAAGGAAATTTACTAACTTGTGCACAAGTTATCCATGACCATACAATATATCTACAACTATATGATAAGCATAAATAGCAGTGTACGGTATTGAAACATTCAGAGCAATAATGCATATTTTTTCATTCTTATTTCAGCATACTTATTCATTTGATTCAATTGGTATTCCGTAGACTCCAATTTACCGCTAAGTCATGGCACCAAACCATGACACAATGATTATATCCTTCCCTGTTTTATATAATTGAACTTCCCTCTTATTAATGCAAATCTATTGATTGATTATAGTCGTATAAAACTTGTGACATTAGTGGATTTATCGATCATTGGACTTAGCAAGGTTAGAAGAGAATATTATTGATTATTGGCATGAATGAGTAGAGAAGAAGGGACAGAACCGCTCACCAAATAGAAAATATCGAGAAAGAAAATACCCTTGTTCGCTCAGGCTCCGGTTATGCGTCTATCTGTATTGGCACCAATATTTGGTTAGACTACCATCTTTATTTCTCTCAGAGTTCTTTAGAATGAATGCATACAATCGATGAAACTGGGTTAAACAATCAATCATCGAAAACCAATCACAAAAATGCATTCATCAAAACCAAGCAGCAAAAATCCAAAAAACCAACCAAAAATCCAACGAAAGCTATTGGACTCATTCCAACAGAACCCGATCCATCAATTGGAAATATTTATTGCATTATTCGTGATCGATTCTACCATAAAGTTTCCCCATACTCAATTTTGATTGAATCAATCGAGCCGCAAGCCTTATATAGTGCACCACTAGGAGCGGGACACTACACTAGTGGTTGAACGGCTAATGCTGGTCCCCTCGGGCCTTCAATCGCTGCCTTAGGAGGAGCTGACAACTTTCGGACTGAAGAAGCCTCAGGGTATAGAAGTAGGCATGAACCAATCATATGGTCAAATATCCCACATCTGAGACACTGGCCATTGGCTCTCCTACAATGATCTCTGGTGTGCCCTGGTTTGCCGCAATAGTTATATCCTGTTGATGCTGACTGCCTAGTGGATTGCACTAAGGTTATAGTTGGGGTTGGAGGTACAAACGTGCGAGGAGCTCTGACTGCTGGTGCTGGAGGTGGCGAATGAATACTGATGCTTCTCATGGATGAGTGAGACCTCTTATGGCCTCCGATCCTTACTACTAATCTCTGGCAGGCAAGTTCATGGGACCTAGCTTCCCTGAGTACTATATTGTAGGTGGCATAATTATGGCCCGCCGTAAATTGTTGGAGCTCTAGGTGCAGACCTTGCTCAAATCTCTTTGCTCGGTCTTCCTCGGAAGCTACCATATGAGGAGCAAATCGGCTAAGTCGGCAAAACTCTACCGCATACTGTTCAACTGATCTCGTCTGCTGACGAAGGTTGATGAACTGCTGCTGGAGCTGGAACTTGGCGATTGTGTGGAAATACTTTTCCTAGAAGCACTCCTTGAACATCTGCCAGTCAATAGGATTCAGAAGTGCCATTTCTTGTGCTGTCCACCAATCTTGGGCAAGGTCTGTTAGCTATGGCTTTACAACTGCTACCTTCTCATCCTCGGGGGCTTAGTCGCATCCAGGATGGCCTTAAAATTCTGGAGCCAAGAATCTGCTGAAACTGCATCTTCTGTGCCGAGAAACTTAGTTGGACGCAAGCGACTGACGTTGGATGCCGAGTTGAGACTATAACGCCCGTTGGTCTTGAGCGCTACTCTAACTCACTGGAAGAGAGTTGTGTTGGTTTGTCCTGTCCTTGCTGAAACTGTTGGAAAAGCTGGACCACTTGTTGCTGGAGTTGGAGTTATTATTGCTGTTGTACCATCATCATGGCTTAGATTATCCCTAACATGGCCCGCGAGCCTGCCTGTTATACTTAAAGAATTGGTCGTATTATCTGGGTTGGATGGGCTGGCTGAGTTGGTAAGAACGTTGGAGCGGACTGGACTGGCTGTCCCGACAAGATTGGTGGAACTAACTATACTGATTAGACTTGAGTGACTGACGGAGCCGGATGGGGAGCTACTGACGCTTTCCCTTGGTTCAATGGTGGGGCCTGATCCTGGCCTATTACTAGATCTATTTGCGGTGCAACAGAACCCTCAGAAGGAGGAGCAAGTGGGGTATCTTGAATGATAAGGACACAAGGCAATCAATAAGGGACAAAAATGGAACAATTATGTCAAGCAAGTTTTTAATTCAATGGAAACGTGAAGGTGCAGGTTCAGGTGGAGTTCAATCGAAGATAAGTAAATGATTGAGATTCTAACAAGATGAGTCCCTCCATAAATATGAAAAACGGACCTGTATGGGCCACCACTAAAACCTTGTCACGTTCCGCTCCCAGAATACTGGATAAATACGAGTATTGAGATGGCCAAGCATACCTTGCAGAATACCGAAGTAAGCTACAATGTGCTAAAGTTGTCTAGAAGACAAATGGGTGGACTCTAACATGCTATGACGTCAGTCCTAAGGCCGACAAATCCTAGTATCTCAATCCATCAACAACAATTTCAAGTGTATATCACACATGAATGTAAAAAGGTATCCCAAAATTCATACCACATATGATCATGAAGCTAGTGAATACAAAATGCTGCACTAGCAGAGTATAATTATATATGATCAAATATACCAGCCACGGTCTAATATATACATTATGTTGACCGTAGTCTCAAAAATATAAGGAGCTAACTCTGCCCCCTTGTTGATGCCATAAATCGAGATATCAAAACTAGAGGTGGAAGAAGAAAATCCACTCAAGAGCTTCGGCCGCAGTCCTACGAGTGTTAGCCATCTTGCTGGAAGTATGGAGGATCCTGGTTTTCTTCGGGTAAATTTGGCCAAGGAAAACCAGTGGGGTCAGAACCCCAAGCAACAAGTACCAAAAATGAGCTCAATATGGAAGACAAAAAATATCATAACATTAGCAGAAAAGAGACATATATAAAAATAAATATGGGTCGAGACTTGGACGGTACCAATGTACTTGTCTCGATAAAATAACTATAAGGACTGGTGCACTGATAACAAACTAACTATAAAGAAAGATAAGACGATGCGGCAAAAGGGCATAGGAACTACTCTAGATCTGGACCACAACCCTTAAACCAAACAAGGACCGTGGTTGCAGACCTTCACCTGAGCATAATTTTGCACTCTAACCATGCGCCGAAAGAAAATAAAATATAACAGAGCGAGCTTGTCAGACAAGGCAAACAACATATCCCAGCCAAACATGCCTACGCCTTGCTATATTAACTAACTAGGGTTATCACAAACCTATTTACTAACAATTGCATGCTTTGAAGAATATCGTTACCACCGACACTGCAGTCAACCCGGATGACCAAAGGTACACTTGTAATTGAACTAGTCATATTACGGAAAACATAACTTGTAACTTGTCTCAGATAAACATAAACTTGATCTTAAAATCATAATTTTATCTAATGGCATAAAATTGAATGTAAACTTATATTATAACAGAATATTTGCATATAAACTTGTATTGTGAACATAAACTTATATATACAATTATTTTGTAAGTACCGCAACACATCACAGATCTTGTAACCATATTATGTAACAAATTATATGACTACCACGGTACATCACAAAGTCTTGTATGTACCGTGGCATGCGTAAACTTGGTAGGTCATGGGGCTCTTTCCTAGCAGGGTTGGCCCATGCTTCATGGGGCCCTTGGAGATCGGGGTAGCCGGTAGCGCAATATTCTTCCCTTTATATGTTCTAGGTGAATCTTATCTTGTCTAATCATTACCAAATTATTTCAAGTTCTCGAGTCATAGGCAGTCAAAAAACTTTATAGGATGACGAGTTATGGGTACGAGCTATTCACGAGTTATCACTGACGAACTTATCATATCCGAGACACACGATACATTGGGCAATACTCATACTCGATTGCCCGATGCTAAATGCAAGAGGTTTATCATACGCAAACCATCCACAGTGTCATGGGGATCATAAACCCGTGTCAATATAGGGAAGCACAACATTCAACTATTCTCCAATACTAAACCAAGATGATGAATTAAAAATTGAAAGAAATATCAGATTTAGACAAGAAAATAGCCAATCACAGAAAATATGCAAGAGGGAAAAACTTATGCTGCATGATGAAACTGCTCGCCTCATAGACAACTTGCTTCATGGATTGCTTGCCTCATAGACAACTTGCCTCTTGGACAACTTGCCTCATTGACAACTTGTGCCTTATGGACAACTTGCCTCATGGACTGCTTGCCTCATAGACAACTTGCCTCATGGATAACTTGCCTCATGAAATGCTCGATGCATGGAATGTTCGACGCATAGAATGCTAGACGCATAGAATGTTCAACGCATAGAATGCTCGACGCATATAATGTTCGACGCATCGGATGCTCGACGCATAGAATATTAGACACATATAATTCTTGACGCATAGAATGTTCGACGCATATAATTCATCGTCCCCAACTCATCAGGTCCAAGAACAAGAAAAACTCAAAAATTGTTTTGGCCATAAAACCTTCAGTTTAACTCCACATTTAGCGTTTCAAAGGTCAAAATCATACGAAATTTAATTCTCCACAACATGGAATAATTAGTTTTCGAAAAAAAAGTTTTCATAGATCAAAACTAAGAAAAACTCATGGAACCCATGAAAAACCCTAATTTAAAACTCAGATATACTCAAATCTATACACCGAAACCAAAAACTTCAAGAACTAAAATAGATGAGGACATATAGGAGAATATTTTCTATCAAACATATTTTTAATTAACACATATATACGAAAATCCAAAAAATCTATGGCTTCACCGTTGAGCAAGATGTACTTTCTTGGAGTGGCCTCTTAGCCTCTACTTCTCACGGTCCAAGTCACAGCAACTTCTTCTTAGTGTAGTGTTAGGGTTTCGTCTTGAGGGAAAGGAGCAAAAGAAGGAGAAAAAAGTGAAAATAAAGAAGAATGAGGGAGGAGAGAGAAAAATCTCATGTATATACTAAGGGAAAAGGGAGATGATTTAGTCATAGGTTCAACCAAAATAAACCGAACCAAGTATCCATTCTACATGTTGGTCCTAAATCGGGTCTATGGCAATGCCAATAGGTATTCTACGGGTCTCGGGTAGTCTATCTAGACAACATAAATAAATACAAATGACAGGAAGCATTATGCAAATACAACAGAAATATATTATTAAAAAATAAATTTAAATATCATAAATTCAAGAAATACCAAATATGGAAACTGGTGTGACATCTCTATCCACCTTAGAAAAATTTTGTCCTCAAAATTTTACTAAGGCTAGTCGAGCTGGAAATTACGTTAGAAGGCTGAGAAAATCATAAATCATTTGTTAGAAAATAAATGACATAAAGAAAATTACTAGACTAAAAGAAATAACTGCAAAAATTAAATAATTCCACATAAGAACACACGAGAAAATAGAGGCATATGGATACGTATACCCCTAAGTAAGTCAAATAGAAATTCGTCATCGCTTGCCTATATTAACTCACACAAATGGATAAGAGCCAAGCCTTGAGGTAAGTCGGTACCAACGACTATATCAAGATCTTGACTCTAATCCAGGATATACCTTCATAATCGAGAAACATGATGGACATCACGTACCACGAGATACGGAGGTGAAAGAGCAGGATGAGAAACTCGTCTCTACTCGATGAAAGAATCGAGGCAATTGTTGTACTCTGGCGCAACAAAATGTAAGATCGTTCGACAAGAACCCAAGAATAAGACAAACTAAGAGAAACTCGGAAATCTTACCCATAATCGTAGCGTCTTCGGCTAACAACTTCTTTAGGATGCCGAAATCTTCTGTACGCGCACGCCTAGGGGCTGCGGCCCTAACTTGCTGCTGGTTCTGTCTTGCTTACTAGGCTTGTTTGGCTTGCGCAAACTGAGCCGGACGTTGCTACTGTAACTACTAAGTCAGCATCGGGAGAGACGCTGGGCTAGTGGTCGAACGACTAATGCTGGTCCCCTCGAGCCTTCAATCATTTCCTGTGGCGGAGCTGGCAACTGTCGGACTGAAGAGGCCTTAGGGTATAAAAGTAGACATGAACCAATCATATGGTCAGATGCCCCATATCTGAGACACTGGCCGTTGGCTCTCCTACACTGATCTCTGGTGTGTCCTGGTTTATCGCAGTAGTTACATCCTGTTGATGTTGACTGCCTGGTGGATTGCCTTGAGTTTATAGTTGGGGCTGGAGGTACAGACGTGCGAGGATCTCTGACTGCTGATGCTGGAGGTGATAACTGAATACTGATGCCTGTCATGTATGAGTGTGTAAAACCCCTTGATTAATTCTATAGATAGTCAGGTTTGGATTTAGAAAATTTTGGATTAGCAGCAGATGTTGAGGTTTAGAGTAGTGTTGTCTGTTATTTTATTTAATTAAACCCTTGGCGCACCCTATCATTGTTCAATTATTTGGAGCCCATTATCAGCCCATAAATTCTATCAGACTATTGTACTTCTGACTTGACTCGCCAATTTAGGCACTGGACTTTTCGTCACACAAAAATCAAATCCGTTGTGCCTTAAATTAATCACACAACTTCCCGTATCCTAAAATCCATATTTAATTCCGTATCGGACACCTGTGTCGTTATCCTCAATTTTGAGATAACAACTTAACCCGTTGAGCCGGACCAACTAAAGGGTCCAAGATTGACTCCAAGCCCCCACCATTTTTGACCTTTGTGTCATTTCCAAATTTTGACCCCAAGTGCCCCATTTAATTTAAAAGCGTGGGACACTTTAATTCTATTTAAATTGGAGATACCAATTTTGTCTAATCCTATTTTAATCCCCAAATTAATCCCAATGCCCATTTAATTAAACCCATGCCAAACACCCAATACCCCCTCACCATGCAAATCACCTAACTCCATTTTTCCCACAATTTTTGTATCATTTCATGTGTTCGTGCAATTTCCAGAATTTAAGGAGCTTAGTTGCAATTTATTAATTTAGGTGTCCTCACCCTATTGGCCACGACCAAATGGAGAGCTTACCATATGTTGACCGTAGTCAACATTTCCCTCCCCCTCCTTTGCATGAAGAAATAAATTTACTCATGTGAAATTCTAGCCCTCCAATTGGAATGGGCAAATCACCACCATCCAATCTACCCACACTCCCCTATAAAGCATTAACATCACCCTCACCCTCACCCTCACAATAAACCAAGCAGGCCCTAATCCCAAGGAGCCTAGAAAACCCCCCTCTCTCTCTCTCCTACCTCCTCCACTTTATTCTCCATGCAAACTTCTTCCTCTTCCTTCATTCTTCTTCTTCTTCTTCCTTTATTCTACTTCTCCCTTTCATCTCACTGAGAGAAACCCCCCGCAGCGGCTCCGACTACAGTCCTGCCTCCTACTGCCTTGCTCTTCCGGCGCCACTGAAGGTTCTCTCTAGCCCCACGGTACAGTCGACCCGCTGTGCAACTCCGGCGACTGACCGAGCCACCGTTCCAGCCAGTTCGAGCCGACCGACCCCCTGTGCAGCCCCGGTCCCGACCCACAGTGCAGCCGACCGCTGTGCGACTCCGACGACTGACCGAGCCACCGCTCCGGCCAGTTCGAGTCGACCGAACCCCTGTGCAGCCCCGATCCCGACCCACGGTACAGCCGACCGCTGTGCGACTACGGCGGCTGACCGAGCCACCGCTCCGGCAGTGCGGATTCGACCCGCGCAGCTCCGGTGCAGCCATCCCTCATCTGATCTGATCTCTTGTCCGGCCGACTGCCAACAGCAGCCCTGACTCCGGCCGTGCGACTTCCCCGTCCGGCCTCCTCCCTGACCGGCCACACTCCACCACTGGCCACTCCGACATTGTCAACCTCATCGAGGTCGACTCTCCCCCTCTCTTAATTTTATTCTAGATTTCTATATTGTATTAATAGGGATTTATTTACATATATTCATGTGATAATACTAGCTAGAGTTTAGGTTTCAATGTTGTATATGATGTAGTGTTTTGAGGATATATGTAGATATAGTTGTTAGGGTTTAATGGTTATATATTGTTGGCATATATATGGTTAGTGTAGTATAGTACTTGAACAATATTGATTAAGGTGAATGTGATTTGGGTTAATATTGACTAAGGCCAATGAGGATTAAAGTGAATATTAATTATAATGACTTGAGGTTAAGGTTTAATAGTTAACTTGGGTTTTATTTATCATCGGTATATTAAAATGGATTTGAATGATAGACATTGAGATTTAGGGTTTAACATATTTATTTATGTGTATGGTAATATGTATGGATGAGCAGTTATTGTGGGTGAAATAATACTGAGGGTTGAGGAAGACCAAATATTTAATAAGTAAATACAGTCAGGGATTTAGCATACCTGGACTACTGAACCATGTGGTGAATATGGTAAGAATAAGGATTGGTCGATGAGAGTGTGCAGATGACTAGTTGATTTGACTATCGTACCGATAGTCAACCGGGGTCAACCCCCTAGTGTATTATCCCTAGGAGTAGAGACTGAGACTGAGTTTAGGTGTGGATGTGTGTCGCATCCCTGTCTGACGTAGAATAGATTATTGATTATTGGTTTGTATCTCATCTCTAGGTACTGCGGGACATGAGGGCTTTGACGTAGTACCGGGACCCCGTCATCAGCAGCCTCGCGCAGGCAAGTATACCTTGCCTTTGTTGCACTGTTTAAATTCAGTTATTTTTAGTGGCATATTTATTTAATTTAATATTATATAACTGTGCGCGTCCGAGAAGACTCGGGTGCAGTCAACAAAAACGTTGACATTAGGACTTGTGTCTAGTGGACCCACCTAAAGTTGTGGAGTTATTGGTATGACTCCCTAGGCCTTGACACATTTCTTACACGTATTGTGAGTCTCATGTAGGGCACAAACTTGCGTATGTGGTTGGCCACCTGTATGTGTAGGCGTGCGACGGATAGGGAATAACTGCTATTAACGATGCACGATAGAAGACTTAGCAGTTATTAGTAGTCGGAGCATAGAATATTGTGGTAGGAAGGTCCAATCCTTGTCCTTGTTTGGTTGTAAGGTTGGACTATTGTTCTAACGATAGACTATGAGCCAGTGTTACGACACCTCAGCGTAGTAGCTAAGGCGTGTTGTGGATACGACATGCATAGATCATTGGGCGGGGAGGACGACTAGTAGGCGTATGGGATACCCACCTCCTTTATACAGATACCGCACTCGACGGAGTGATACGGATGTATATGTATTGCAGATACCACGTTCTTTAGAGTGTTGGATGTTACTTGATGATATTGCAGATACCACACTCTAAAGAACGTTGGACGTTATACTATTTCAGATACCATGCTCCTCGGAGATGGACGTTATTATATTTCAGAGTGTCCATGGTCTGGGGGCATATGTGGCATATACTAGTCAGTCACGACGATTGGCAAATTACGTCAGCATATGTCTAGCCTACACTTTCCCTACGCACTATGTTGTCCTTAAATTACATTCACTTAGATGGTTAGCACACCCCCCTTTATTTATTCAGTATTTACTTTATGGCATATATTTTTGTATCTTGTTACGTCCCTCTGAGGACCTGGATCCCTTCCAGGTTGTTTGTGCAGTTGCAGGATATTTGATCTAGTAGAGTGTGGACGTCATTGCAGTTATATTTATATTTCCAGCTATTTTAGTCATGTATTACTTTCCATTTTATTCTGCTTTTATGGCTTAGTGTTTATAGACCTATATTGTTCTTCTGGTATATTCGAACGGATGTATTATTGGACTGCAGACTGATGATACGTATCGTTCTTTCTTGAGATTACTTACCCTGGATTAAGATTTAGATTTAGTTTTTGTATGTTAGAAATAGATTATTACTTGGATAACTTGACCATGGACAGCGTAAGTGCACTTCGTCGGGTCTATTAAATTAGAAAGCCCTACGGAGTCGTACCAGTTGGCCATTGCCATGTATCTGGTCCCATAGATTTTGGGACTGGGGCGTGATATGGTTTTAGTGGTGGCCCATGCAGGTCAGAGCAAATTATTTCAGTTACGTTACTGTACCGAACGAGCCTGCAACTTAGGATTAATGTGAATAAGATCTCAATCCATAACCGATTTTAAAACTCCTCTTGTATGTGATTATCGCCCTTGGACTTCCAATTTGTATTCGTTCAATTTCCGTCAATATCGTTATCATTGTTTCTCATCCCCTATTATTCGAAAGACGGACGCTTGCGCCTGATGGGTTCCTCCAGAAGAAGATCGCAGTTCAGACGGCAGAAGACGTAATTTGTGCAATAATCTCTGAGAAGATTGTTACCCTCAGTAGGGTAGGCTGATAGGTTCTTTTGGATTCTAGAACTAGTATGGATGGGTAGCAAGAGAATTAGAGTTTCGTACTCGAGATAGCAGTGATCTTGGAAGTACAAGGAGCTGGAAAGATTGTTGATCAAGACCTAGAATAATCTAAGGAAATGCATAGCCCGATGCTGGAAACTAGTGGTTGTATATGATAGCAATATCAGGAATGATATTATGGACTAGAGAAGATAAAATTTCAGGCTCTCACTTGGAAGATAATGATCTGATTTCAGGAATTCTAGTATGTGTTTGAGTGATACCATTATTGTCCTATGTGACTTGGAGAGATAAATAACGAAAAGAAGAAATTTAAGGAATAAAATTTTAGAAAAAATTTGAGGAGAAGAGAAATTATACTTTAGACAGGGAAGAATTTTTCTTTCAGAGGATTAGTGTGGTAAACAGAACAGGAGAATTTATTTTGAGGTTAAGTCTGGACGATGACACCGTCCTAGCATGAGTTGATTGAGCCAATACCACGCGACACTAGATTGTTGACGTGATTACGTTATTTATGGCCACCATATTACCCTGAGTTTGAGTTACTTCAGGGAGCCTGGGAGCATGGTGCCCATCTACCTTAGGAGTATACAACGCATGAGGTGTACCAGTGTACCACCATATTATATCAGGGTTGAGGATGTGATTCTAGATAATCTTCCAGGCCTGCCACCTGACAGAGAGATAGAGTTGCTATAGAGTTAACTCCAGGAGCCGAGCCAGTTACTTCCCCCGTTTACAGACTAGCACTGAAGGATTTGGTTGAGCTGAAAGTCCAAGTTGATGATCTTTTGGATAAGGGTTTCATACGGGCTAGTGTATCTCCATGGGGAGCACCCATTCTGTTTGTACCGAAGAAGGACGGGACGGTACGCTTGTGTATCGATTATATGGCGCTAAATACTGTAACGATAAAGAACAAGTATCCACTGTCGTGCATCGATGATTTGTTTGATCAACTTAGCGGTGCATGTGTATTCTCGAAGATCGATCTCAGATTCGGTTATCATCAGATCAAGGTACGGAGAGAGGACATTCCAAAGACGGCTTTTCGGACGAAGTATAGACACTGTGAGTTTCTAGTCATGATTGTTTTAACCAACGTGCCAGCAGTATTTATGAGTTTGAGGAATAATATTTTCTACCAGTACTTGGATAAGTTCGTGGTGGTATTTATCGACGATATCTTGGTATATTCCAATAGCCAGGAGGAGCATGAGAGGCATCTCAGGATCGTGATGGAGACGCTGAGACAGGAGAGGCTGTACGCCAAGCTCCGTAAATATGAGTTATGTTTGGATGGGGTACCATTTCCGGGGCACATAATCACCGGAGATGGACTAGCAGTTGACCCGGAGAAGATAGCTGCAGTTGAGACATGGCCAACCCCTGCACCTGTTACAGAGACTAGGAGCTTCCTCGCACTTGCCGGATATTATCGGAGGTTCATAGAAAATTCTCGAGGATTGTTGCGCCTATGATGCGACTGACACGTAAGGGAGAGGAGTTTATCTGGACCGACGAGTGTCAGGCGACTTTCGATAAGCTGAAGAAGCGTCTGACATCAGCACCAATTTTGACACTACCTTCAGGATCAGGAGAATTTGTAGTGTATAGTGATACGTCTGGGAGCGGATTGGGATGTATACTGATGCAACACGGCAAGGTGATAGCCTACGCATCGAGACAGCTGATAGTTCATGAGAAGAACTATCCGACGCATGACTTGGAGCTAGCTGTAGTGATATTTGCACTAAAGCTATAGAGACATTACCTTTATGGTGAGCGTGTTAAGATTTACACAGATCATAAAATCCTGAAGTACATCTACACGCAAAAGGAGCTCAACATGAGGCAGAGGCGCTAGCTAGAGTTGATGACAGATTATGACATTGAGTTACAGTACCACCCTGGCAAAGCAAATATCGTAGCAGATGCCTTAAGCAAGAAGCCCATGGCATACTTTTTGACGACTCAGCGACAATTGCTAGAGGATCTCCAGGAGCTTGGGATTGAGATTGTATTGCCAGGCATGGATGGACAGATGGCCAGTCTCGAGGTTCAGTCTACACTGATTGAGAGGATCAGGGCAGCCCTGCCTACAGACGCGAGATTTTGACGTCTACGAGAGAGGACAGAAGTCGGCATGCAGACGGGACTCAGGATTCACGAAGATGGAATATTGAGGTGTGGAGATCGCCTATACGATCCGAGAAGCGAGCTACACCAAGAGTTGATGACCGAGGCTCATTGCTCGATTTAATCTATTCATCCCGGGGGTACGAAGATGTACCAAGTTTTGAGGCAACATTTCTGGTGGCATAGGATGAAGAGAGAGATTGCAAGATTCGTGGCAAAATATTTAGTTTGTCAGCAAGTCAAGGCTGAACATCAGAGGACTGCAGGATTATTGCAGCCGCTTCCCATACCCGAGTGGAAGTGGAAATACATTACCATGGACTTCGTCACAGGATTCCCGTGGAGCCCTAGCGAGAAGGACGCAATTTGGGTTGTCATAGACAGACTCACCAAGTCTGCATATTTATTGTCCTTCAGAGTTGGGCAGTCCACGGAGATTTTAGCTGACATGTATATGAGGTAGATAGTACGACTACATGGAGTGCCTGTCAGTATCGTATCAGATCGTGGTTCCAGATTCACGTCACATTTTTGGCAGAGTATGTAGGAGAGCCTAGGAACTCGTCTCAAGTTCAGCACTGCATATCATCCACAGACTGATGGCCAGTCAGAGCGCACGATACAGATATTAGAGGATATGCATGATTGATTTTGGAGGATCTAGAGAGGACCACCTACACTTTATAAAATTCTCCTACAATTACAACTACCAGGCTACAACTACCAGGCTAGCATACAGATGGCACATTATGAGGCACTGTACGGCAGAAAATATAGGTCACCAATTTTTTTGAAGTGACGTGGGAGAGCGTCAGATGCTTGGTCCTGAGTTAGTGACACAGACAGTGGAGAAGGTCTGTCACGACCCGCAACCGATATAGGGGTACGAGAGCGTGGGTACGTCCAGCCTACGCCGCAGCATCGGCGGTAGAACGCTGTCTAAGTCATGTAACTATCTAATCAATCTCACATGAATATCCAACTCCATAAGGAGACATGGATATCACAATATAATGCTGAAAATACTCAATCACATAAGCTAAAGCACGATGAGATATCGAAGCAAGCAATGAAATACAAGACAAGGCTAACGACAAAATAACCATACCTGCAATTTAATAACATCCAATCCCCAAGTGTCGGAAACAAGTCCACTATGTCACAGTCTGAAAAAATATATCCAGTCAAGATTGGAACAAAATACACCTCTAACAGCAGTTCCACATATATTGATAAATCTATAATACAGTGTAAAAAAATACAGACAGATATAAAAACTGGCAAGAAGGAATACTGACGAGCATGGATATACTGGAAACAGAAATACTGGAATAAGGAATACTGAAGCATATAATGTACATCTAGAAATGAAATAGAAATCCAAGTACACGCTAGAATAATAAACTGGTATGTAAAGGTGTACAAGAACAAAACTAGAACATGTGGGGATGCTAGATCAATACACTAGAGATACATGTCAAGAATCATCCAACTAAGTGTGTAAAATATCAGCATATTATGTGATCGCCTTGGGACTGATAAGACTCATTACATTGGTTAGCGATCATCCTTAAGGTCAGGCTAATCCATCCGGATAGCTATGATGCGAGTAATAGTCAGGCTAACCACATGTAACAGTGATGATGCATGTAATGGTAAGGCTGCACCGACGTGAGGCATGGGTGAGCTATGATGCATGTAAAGTTGGGTATGATCACATAAGCTACTAATATTTCCCCGTTTTCCCCCCAGCTAGCACGATGGATTCCAGATCACGACTCCTCCTGACAGGTCTCAATGATGCCAACTCGTGTAAAGAACAGTGTCTGAGTCATGTACGCTATACAACAAGAGTTATAAAAATAATTAACATAATGGAAACTGTCAGAGAATGTACTCGCCTTGGGTCCTTAGCTGTCAATACCAATGTCCTGTCCCAGAGTATCGTCTGGATGATCCAACAGTCCTATGGACATATGATAAAAAATAATATTTGTATCAGATGCTACACTAACACAATCATATACATCGAACTCAGGGCTGTGCCAGGTTTGGCACTAGTCAACTAGGGTCAAGTGCGTCAAGTTGCATGGGCGTCGCGTCTGTAATTCCGTAAATTCAGACAGTCGGTGATACGGTCCTTGCCAGTATGTCAGTGTACATATGGCAGTCTGCTATCATACTACATGGGCACAGGTCAAGGTGGCTACGGGGTATTCATAATCACATTAGGGTCATCTAGTATGTGGGCATATAATATCTATTATTATTTATTATAGACATTAATTCTAACTAATTATAATTGTAATAGATATATACATTTTAATATACTTAATAGAGCTTATATTATATATATATTTATGTACGTATACATATACATTCATTCTTATTAATCATAGCACATACATTAATATTCATTGGTATATATATATATGTGACCCAATTTACATAAATAATAAATACAAGTATATACATTAATTGAATACATACATTATACATATTTATATATACACTATACATATATATTAAATACATACATACATTATATATTAAACATACACAACAATATATATTAAATTAATTATACTAGTATACATTTTATTAAATACCTATTATATGAAAATACCAATTACATACATACATAAATATATATATATATATATATATATATATATATATATATATATATATATATATATATATATATATATATATATATATATATATATATGAATACATATATATTATTACGTATGAATGCATGTATACCATATGAAAATAAAACAATATACATACATATACATATGTATGTATATGAATACATATATATACTATTATGTAGGAATACATACATACTTTACATATATACCAATATATATATACACTATAATAGGAGGGAAGAGGGAGAGGAGCTCACAGTCGATGGAGGTGGTGATTGGTGGTCGTCTCAGGCGAGTCGGCCGGAGGGGAGTAGCCGGAGTGCAGCTGATGAAGGTCGGGGAAGAAGTTCAGATGGTGGTGGTGGTGGTTCTCTAATGGTGGTGATATGGAGTCGATGATGATGGTGGTGGTGATGCTGCTGCTTCGGGTGGCCACCGGGGGAGGAGCTGGTCGGAGAAGGGAAGAGGGGAGGAGCTGTGCTGGATGCAGGGAAGTCGGTTCAGGCGAGGAGGAGGCTTTGGCAGCTCGTCTGGGAGAAGTTCATTCGGAGTGGTGATTCCGGCGGGAGCTCGTGATTGCTGTGCCGGAGTGCAGGCTGAACTGCGGGGAGCTCGCCGGATGTCGAGGGTGGTGGAGTGAGGAGTATGCAGGGGTGGAGAATGGTGAAGCTTCGGTCGGGCCGGAGTTGTAGCGAAGAGCCAGAGAAGAAGAGATAGGGTGGTTCGGGTCGATGAGGGTGGTGTCGGCTAGAGTTCGACCGGAGCGCCGAGGTCGTCGTCTCCGTTGCTGTGGTGTTCGTCGACCGCTGTGGAACTCACGGTGGGGTCTCGGGGCTCAGGCCGACTGAAGTGGGGAGCGGCCGAGGATGAGCTCGGGGTAGCTCGCCGGATCGGGGAGATGCAGCGGGATGAGCGGTGGATCTCGTCGGGAAACGAAGACGAGGGTGGCTCGTGGAGTTATGGAGCTGGCCGGACTGGTGCTCAGGCAGGGGGAAAAAGAAGAGCTGCGGGAGGAGTCGGCTCCGGTGTGGAGGTCAGGGCTGGTGGTGCTGGGTCGGCTGGCCGGAGCGGGGTCAGGGCTCCGCCGGGCCGGGGGTGAACAGTGATGCTTGGCTTGGCATTTTCCCCCCTTCTTTTCTATTTTAAAATCAAAGGAAAGAAGAAGAAGGGAAGAAGAAGAAGAGAAGAAGAAAAGAAAGAAAAAAATAAAGAAATGAAGGAGAGAGAGTGGCTACGGTTGAGGCTTATGAGGAGGTGGGGGGGCTTCCCTAGGTTTGGAGATTAGGTCTTGTGTGATGAGACATTAAATAGGGTGGTGTGTGTGGGAATAAAGGGTGATGATGCACTCATTTAATGGAGGGTCAAGATTTGACATGGAGGGATTTCTTCATGTGGGAATGAGGGTTGTTGATTAGTCAATATTAGGGCTTCTCCATTGGTTTGAACCAATGGGGTGTTGACACCTAAAGCAAATTTGCAAATTAGCCTTAAATTTGGGTATTTGCACAGACACATAAAATAATGCAAAATTGGTGGGCGATTCGGTGTTTGGTATTTTGTAGGGTGAGGGGGTGTTGTATGTTTGGTATGGGCTTAATTAGTAGGGTACTGGAATTAAATTGGGATCAAACAGAACCAGTCAAAATGGTATCCTCAAATTAATTAGAAATAAATGTAAGCCGTGTTCTAAAATTAATTAGGAGTACATGGGGCCAAAATTAGGTCGGGTCATAATTATCATTAGTAAAGAAGACTCAGAACAGAGTATTACCCTAATTTGGGTTATACGAAAAATGGGTCATAATTTCCTCCAATTTTGATTGGAACGCACAACGATACAAAATGAGAATTTATTTAGAAATTAAATAAACGTACGCGACGAATATTGTGCAGCTAAAACAAAACACAAGAGAGCATAATTATGAGTTGCAAAAAGGTCAGAATGGAAGGAAGGCATGTCTAGGGCAAGGCTGTGAAATTTGTTGGTAGGCAAAAGCTAGGGTAGCGCTCCAAATATCGAAGCAACGACAATGCGCAACAATTAAATAAATTTACGGTAATTAATTACTACGTCCAATAATTTAATTCTAAATAAAACAATTAAAATACATAATCCCATAATTCGGACATGTGTTCGTCTAGTGGGCTTCTAGGTCAAGTCTACCAGCTCAAACATTAATGAACACTGTAAATATATAAATACACATCTCATGTAATTATTTAAATTAAATATACTTATCATGCAATTATTTAAAATAACTACCACAATATTAAATATTTATAAAAGTCGAAAATATCCCTGTTTTTGGAATGTGGTAGTGATACGTCTACCCTCCTTAAAAGAATTTCGTCCTCGAAATTTAAAATCCTCATAGTAGTGTTTATTCATCATATTATTTTCCATCAATAGTTAAATTCACCAACCCACAAAATCCTGAAATAATCCACCCTGTCATTTCACATATTTCAAAAATTCTGAATTTTTTGTATTCCTGAAATTCCTCAAATTTAATCATCGAATTCCATTCGTATCGTAATCTCCTCAGAATCTGATGTTAGTAATTAAAATCCGAAATTTGATATCTAATCCTCTAATTTAATCCAAATAATGCACCTTTTTATAATTTAAGAAATTTCCATCTAAAAACACTAATCCATGAATCCAAATAAAATTTTTAAAATCTCTTCCAAAAAGTTTGTGTTTAAACACTAATCCATTTATCATCTTACTCCTCAATTTTGAGCAAATCACTAGATACAAATTTTTACTATCCAATCCTTTCATTGAAGTCCAGTCAATGCATGTTTATAGAATTCAAATCCTCATCCCAAAATTTAAAATCGAACACTAATCCATTAGTGATCTCAATCCTTGATTTCTTTTCCACACCAAAAACAATAATGTAATAGTTATAAAATTTTCAATACCACATTCAATATAAGTTCATGACTTGCAGGCCAATGAACATAATGATAATCTCCTTAATTTTCTCAAGTTTTTAATAATAAATCTCAATCATTTCATAATCTTCATAAAATCAACGTTTTAACAAGATCGCCATTCCTGTCATATCAAGTTCTCAACTTTTTGTTTAAAATTTTTGTTTATCCTCGAATTTTAAGGCGCATTGTCTCTTTCTGTCAAACCACATCCTCTTCATTGATTCTTTACTTACAATCAATCCTCAACAATCAAGTCTAAGGGAATCCTACCTACAGTCACACAACACATAATACAACACGTATTCTAGATAAATACGCAATCCAGATGAAACATGCATGGTCATAGTCACTTTCGTCGTGGTATTAAGGTCTCTATCGGGGTGTACTACTAGCTATATTCTAGCAAGAAAATCACGGATACACGCTACGGTACTAAGGAATAATCGATCAAACAACAGACGAAAAAGGAACAGAAGGAAGGAACAGAACATAGTCTTCTAACCCATTACTTGGATATCTTCGTCCTCTAATATACACTTAACTCTGGCACATTCACTAACTAATTTCTATTCTTGTACAATGATATCCATATCAGCTAATCATTAGTCCACAAGACATCTATGAATACATACTCATTGCATATACCTGTCTATTGATACCTAAATCTGATACCAAGAATCTTTAATATACCCATAGGTCAAATGATGCATGTAAAGTTTGATACCTCTATCTCTTTAGGTACCTCTGTTCTACTATAAGTACACCCACTGCTAGTTCTCGTTCCACTATAATTGTTCATACTAGTTGTTCTTATCACTCAAGTGCACACCAAGTGTAATACACCATACTAAGTACTGTTCTCCCTAATACAACTCTAGATGGACACCCTAAATCTGTTTGTAGTGCCATCTTAATCATGCCCAAGTCAACAGATCCTTACGTATGCACTTCATCCACTCATATACTAATATATATATTTCTTATCCACCATAAAAAATTTATCCTCAAAATAAGATCATCAAAGTTTAACTTCTCGAACGATTTAAAATAAAAATGCATATACTTCCTCAAAAGCCAAATACTCAATATCGAAATAAAATTTTAATCACTTCTAAAATCTTTATAGCCTTGACCATGTTTATTGAATCAAATTTGGAATCCTCAAAATTTAATAACATAGAATCTCAACTCCTCAAAATTCAAAAAAATTGAAATTCATTTCCACTCTTCAATTTTTAAATCCACCATTATACATATAAATGCTCACGGTCTCTAATACTCAAGGTGCACTCAATTATACCCATTGTCTACAACTCTCGACTGTGTACTAAAATTTGTACTGCCCGAATCACTTGCACTATTACTTCCAAATGATCAAAGTTATCATCACACGTATTTTCTCCAACGAGTTTCTATCTATATTAACTGATATACTAAATTAAGATTACCATACAAGGCACTTGCTATTAGCGCCTTGCTCAACTAATCCTCGATATAGAATCATTAGTACCCTTGGTATGATAACACCAGTTCCATCATCAGATCATCTCATCAAACTTATTAGAACTCATAATTATTCGCACTAGTTATAATACCCATGTTTCACTTCACTCTCAAGGAATATATCTCGATTTATGCATTCACAGACTGTTACACTAGTTTGTGATACACTTCATATCTTACATAATCCATCTTGATGCTTCTCAACCCATGACACACCATTAGAATTTTCTAATACTCATGCTTCCATTTTCATGAACTTTTGTTTTTCGATACTTATCACCCACTGTGCATCCTGTACATACCTTCTAGGCACTCTTTCACCTATTGCTTCTAATACATTACTTGTCTCAATATCAGGTGGTACATTCATATATCGGTACACTCAGATCAAATCACTTGTCAAGGTCCTTCTTTTCTTTTATCTGTAACACAAGTCTCACTACTTAGTACAATGTATTCTTATTCACTCACACTTTCCTATACACTTATGGGTATCCTCCTACTATGGCATACTTATTAATTTTCTTTATGCATATGCACTTCTTTACTCTTGACACACCCAAGTATCACTCATTAAATTTAATATCATGCTCCATTAATCTTTAACACAATTCCTTGATACTTAATTGTTTACATATAACCACCAACTACATGAATTCATGACTATCCGGGACTGGCATGCTGACTCTGATACTAACTCTTGGAACCATCACTGACACTCTATGCTCTCCTTCTACTTATAGTACCAATACTAACCATAATAACACATATTATAAAACTATTGCTACGAGGTACTATGCTATAGATTAACTCTAGATTAAGGCCTACTGCTCATATGTCCAACTAGGAAACACTTACAAACTCACAAGCAATACTCAGTCAATACTAGTACAAGACACAAACATAATTGTAAGTCACTAACTATCATACTAACAAGGAATCCTCAAGGAAAATAAGCATCAAAAGGAACCGGATCAAGGACTGAAGGTATCTTTACTGCTAGTAAAGAAAAGAATGATGGAATAAAGTCCTGTAATAACATAAATAGATAAGTGTTGAGATGATACTTTAAGAACCAATTTAAGATACAACATGATAATCATACACGTCTGTCCGAAATCATGACACTTAGAATCCTCGCCACGCCAGTAAGCATAGGTGCGATAAACGACAGGTTCCGTAACTAAAGTATGTAATCCTATAATCATGTCATCTAGAATCTTCGCCATGCCAACCGGTATGGCTGCGAAAGACTCTAAATTTTATAACTAAAGTATGTACATCAAAGTCAAGTTCCTACGTTCTCGTTACGACAGCTAGTATGGCTGCGATAACTCTAGGTTCCATAACCAAGGTAGACATTTTTTTTTACCTTTCTTACTGTTCTCATCAACATATGTCATCAGATGATACCGTAAATTCTAGTCCGTAAAATTCATCTCGATAAAAATCAAACTCAACAACGATACCAAGAGTTTAAATTTAACAACTGGTCAACAAGAATCAAACTCAACAATGATACCAAGATTTTAATTTAATAACTGCTCAACAAGAATCAAGTTAATAACAACAAGCGAGAGCGGATGGAAACGAGGAAAAAGATTTAAATTGGAAATTATAATAAGATTCTCAAGGGGTCATCCCAGGAATCTCTCAAGAATTTGTGATTGAGTATCCTCTCTCATCCTAGTATCCTATGTCCTATATTCTATATTAGGCACGCAGTAGTACAACTAAGATATCGCATTACCACGACATCGCACAACTTGCGAAGTCTGACCTGCATGGACCACCACTAAAAATGTGTCACGATCCGCACCCGGTAAAGGGGTACGAGAGCGTGGGTATGTCCAGCCTACGCCGCAATATCGGCGGTAGAACGCTGTCTAGGTCATGTAACTATCTAATCAATCTCACATGAATATCCAACTCCATAAGGAGACATGGATATCATAATATAATGCTAAAAATACTCAATCACATAAGCTAAAGCACGATGAGATATCGAAGCAAGCAATGAAATACAAGACAAGGCTAACGACAAAATAACTATACCTGCAATCAATAACATCCAATCCCCAAGTGTCGGAAACAAGTCCACTATGTCACAGTCTGGAAAAATATATCCAGTCAGGATTGGAACAAAATATACCTCTAACAGAAGTTCCACATATATTGATAAATCTATAATACAGTGTAAAAAAATACAGACAGATATAAAAACTGGCAAGAAGGAATACTGACGAGAATGGATATACTGGAAACATAAATACTGGAATAAGGAATACTGGAGCATATAATGTACATCTAGAAATGAAATAGAAATCCAAGTACACGCTAGAATAATGAACTGGTATGTAAAGGTGTACAAGAACAAAACTAGAACATGTGGGGATGCTAGATCAATACACTAGAGATACATGTCAAGAATCATCCAACTAAGTGTGTGAAATATCAACATATCATGTGATCGGCTTGGGACTGATAAGACTTATTACATTAGTTAGCGATCATCCTTGAGGTCAGGCTAATCCATCCGGATAGCTATGATGCGAGTAATAGTGAGGCTAACCACATGTAACAGTGATGAGGCATGTAATGGTAAGGCTGGACCGACGTGAGGCATGGGTGAGCTATGATGCATGTAAAGTTGGGTATGATCACATAAGCTACTAATATTTCTCCATTTCCCCCCCAGCTAGCACGATGGATTCCAGATCATGACTCCTCGTGACAGGTCTCAATGATGCCAACTCGTGTAAAGAACAGTATCTGAGTCATGTACGCTATACAACAAGAGTTATAGAAATAATCAACATAATAGAAACTGTCAGAGAATGTACTCGCCTTGGGTCCTTAGCTGTCAATACCAATGTCCTGTCCCAGAGTATCGTCTGGATGATCCAACAGTCCTATAGACATATGATAAAAAATAATATTTGTATCAGATGCTACACTAACACAATCATATACATCGAACTCAGGGCTGTGCCAGGTATGGCACTAGTCAACTAGGGTCAAGTGCGTCAAGTTGCACGGGCATCGCGTCTATAATTCCGTGAATTCAGACAGTCGATGATACGATCCTTGCTAGTATTTTAGTGTACATATGGCAGTCTGCTATCATACTACATGGGCACAGGTCAAGGTGGCTACGGGGTATTCGTAATCACATTAGGGTCATCTAGTATGTGGGCATATAATATCTATTATTATTTATTATAGACATTAATTCCAACTAATTATAATTGTAATAGATATATGCATTTTAATATACTTAATAGAGCTTATATTATATATATATTTATGTACGTATACATATACATTCATTCTTATTAATTGTAGCACATACATTAATATTCATTGGTATATATATATATATGTGCCCCAATTTACATAAATAATAAATACAAGTATATACATTAATTGAATACATACATTATACATATTTATATATACACTATACATATACATTAAATACATACATACATTATATATTAAACATACACCACAATATATATTAAATTAATTATACTAGTATACATTTTATTAAATACCTATTATATGAAAATACAAATTACATACATAAATATATATATATATATATATATATATATATTATTACGTATGAATGAATGTATACCATTTGAAAATAAAATAATATACATACATATACATATGTATGTATATGAATACATATATATACTATTATGTAGGAATACATACATACTTTACATATATACCAATATATATATACACTATAATAGGAGGGAAGAGGGAGAGGAGCTCACAGTCGATGGAGGTGGTGATTGGTGGTCGTCTCAGGCGATTCGGCCGAAGGGGAGTGGCCGGAGTGCAGCTGATGAAGGTCGGGGAAGAAGTTCAGATGGTGGTGGTGGTGGTTCTCTAATGGGGGTGATATGTAGTCGATGATGATGGTGGTGGTGATGCTGCTGCTGCTTCGGGTGGCCGCCGGGGGAGGAGCTGGCCGGAGAAGGGAAGAGGGGAGGAGCTGTGCTGGATACAGGGAAGTCGGTTCAGGCGAGGAGGGGGAGGCTTTGGCAGCTCGTCGGGGAGAAGTTCATTCGGAGTGGTGATTTCGGCGGGAGCTCGTGATTGTTGTGCCGGAGTGCAGGCCGAACTGCGGGGAGCTCACCGGATGTCGAGGTTGGTGGAGTGAGGAGTAGGCAGGGGTGGAGAATGGTGAAGCTTCGGTCGGGCCGAAGTTGCAGCGAAGAGCCAGAGAAGAAGAGATAGGGTGGTTCGGGTCGATGAGGGTGGTGTCGGCTAGAGTTCGACCGGAGCGCCGAGGTCGTTGTCTCCGTTGCTGTGGTGTTCGTCGACCGCTGTGGAACTCACGGTGGGGTCTCGGGGCTCAGGCCGACTGAAGTGGGGAGCGGCCGGGGATGAGCTTGGGGTAGCTCGCCGGATCGGAGAGAAGCAGCGGGACGAGCGGTGG
Organism: Iris macrosiphon; assembly: GCA_036927795.1. Classification (NCBI taxonomy): domain Eukaryota; kingdom Viridiplantae; phylum Streptophyta; class Magnoliopsida; order Asparagales; family Iridaceae; genus Iris; species Iris macrosiphon. The sequence goes on along the minus strand of JAYESA010000004.1, from coordinate 265,224,569 downwards.
ATCTCGTCGGGAAACGAAGACGAGGGTGGCTCGTGGAGTTGTGGAGCTGGCCGGACTGGTGCTCCGACAAGGAAAGAAAGAAGAGCAGCGGGAGGAGTCAGCTCCGGTGTGGAGGTCAGGGCTGGTGGTGCCGGGTCGGCTGGCCGGAGCGGGGTCAGGGCTCCGCCGGGCCGGGGGTAAACAGTGAAGCTTGGCTTGGCATTTTCCCCCCTTCTTTTCTATTTTAAAATCAAAGGAAAGAAGAAGAAGGGAAGAAGAAGAAGAAGAGAAGAAGAAAAGAAAGAAAAAAATAAAGAAATGAAGGAGAGAGAGTGGCTACGGTTGAGGCTTGTGAGGAGGTGAGGGGGCTTCCCTAGGTTTGGGGATTAGGGCTTGTGTGATGAGACATTAAATATGGTGGTGTGTGTGGGAATGAAGGGTGATGATGCACTCATTTAATGGAGGGTCAAGATTTGACATGGAGGGATTTCTTTATGTGGGAATGAGTGTTGTTGATTAGTCAAGATTAGGGCTTCTCCATTGGTTTAAACCAATGGGGTGTTGACACCTAATACAAATTTGCAAATTAGCCCCCTTAAATTTGGGTATTTGCACAGACACATAAAATGATGCAAAATTGGTGGGCGATTCGATGTTTAGCGTTTTGTAGGGTGAGGGGGTGTTGTATATTTGGTATGGGCTTAATTAGTAGGTACTGGAATTAAATTAGAATCAAACGGAACCAGTCAAAATGATATCCTCAAATTAATTAGAAATAAATGCAAGTCGTGTTCTAAAATTAATTAGGAGTACATAGGGCCAAAATTAGGTCGGGTCACAATTATCATTAGTGAAGAAGACTCAGAACAGAATATTACCCTAATTTAGGTTGCACGAAAAAATGGGTCAAAATTTCCTCCAATTTTGATTGGAACGCACAACGATACAAAATAGAAATTTATTTAGAAATTAAATAAACGTCTGCAACGAATATTGTGCGGCTAAAACAAAACACAAAAGAGAATAATTATGAGTTGCAAAAAGGTCAGAATGGAAGGCAAGCATGTCTAGGGCAAGGCTGTAAAATTTGTTGGAAGGCAAAAGCTAGGGTAGCGCTCCAAATATCGAAGCAACGGCAATGCGCAACAATTAAATAAATTTACAGTAATTAATTACTACCTCCAATAATTTAATTCTAAATAAAACAATTAAAATACATAATCCCATAATTCGGACAGGTGTTCGTCTAGTGGGCTTCTAGGTCAAGTCTACCAGCTCAAACATTAATGAATACTGTAAATATATAAATACACATATCATGTAATTATTTAAATTAAATATACTTATCATGCAATTATTTAAAATAACTACCACAATATTAAATATTTATAAAAGTCAAAAATACCCCTATTTTTGGAATGTGGTAGTGACAAGGTCAAGCAGATTCAGAGCCACCTGCGTGCAGCACAGGACAGACAGAAATATTGGGCAGATGCGTACCACAGACCATTGGAGTTCAAGGAGGGTAACCATGTATTTTTGAGGATATCGCCTACTCGTAGTACCATCAGATTCGGAGGAAGAGGCAAGCTGAGTCCGAGGTACATCGGGCCTTTTGACATCTTGGAACGAGTTGGCGAAGTAGCTTACCGTCTTGCATTGCCTCCATCATTAGAGGGAGTGCATGATGTATTTCACGTATCGCAGCTGAGGAGATATATCGTAGACCCTAGCCACGTGCTTGATCATTCGGAGATTACAGTCGGGCCCAGTCTGTCTTACGTAGAGCAGCCAGTTGAGATTCTCGATCACAGCGAGAAGACTTTGAGAGGGCAGACTATTCGACTGGTCAGAGTTGCCTGGAAACACCATTCACCAGACGAGTCTACTTGGGAGCGCGAGGATTCTATTCGACAGCGGTTCCCGTACTTATTTGAGGAGCAAGGTACGAATTTACGTACGGCATTTGATTACTAGTTATTTTAAAATTCGCTTAGCTATTATCGTGCTTTATTTTTAATTTCGAGGACAAAATTTTTCTAAGTTGGAAAGAATATAAAATCCCTCGATTAATTCTATAGATAGTCAGGTTTGGATTTGGAAAATTTTGGATTAGCAGGAGATGTTAAGGTTTAGAGTAGTGTTGTCTGTTATTTTATTTAATTAAACCCTTGGCACACTCTATCATTGTTCAATTATTCGGAGCCCATTATCAGCCCATAAATTCTATCGAACTATTGTACTTCTGACTTGACTCGCCAATTTAGGCACTGGACTTTTCGTCACACAAAAATCAAATCCGTTGTGCCTTAAATTAATCGCACAACTTCTCGTATCCTAAAATCCATATTTAATTCCGTGTCGGACACCTGTGTCGTTACCCTCAATTTTGAGATACCAACTTAACCCGTTGAGCCGGACCAACTAAAGGGTCCAAGACTGACCCCAAGCCCCCACCATTTTTGACCTTTGTGTCATTTCCAAATTTTGACCCCAAGTGCCCCATTTAATTTAAAAGCGCGGGATACTTTAATTCTATTTAAATCGAGGATACCAATTTTATCTAATCCTATTTTAATCCCCAAATTAATCCTAATGCCCATTTAATTAAACCCATGCCAAACACCCAATACCCCCTCACCATGCAAATCACGAAACTCTATTTTTCTTACAATTTTTGCATCATTTCATGTGTTCGTACAATTTTCCGAATTTAAGGGGCTTAGTTGTAATTTATTAATTTAGATGTCCTCACCCTATTGGCCATGACCAAATGGAGAGCTTACCATATGTTGACCGTAGTCAACATTTCCCTCCCCCTCCTTTGCATGAAAAAATAAATTTACTCATGTAAAATCCAAGCCCTCCAATTGGAATGGGCAAATCACCACCATCCAATCTACACACACTCCCCTATAAAGCATCAACATCACCCTCACCCTCACAATAAACCAAGCAGGCCTTAATCCCAAGGAGCCTAGAAAACCCCTCTCTCTCTCTCTCTCTCCTACCTCCTCTACTTTATTCTCCTTGCAAACTTCTTCCTCTTCCTTCATTCTTCTTCTTCTTCCTTTATTCTACTTCTCCCTTTCATCTCACGGAGAGAAACCCCCGGCCGGCCGACTGGGGAACCCCCACCCCGCAACGGCTCCGACTACAGTCCGGCCGCCTACTACCTTGCTCTTCCGGCGCCACTGAAGGTTCTCTCCAGCCCCACGGTGCAGTCGACCCACTGTGCGACTCCGACGACTGACCGAGCCACAGCTCCGGCCAGTTTGAGCCGACCGACCCCCTGTGCAGCCCTGGTCCTGACCCACGGTGCAGCCGACCGCTGTGCGACTCCGGCGACTGACCGAGCCACCGCTCCCGCCAGTTCGAGCCGACCGACCCCCTGTGCAGCCCCGGTCCTGACCCACGGTGCAGCCGACCGCTGTACGACTCTGGCGGCTGATCGAGCCACCGCTCCGGCAGTGCGGCTTCGACCCGCGTAGCTCCGGTGCAGCCATCCCTCATCCGATCTGATCCCTTATCCGGCCGGCTGCCAACAGCAGCCCCGACTTCGGTCGTATCACTTCCCCGTCCGGCCTCCTCCCTGACCGGCCACACTCCACCACCGGCCACTCCGGCATCGTCAACCTCGTCGAGGTTGACTCTCCCCCTCTCTTAATTTTATTCCATATTTCCATATTGTATTAATAAGGATTGATTTACATATATTCATGTGATAATACTAGCTAGAGTTTAGGTTTCAATATTGTATATGATGTAGTGTTTTGAGGATATATGTGGATATAGTTGTTAGGGTTTAATGGTTATATATTATTGGCATATATATGGTTAGTGTAGTATAGTACTTGAACAATGTTGATTAAGGTGAATGTGATTTGGGTTAATATTGACTAAGGCCAATGATGATTAAAGTGAATGTTAATTATAATGACTTGAGGTTAAGGTTTAATGGTGAACTTGGGTTTTATTCGTCATCAGTATATTAAAATGGATTTGAATGATAGACATTGAGATTTAGGGTTTAACATATTTATTTATGTGCATGGTAATCTGTATGGATGAGCAGTAATTGTGGGTGAAATAATACTGAGGGTTGAGGAAGGCCAAATATTTAATAAGTAAATACTGTCAGGGATTTAGCATACCTGGACTACTGAACCATGTGGTGAATATGGTAAGAATGCGGATTGGTCGATGAGAGTGTGTAGATGACTAGTTGATTTGACTATCGTACCGATAGTCAACCGGGGTCAACCCTCTAGTGTATTGTCCCTAGGAGTAGAGACTGAGACTGAGTTTAGGTGTGGATGTGTGTCGCATCCCTGTCTGACGTAGAATAGATTATTGATTATTAGTTTGTATCTCATCTCTAGGTACTGCGGGACCTGAGGGCTTGGACGCAGTACCAGGACCCCGTCATCAGCAGCCTCGCACAGGCAAGTATACCTTGCCTTTGTTGCACTGTTTAAATTCAGTTATTTTTAGTGGCATGTTTATTTAATTTAATATTATATAAATGTGCGCATCCGAGAAGACTCGGGTGCAGTCAACAAAAATATTGACGTTAGGACTTGTGTCTGACTTAGTGTCTAGTGGACCCACCTAAAGTTGTGGAGTTATTGGTATGACTCCCCAGGCCTTGACACATTTCTTACACGTGTTATGAGTCTCATGTAGGGCACATACTTGCGTATATGGTTAGCCACCTGTACGTGTAGGCGTGCAACGGATAGGGAATAACTGCTATTAGCGATGCATGATAGAAGACTTAGCAGTTATTAGTAGTCGGAGCATAGAATATTGTGGTACGAAGGTCCAATCCTTGTCCTTGTTTGGTTGTAAGGTTGGACTATTGTTCTAACGATAGACTATGAGCTAGAGTTACGACGCCTCGGCGTAGTAGCTAAGGCGTGTTGTGGATACGACATGCATAGATCATTGGGCGGGGATGACGACTAGTAGGCGTATGGGACACCCACCTCCTTTATATAGATATTGCACTCGACGGAGTAATACGGACGTATATGTATTACAGATACCATGTTCTTTAGAGTGTTGGATATTACTTGATGATATTGCAGATACCACACTCTAAAGAACGTTGGACATTATACTATTTCAGATACCATGCTCCTCAGCGATGGACGTTATTATATTTCAGAGTGCCCATGGTCTGGGGGCATATGTGGCATATACTAGTCAGTCACGACGATTGGCAAATTACGTCAGCATATGTCTAGCCTACACTTTCCCTACACACTATATTGTCCTCAAATTACATTCACTTAGATGGTTAGCACACCCCCTTTATTTATTCAGTATTTACTTTATGGCATGTATTTTTGTATCTTGTTACGTCCCTCTTAGGACCTGGATCCCTTCCAGATTGTTTGTGCAGTTGCGGGATATTTGATCTAGTAGAGTGTGGACGCCATTGCAGGTATATTTATATTTCCAGCTATTTCAGTCATGTATTACTTTCCATTTTATTCTGCTTTTATGGCTTAGTGTTTATAGACCTATGTTGTTCTTCTGGTCTATTCGAACGGATGTATTATTGGACTGCAGACTGATGATGTGTATCGTTCTTTCTTGAGATTACTTACCCTGGATTGAGATTTAGATTTAGTTGTTATATGTTAGAAATAGATTATTACTTGGATCACTTGACCATGGACAGCGTAAGTACACTTCGTCGGGTCCATTAAATTGGAAAGCCCTACGGAGTCGTACCAGTTGGCCATTGCCACGTGTCTGGTCCCATAAACTTTGGGACTGGGGCGTGATATGGTTTTAGTGGTGGCCCATGCAGGTCAGAGCAAATCATTTCGGTTACGTTACTGTACCGAACGAGCCTGCAACTTAGGATTAATGTGAATAAGATCTCAATCCATAACCGATTTTAAAACTCCTCTTGTATGTGATTATCGCCCTTGGACTTCCAATTTGTATTCGTTCAATTTCCGTCAATATCGTTATCATTGTTTCTCATCCCCTATTATTCGGAAGGCGGACGCTTGCGCCTGATGGGTTCCTCCAGAAGAAGATCGCAGTTCAGACGGCATAAGACGTGATTTGTGCAATAATCTCTGAGAAGATTGTTACCCTCAGTAGGGTAGGCTGATAGGTTCTTTTGGATTCTAGAACTAGTATGGAAGGGTAGCAAGAGAATTGGAGCCAGTAGTACCCTATTCGTACTCGAGATAGCAGTGATCTTGGAAGTACAAGGAGCTGGAAAGATTGTTGATCAAGACCTAGAATAATCTAAGGAAATGCATAGCCCGATGCTGGAAACTAGTGGTTATATATGATAGCAATATCAGGAATGATATTATGGACTAGAGAAGATAAAATTTTAGGCTCTCACTTGGAAGATAACGATCTGATTTTAGGAATTCTAGTATGTGTTTGAGTGATACCATTATTGTACTATGTGACTTGGAGAGATAAATAACAAAAAAAAGAAATTTGAGGAATAAAATTTTAGAGAAAATTTGAGGAGAAGAGAAATTATACTTTAGACCGGGAAGAATTTTTCTTTCAGAGGATTATTATGGTAAACAGAACAGGAGAATTTATTTTGAGGTTAAGTCTGGACGATGACACCGTCCTAGCATGAGTTGATTGAGCCAATACCATACAACACTAGATTGTCGACGTGAATACGTTATTTATGGCCACCAGATTACCCTAAGTTTGAGTTACTTCAGGGAGCCTGGGAGCATGGTGCCCATCTACCTTAGGAGTATACAACGCATGAGGTGAACCAGTGTACCACCATATTATATCAGGGTTGAGGATGTGATTCTAGATAATCTTCCAGGCCTGCCACCTGACAGAGAGATAGAGTTGCTATAGAGTTAACTCCAGGAGCCGAGCCAGTTACTTCCCCCGTTTACAGACTAGCACCGAAGGAGTTGGTTGAGCTGAAAGTCCAAGTAGATGATCTCTTGGATAAGGGTTTCATACGGGCTAGTGTATCTCCATGGGGAGCACCCATTCTGTTTGTACCGAAGAAGGACAGGACGGTACGCTTGTGTATCGATTACAGGGCGCTAAATACTGTAACGATAAAGAACCCCCACCCTCACATGGACTGGTCATGTCTCCCTCTCTCTCCCTATTTGCTTTGTACAAATTCTTCATGATGAATCAAGACCCTTGATTCAAAATGCTACTTCATCACCACCACACATTCTTCTATAATAATACCTCCTCACACCATTCCCAAAGCAGTCGGACCTAAGCCCTAGAGAATCCTAGGAACCCCCCCTCTCTCTCTCTCCTCCCTTTTTCTTCTACAGCCGAGATCATTTTCTCCTTCACTTATTCTTCTCCTTCACTTCTTCTTATTTTTTACTTCTTCTTCTTCTTCGACGACTCTGGTCTCCACACGAAATTGGCCTCCACCCATAACCGGACACTTTACTACTGCCTTCACCAGCAGCAGTACCATCACCCGCTTCTTCTCCGGCCGAGCATTACTGGAACTCCAACCGCAACCACTTCGGCCATCACCCGTTTCTTCTCCAGCCGAGCATTACTGTAACCCCACCAGCAACCCCTCGGGCCATCACCCGTTTCTTCTCAGACCGAGCTTCACTACACAACTCCACCCGCTGCCACCCACAACAACCTCCTCCCTCTGCTCCGCCACCGCACCGGAGCTTTCACTGTCGCTCGTTGCCATTCCAGCAGCCTCCTCCTCCAGCAGCAGCACCACCAGCAGCGGCTTCATCACCACCATGACCCTCGCTTCACCAACTCCGACCGAGTTCACTCGCAGTGCCACCACCAACGCGACTACAGCAGCCCAGACCACCATCACCGCCACCTTCACCACAACGTCCACCTCGCACCACCACTACCACCACCTCCACGGCCAGCACCACCGTGCCCATCACCTCCTTCACCTACTCCTGCCATTATCATCAACACCCTCACACCACCACCTCCATGGCTAGCACCACCCTCGACCACCACCTCCACAGCCAGAACCACCATGACAACCACCTCCAACACCACCACCACCACGACCAGCTTCACCACCCCCACGACCACCACCTCGAGCAATACCTCCTTCACACAGTCGAGCACCCCCACCACCCCGGTTGACGTGCCTGCCACCCCTGTAGTTGATGCCATCCTTGACCGAAGTCGCAGCATCGCCGCTGCCACCACCCGCTGCCACCGGGGTAACTCCTTACCCTTATTTTTAGTGTAGTTATGCTGTTATGCTAAGAGACCCTAGTTAGGGTTAGGGTTTATGAATAATTCACATGTATTTTTATGATGGATATTGAGGAGTAGGTATATATGTAAAATAGTGTTATAACAATATAATGACGGTTAATTATTGAGAGCTTGATAATTAATAACTAATTTATTTGAGAATGAATAAATTAAATGTATATAATAATGTCTGTGAATACAAGGATGGTATGGTTGAAGATGAGCATAGCTTGAACGACTAAAATTATCGTGATAAATATTAGGGGATTGGAGTTTTGGTTTGATGACGTTATACTGATTATTGATAGTATTTGATGCAACATTCCTTTAGTCAACTTGGGTCAACCCTCTAGTTAGTGTCTATGTGAGCTATATGTAACTAAGACTGAAACCTATGCTAGATGTGTGTCACCTCTTATTTTAGAATAGCATTGTGATAGTTTATTGATTAATCTTATATATCGTCTCTAGGTACTTCAGGATCCGCGAACTTGGACGTTATACCGGAGCCCCACCTTCAGCATCCTGATCCAGGCAGGTGTACCTTGCCATCCTGTATCCCAGTTTCCAGATTTTTATTTATTTATTCTATGCATTGTGCGCGCTTTGGATTAGAATCGTTACTTAGCATCCGGGTCGTAACCGGGTGCAGACGTTAGTTGGTAACGTCTGGTATATATTGATAGATATTCGCGATACCTTGATGTACCTACTTGGTTACATCAGAACCGTATGACACATTCAGACCCCGTCATCGTGCCAGACTTCCTGTATCCTGATACTTTCAGCATGATCATAATCTGGGATGACTTTAGGATCATGATTATTGATAGTTACTTCAGTATGACGAGACTGTTAGATAGAGGTTCAGGTTCAACGAACACTCGTTGACCGCTTTGGGAGGGAAAGACAATTACTAGACATTTGGGCTACTCTGAATGTGCTATTTATATGTATATGTTCCTATTTATGTAGTATTCCTGTATCCGGAGTCGTAGTATCACCCGTGTGACTTTGTACTCGGAGCTACGGTATGCCCCATGTGTCTCTGTGTTCGGAGCTATAATTTTATATTTGGACAGCCCATACGTCGAACATTGTCTTCAAAGTTGTGTCTCACTTAGGTGGTTATGCTAGATTACCCCGGCGTTTCACTTGTTTCTTTCTGTTATACTATGGCATACTATTTTTGTACCTTGTTACGTCTCTCTGAGGGCCTGGTTCCCTTCCAGGCTTAGGCGAGGAGGACTACCCAGAGAAGTACGAACCAGGTGTATATCCAGGAGCAGGTCCTGTTGTAGAGGACGAGATCCTTCCTGAGGACTTTGTTTGATCTCTGGTAGTGACTTCACCCTGGGATGGTATTTCTATCTAGCATTCATATATCGTCCCTAGTTATCTTACTGCTTCCCTTTATTTCAGTATTTGTATTAGCGGGTTTGTTCCCGTATGACTCTACTCATATTTGTATTATGATACTTTTCCTGTCTTATTTTCCTTCTGCACATTAGTAGTTATGATTTTCTCTATGTGCTCTATATTTCAGATGTCTGTGGATGAGATTTAGTTTCAATGTCTATATATTATATGTTGGGTTTTATCATTGTACTTTACAGCTTAGGTGCACTCCGTCGGGTCCATTATATTGGGATGCCCGTCAAAGTGTACCCGTTGGCCATTGCTACGTGGCTCAGTTCCTTATATTTGGAACTGGGGCATGACAGTTTTTGTGGTGGCCCATGCAGGTCTAATTTTAATCATCTTGGTTACCTTACTGTGCCAAGTGAGCCTGTAAATTAGGAATATATATTAGGAATCTCATCTACATGCTTGAGTCCTTCACATGACACCTCTATTTCAATTTTCTTTTGCCAATTTATATCTTGTTTAATTTCTCAATGTTGATCTTAAACATGACTTCTTTTCAGAGTTATGAATCTCTGTAGCGGACATGTCACACAGCCGGGCGATGTCCCCCGTGACGCAGGATCATCCGGGGAACCAAAACTAGGGCATGTTCTTCTGTTGACCCCTCCTCCCCAGGGACAGTCATTTGGGCAGTCATAGGTGCCTTCAGACGGGCACCAGACTATGCATCAGGCAGGTCATGAGGACCAGAGGACCGCAAGATAGGAGGAGCAACAGTTGCCCCCACCACCTTTATTTCCTCCACAGACGCCATACATGCCTTTCCAAACCGGGCAACCCATGGATGGGCCGCAGATGTTTCAGATAGTCTACACTATGATGCAGGCCCAGCAGCAGGTCCAGCAGCAGGCTCAACAGCAGGCCCAGCAGCACCAGGCTGAGACCTTGAGGGAGAGTATTGTGACAGCCTTGGGACCGGTGTCACCACCAGCTCGCCAGTCGACGATGGGGTCTGTCATAGAATTTTGTCATATGATACCACTTCCCTTCTCTGGCACGGAAGAGCCGACGGAGGTTTATACATGGCTCACCGGCATTCAATACCAGCTGGAGTCCACCGATCTTCCGGGGCATAGATGGATGACCGCTGTCCGGATACAGCTTACCGACAATGCTCATCACTGGTGGCTCTCAAAGGAGGAGCATTTAGGGCCCGATTAGGTTACATGGGAGGAGTTCTCTAGGATCTTCCAGGAGATGTATATACCTTCCACTGCCAGAGCAGAACTTTGGGATAGGTTCCAAAACCTCAGGCAGGGCAGTTTGACCATAGAGGAATACAATGCTGAGTTCCTTCGTTTGAGCCAATTTGTACCGTACTTGATCCCGACCGAGGAGAAGAAGGCCGAGAAGTTCTATAAAGGCCTGAGTTTTGAGACGCAGAGATTTATTGGGTCTATAGCCCCCACCTCATACTCTGAGGTTTTATTAGCATCTCGATACCAGGATCATATCAACAAGATGGAGGCCTGTCTAAAGTGCTCCTTTGCATCGTCATCATTAGTTCGAGCTCCGTAGAGAGGACCTGTGAAATGTCCCCTGGTACTGTAGCAACAGAGAGCAGCACCCCTGTAGGGACCAGTGATTCCCATATGCCATTACTGCGGTAAGAGGGGACATTTATTGAGGGACTGTCAACGGAGGCTGGGAGTATGCCTGAGATGTGGGTCGGATCAGCATGCAGTCCGGGATTGCCCAGACCAGAGGGCTCCCGTATAGATGGTTCATCGACCAGGCTTGCCAACACCAAGGCCTTATCAGCAGCCTCCCGGATTGAGGCCGCCCTACGCAGGAGCTGGGGCACTGCGACCACCAGCACCAGGAGGAAATCAGAGGAGGCTGTCCTTGGCCACACAGGCAGTTTGATTCCAGTAGGATCGACAGCAGCCGAGGGCACCAGTACCAGGACATGACCAGGCCTATGCGATGACCATTGAGGTGGCAGAGACAGCCGGAGAAGTGATCGCAGGTACTATCTTAGTAGCTTCATTACCAGCAGTAGTATTATTTGATTATGGTGCCACACACTCTTTCATAATTGCTAGTTTCTTGGCCACCCATAGAATATCAACTGCACCACTTCCGAAGATTAAGAGAATTCTTATGGGAGGTAGAATAGTACTAGTTAGCGACACTTGTAGATCTTGTTCAGTAGTTGTTTGCGGGTGAGACATGTGTGCCCGATTTCTGGTCTTCTCCATGCCGGACTATGACATTGTCCTAGGCATGGATTGGTTGAGCCAATACCACGCAACGCTAGATTGCAACATGGTTGCATTATATTTAGACCACCAGTTCACCCTGAGTTTGAATTTCTTTGGGGAGCCCAAGAGCATGGTGTCCAACCTACCTTAGCGACACACATTGCAGAAGGTGAACCGATATACCCTCACTTTATATCAGAGTTTCAGGATATGTTTTCAGAGGATCTTCTAGGCCTGCCACCTGACAGAGAGATAGAGTTCACTATAGAGTTGACTCCCGGAGCCGAGCCAGTTACTTCCCCCGTCTACAGACTAGCACCGAAGGAGTTGGTTGAGTTGAAGGTCTAAGTAGATGATCTCTTAGACAAGGGCTTTATTTGGGCTAGTGTTTCTCCATGGGGAGCACCCATCTTATTTGTGTCGAAGAAGGACGGGACGATTTGTTTGTGTATCGATTACAGGGAGTTAAATGCTGTAACGATAAAGAACAAGTACCCTTTGCCGTGCATCGATGATTTATTTGATCAGCTAAGTGGCGCATGTGTATTCTCGAAGATTGATCTTAGATCCGGCTATCATCAAATCAAGGTACGAAGGAAGGACATTCCGAAGACAGCTTTTCGGATGAAGTACGGGCACTATGAGTTTTTAGTCATGTCGTTTGGTTTAACCAACGTGCTAGCAGTATTTATGAGCCTGATGAACAAGATTTTCTACCAGTACTTGGATAAGTTTGTGGTCGTATTTATCGAAGACATCTTGGTATATTCCAAGAGCCATAAGGAGCACGAGGGGCATCTCAGGATTGTGTTGAAGATGCTGAGACAGGAGAGGCTGTATGCCAAGCTCTGCAAATGTGAGTTCTGCTTAGATAGAGTACCATTCCTGGGATACATAATCACCAGAGATGGGCTATCAGTTAACCCGAAGAAGATCACTTCAGTGAAGACGTGGCCTACCCCTACATCAGTTACACAAATTATGAGTTTTCTCGGACTTGCAAAAATTATCGGAGGTTCGTAAAAAACTTCTCGAGGATCGCTACGCCTATGAAGCGACTGAGCATAAAGAAGAGAAGTTTATCTGGACTAAGGAGTGTCAGACGGCTTTCGATGAGCTGAAGAAGAGTCTGACGTCAGCACAGATTTTGATACTTCTTTCGGGATTGGGAGGATTTGTGGTGTATAGCAATTCGTCTGGGAGCGGATTAGGATGTGTACTGATGCAGCACGGCAAGGTAATAGCCTACACATCAAGACAACTGAGGGTTCATGAGAAGAACTATCCGACGCACGATCTAGAGCTAGCTGTAGTGATATTTGCACTAAAGCTATGGCGACACTACCTTTATGGAGAGCGGGTTAAGATTTACACAGATCACAAAAGTCTGAAGTATGTCTACACTCAGAAGGAGCTCAAAATGAGACAAAGGCAATAGCTAGAGTTGATGACAGACTACGATATAGAGTTACGGTACCACCCTGACAAGGGGAATGTAGTAGCAGATGCCTTAAGCAGGAAGCTCATGGCATATTTTTTGACGACTCAACGATATTTGTTAGAGGATCATCAGAAGCTCAGGATAGAGGTTGTATTGCCAGGTATGGATGGACAGATAGCCAGTCTAGAGGTTCAATCTATATTGGTTGAGATGATCAAGGTAGCCCTGCCTACAGATGCGAGATTCTGACGACTGCAAGAGAGGACAGAGTCCGGCATGCAAACGGGTCTCCGGATTTATGAAGACGGAACGTTGAGGTATGGAGATGGCCTATACGTTTCGAGTGGCGAGCTACGCCAGGAGTTGATGACCGAGGCTCATAGCTCGATTTATTCTATTTATCCCGGGGGTACAAAGATATTCTGAGATTTGAGACAACATTACTGGTGGCATAAGATAAAGAGGGAGATTGTGAGATTCGTGGCGAGATGTTTGGTCTGTCTTCAAGTCAAGGCCGAACATCAGAGGACTACAGGACTATTGCAGCCGCTTCCCATTCCCGAGTAGAAGTGGAAGCACATTACCATGGACTTCGTCACGTAATTTTAGAGGATCCCTAGCGGGATGGATACAGTTTGGGTTGTCATGGACCGGTTCACCAAGTCTATATATTTTTTGTCCTTCAGAGTTGGGCAGTCCACGAAGATATTAGCTGACATGTATATAAGGTAGATAGTACGACTATATGTAGTGCCTGTCAGCATTGTATCGGATCGTGATTCCAGATTCATGTCACATTTTTGGCGGAGTATGCAGGAGAGTTTAGAAACTCGCCTCAAGTTCAGCATTGCATATCATCAACAGACTGATGTTCAGTCAGAGTGCACGATTCAGATACTAGAGGATAAGTTGAGGGCGTGCATGATCGACTTTGGAGGATCTTGGGAGGACTATCTACACTTGGTAGAATTCTCCTACAATAATAGCTACAAAGCCAGCATACAGATGGCACCTTATGAGGCACTGTACGGCAGGAAGTGTAGGTCACCGGTATGTTGGAATGATGTAGGAGAGCGTCAGATACTTGGTCTAGAGTTGGTGACACAGACAGTGGTGAAAGTGAAGCAGATTCAGGGCCACCTTCGCACAGCACATGACAGACAGAAGCATTGGGCAGATGCGCACCGCAGACCTTTGGAGTTCAAGAAAGGTGACCATATGTTTTTGAAGATATCGCTCACTCGTGGTACAATCAGATTTGGGGGAAGAGGCAAGCTGAGTCCAAGGTACAGTGGACCTTTTGACATTTTGGAGCGAGTTGGCTAACTGGCTTACCGTCTTACATTGCCTCCATTATTTGAAGGAGTGCACGACGTATTTTACGTATCGCAGTTGAGGAGATATGTGGCAGACCCTAGGCACGTGCTCGATCATTCAGAGATTACAGTCGGGCCCAGTTTATCATATACAGAGCAGCCAGTGGGGATACTCGATCGCAGTGAGAAGATTTTGAGGGGACAAACTATTCGACTTTTCATGGTTACATGAAAGCATAATTTGCCAGGCGAGTCTACCTGGGAGCGCGAGGATTCCATTCGACAGCATTTTTCGTATTTATTTGAGGACCGAGGTATGAATTTACGTATTGCATTCGATTACCTATTAACTTTTTAAATTCTCGTAATTCTCATTCGTGCTTTACTTTTAATTTCGGGGACAAAATTTTTCTAAGTTGGGAAGGATGTAAACCCCCTCAAATTATTATTTTATATAGACTAGATAGGGTTAAATTTTTTGGTTTAGCATCAGGGTGTTTGAGGTTTAGAAAGTAGGCTACGTTGACTGGTTCTTTAATTTAAACCCTATGTGCACCCTACATTTGCTACAATATTCGGAGCCCAACAATAGCCCTTAATTTTCAACAAATTATTGCACTCTTGACCTGAAAAGCCAACCTAGGTGCTGGACTTTTCTATCACTCACAAGCACACTCCCTTGTGCTCTAATTTAATTGTATAACTTTCCAGTCCCGAAATTAATTATTTAATCCTATGTCGTGTACCTGTGACATTGCCATCAATTTGGGGACACAAACTCAATTTGTTTCGTCGAACCAGTTAAAGGGGCCAAGACTAACACCAAGCCTACACTGCTTATAACCTTTGTGTCACTCCTAATTGAGACCCCATGTGCCCTCATTTAATTTAAGAGCACATGACACTTTATTTAATTAAATTGGTGACACCAACTTAAACTAATCCCAACCTAACCCCAATTTAACCAAAAACCTCTTCATGAAGCCCATGCAAAACACAAAATACCCCCTCACCCTATAAAACATCAAACACCACTTCCCACACCAAATCCCCACCACTTTATCTTCATGTGCAAATATCCAAAAGTTAAGGGGCTTATTAGCAAATAGGGTGCTAGGTGTCACCATCCTATTGGTTAAGGCCAATGAAGAACCCCCCACCCTCACATGGACCGGTCATGTCTCCCTCTTTCTCCCCATTTACTTTGTATAATTTCTTCATGATGAATCAAGACCCTTGATTCAAAATGCTACTTCATCACCACCACACATTCTCCTATAATAACATCTCCTCACACCATTCCCAAAGCAGCTGACCCTAATCCCTAGAGAAGCCTAGGAAACCCCCCCTCTCTCTCTCTTCTCCCTCTTTCTTCTACAGCCGAGCTCTTCTTCTCCTTCACTTCTTCTTCTTCTTCTTCTTCTTCTTCTTCTTCTTCTTCTTCTTCAATGCCTCCGGCCTCCACCCGCAACCGGCCACCTTACTGATGCCTTCACTCGCAGAAGCACCATCACCCACTTCTTCTTCGGCCGAGCATTACTGTAACTCCACCCGTAACCACTCCGGCCATCACCCGCTTCTTCTCCGGCCAAAAATTACTGCAACTCCACCCGCAACCACTCTGGCCATCACCCGTTTCTTATCTGACCGAGCTTCACTACACAACTCCACCTGCTGCCACCCACAACAGCCTCCTCTCTAAGCTCCACCACCGCACCGGAGCACCCGCTGCCGCCCGCTGCCATTCCAGGAGCCTCCTCCTCCAGCACCACTACCACCCGCAGCAGCTTCATCAACCCCATGACCCTCGCTGTACCAACTCCGACCGAGTTCACCCGCAGTGCCACCACCAACGCGACTGCAGCAGCCCCAGCCACCATCACCGCCACCTTCACCACCACGTACACCTCGCACCACCACTACCACCACCTCCACGGCCAGCACCACCGCGCCTATCACCTCCTTCACCTACACCCGCCATCATTATCAACACCCTCGCACCACTATCTCCATGGCTAGCACCACCCTCGACCACCACCTCTACAGTCAGCACCACCACGACAACCACCTTCAGCACCACCACCTCCACGACCAGCTTTATCACCCCCATGACACCACCTCGAGCAATACCTCCTTCACACAGTCGAGCACCCCATCACCTCTGTCGACGTGCGCACCACCCCTGCAGTTAATGCCATCCCTGACCGAAGTTGCAGCATCGCCGCTGCCACCACCCGCAACCACCGGGGTAACTCCTCACCTTTCTCATTTTTAGTACAGTTATGCTGTTATGCTAAGAGACCCTAGTTAGGGTTAGGGTTTATGAATACTTCACATGTATTTTTATGATGGATATTGAGGAGTAGGTATATATGTGAAATGGTGTTATAACAATATAATGACGGTTAATTATTGAGAGCTTGATAATTAATAACTAATTTAATTGAGGATGAATAAGTTGAATGTACATAATAACGTCTGTGAATACAAGGATGGTATGGTTGAGGATGAAGATAGCTTGAACGACTGAAATCACCGTGATAAATATTAGGGGATTGGAGATTTGGTTTGATGACGTTATAATTATTGTTGATCGTATTTGATGCAATATTTCATTAGTCAACTTGGGTCAACCCTCTAGTTAGTGTCTATGTGAGCTATATGTAACTAAGACTGAAGCCTATGCTAGACGTGTGTCACCTCTTATTTTAGAATAGCATCGTGATAGTTTATTGATTAATCTTATATATCGTCTCTAGGTACTTCGGGATCCGCAGACTTGGACGTTGTACCGGAGCCCCACCTTTAGCATCCAGATCCAGGCAAGTGTACCTTGCCATCCTGTATCTCAGTTTCTATATTTATATTTATTTATTCTATACATTATGCGTGCTTTGGATCAGAATCGTTGCTTATCGTCCGGGTCGTAACCGGGTGCAGACGTTCGTTGGTAACATCTGGTATCGATTGATAGATGTTTACGACACCTTGATGTACCTACTTGGTTACATCATAACCCTAGGACACATTCAGACACCGTCATTGTGCCAGAATTTTTGTATCCTGATACTGTCAGCATGACCAGAATCTGGGATGACTTTAGGGTCATAATTGTTGATAGTTACCTCAGTATGACGAGACTGCTAGATGGAGGTTCAGGTTCAACGAACACTCGTTAACCGCTTTGAGAGGGGAAGACAGTTACTAGACGTTTGGGCTACTCTGCACGCGCTATATATATATATATATATATATATATATATATATATATGTTCCTATTTATGTAGTGTTCCTGTATTCGGAGTCGTAGTATCACCCGTGTGACTTTGTGCTTGGAGCTACGGTACGCCCCGTGTGTCTCTGTGTTCGGAGCTACGATTTTATATTTGGACCGCCCACGCGTCGAACATTGTCTTCAAAGTTGTGTCTCACTTAGGTGATTATGCTAGATTACACCAGCATTGCACTTGTTTCTTTCTGTTATACTATGGCATACTATTTTTGTACCTTGTTACGTCCCTCTGAGGACCTGGTTCCCTTCCAGGCTTAGGCGAGGAGGACTACCCGGAGGAGTATGGACCAGGTGTATATCCAGGAGCAGGACCTGTTGCAGAGGACGAGATCATTCCCGAGAACTTTGTTTGATCTCTGGTAGTGACTTCACCCTGGGACGGTATTACTATCTAGCATTCAGATATCGTCCCTAGTTATCTTACTGCTTCCCTTCATTTCAGTATTTGTATTAGCGGGTTTGTTCCCGTGTGACTCTACTCATATTTGTATTATGATACTTTTCCTGTCTTATTTCCCTTGTATACATTAGTAGTTATGATTTTCTCTATGTGCTCTATATTTTAAATGTCGGTGGATAAGATTTAGTTTCACTGTCTATGTGTTATATGTTGGGTTTTATCATTGTACTTTACAGCTTAGGTGCACTCCGTCGGGTCCATTAGATTGGGATGCCCGTCGAAGTGTACCCACTGGCCATTGCCACGTGGCTCAGTTCCTTATATTTAGAACTGGGGCGTGACAATAATTATGGCCCACCGTAAATTGCTGGAGCTCTAGGTGCTGACCTTGCTCAAATCTCTTAGCCCGGTCTTCCTCAGAAGCTACCATATGAGGAACAAATCAGCTAAGTCGGCAAAACTTGGACGCATACTGGTCAACTGATATTTTCTGCTGACGGAGGTTGATGAACTGCTGCTGGAGCTAGAACTTGGCAGTTGTGTGAAAATAATTTTCCTGGAAGTTTGGAAAACTTTTGTTCAATAACAAATAAAAAAGAGTACAAAGAAATCCTAGACAGAAAATCTAAGTACAATATTTTTTGATCTGGGAAATGTGACGATGGAGATCGAGTACTGTAGCGACTCCTTTACTCCGTTGATGGTCCGACATGGGAACAAGGATGCTCTCTTCTCTCTTATCTTTCTTGAGATTGTGTGCACGTACATAGCTCGCCTGGAGGGGTATGGTCTCTGAAGCAGAAAAAATAGCCCATTGAACGTCTAAGTTTCTCCTATTTATAGCCATCATGCTAATGGGCTATAGGTGCCGCATGTGCTTCTGTTTGTTGGACGCAGGGGGCTCATTCAACAGAATGCGGTTTCAATAGTAGACACATACTTTGGGCAGGCTTCCACGTGTACATCCTTAACATGATGTAGTTGAGTCCAGGCCGAGCTGCCACGTGGACGTTTATTACAATTTGCTGTTATTATAGTCTGGGTGGTTCTCGTCTTTTGTTTGCGTGACTTGGTTAGATTGATATGTGGCCCGCATTTAGTTGGAGAGAATTACTTCTGTTGCAACAGAAAGACTTCGTCTCTAGGAACCCTACCATATGGGACGCATGGAGTTGGGGCGCATGGGACACATGTAACACATGAAGTCTTGAACACATGGGACATATGGAACGTATATAGTCTGGAACACATGGGGATAGAGACACGTGGAACATATGGGGCCAGAGACGCATAGAACGCATGGGGCCAGAGATACAAGAAACGTATGGAGTCTGGAATGCATAGGGCCAGAGACGCATGTAACACATGGAGTCTGGAATGCATGGGGCCAAAGACGCATGGAACACATAGAGCTTGGAACGCATGGGGCCAGAGATGCATGGAACACATGGATCCTTTGTCGTGTTGTACATTTGGTATTGTGCATCCATCAGGCATAAAGTTTATGCTGACGTGAGATTCTATAGTTTAGCATGCTCATGTCTTTCGAGGCGTTCAGAAAGTCATTTTTATCAGAATTCTGTGTCAGACGCAATCTTGTGTCAGGCCTTTATGTGGCCAATATTATGTCATATGGATGCTACTTTTCCTTGGCCGCATGGTAATGCTGTGGTCTGATTTCTTCTGAGTCGATCTTGGGACGCATATTTGTTGGACGCATGGATCTAGATTTTTTATGCTTCTATAAGACCCCCTTTAAAGTTTTTCAAATGACAAGTTTGGAATACTTTGAACAAGAAGTATGGTCGAGCACTTTTGGATGCATGGTTGTGATGCCACATAGACGCTTCTGCCAGGCTGTCAGATCATTAAATGCCGAGATTTGGCTCGATCTCAGATGAGATTTTTGGGGATTCTGAGTCAACGAAAATTTTGAGTAGATAAATAAGGATCACGCAAATTGAGGTATCAGGTTCATCCTCATAACTGCCTGGTTTATCGTCTCGATCTTCTCACGTACCTTAGGAGCCTATAAATAGGCGGGTTAGGGAGGAGAGAGAACTTTTGTCTCTCGATTTCTCCCTATTTTTTGAAAGAAGATGCCGAGGGCTACTGTCTATCTCGCCGAGGGGTTTGTCAAGCGCGGCGTCGATCCGTGGCCCCCTGATATTGGTATTCTTTTTGGAGGTAGGGGTGTGTCATGATGGAAGGGACACAGACGCACAAGTACTCGGTTTCGCAGTATGGATGAGAAATTATCTAGAACACGCGCAACCCCCCAATAAAATTTGCTGCATAGATGAGAAATCATCTACAAAATACGCAAAGCCAATATATGGCTTGGTCGCATGGATATGAACTTAACTGCAGCATGCATGCACGCATAGTCTATCTATAACTTGGCTGCATGATGAGCAATCATCTGCAACATGTGCGCAGAGCATATATGTGGCTTGGCCGCATGGATGGGAACTTATCTGCAACATGCATGCATAGCCTATCTTTAACTTGGCCGTATGGATGAGAGCTCCTCTTGCTCATGCGTACGGACTTAGCTATCTCGAGATGTCCCCTCTTGGCTGTGGATGCGACCTGGAAGCGGTATGCGGTCGCTATACACTTTTGCAATCTTCGTTGAGACTGATATGTGTTCTCTTTATGTCGGTTTGACCACCCTTCATAGTGTCCATGATGGAGCATGAAAGGATATCATAGAACCTGTCATTCGAAGAGAATGCCAACCTTATGCGGTATTTTTGCCAAGAACTGATCCAGGAGACGAGGGTGAACATCCTGCGTCATGCGTGGAGCTGTCCCTATTTATGCAGCGTGCTAGCTGCATTTCTCCCCTTTATGCGGCTTACTATCGGCCGGGGGCCTGCGGTGTCGATGACATAATTTGGATTAATTGTCATTCTTGTCTTTGGTCTTCCTGTATGGTTGTAGAGCACCTGATCCTGCTCCTTATTTGCTATCCATCAATATGGATTTTTTTCTTCCATATACTGAGGTTTGTGCTGTGGCGGGATGATCTAAAACGTATTGCTGCCTGCTGCTGGCTTCACTTGTGTCAATCGAAAAAATAGCACGGAGGGGCTCCTATAATAAAAAAGGTTCATGTCAGTGAGACTTCACGAAAACCCTTAAAAATGGGTTTTTATCATATGTACTCATGACCTTGAATACTAATGACAAATAGATTTTTATCATACTTACTCATGATCTTGAATATTAATCAATAAAGTCTCTCATTTCCCAAAATTTTCTCTTTGTAGTTGTCGTTTTACATGTTGTGGACTTTGGATATTGTACTAGAGGTAATATGGAATAGCACAATACCGTAATTGTTGAGGACATCCCTACTGGGGGATCTTTGGTGGACCTATTACCTTTTGCACACTTGGGTGCAAGTAATATATTCAAGACAAGCCCTGCCAGAGGTGATATGGACGTGACAAATTTTGTGGACTTAACACCGCTAGCGTAATTAGAGTTAAGTACGGGTGATAAGTTTTGATGATAACCAATATTAGAGGTAATATGGACATGATAATCGATAGTCAAGTAAAGAGGTTTGCTTAGAGGTAAGAAGGACATGCCAAACTATACTGGAGAGGATGATAGCTCAGAGGTAACGTATACGTGAGCTAAACGATAGTCATACCGAGAGGTTAGGTACGATCATGGTATTTTTGTGG
Source organism: Iris macrosiphon (assembly GCA_036927795.1). Lineage (NCBI taxonomy): Eukaryota > Viridiplantae > Streptophyta > Magnoliopsida > Asparagales > Iridaceae > Iris > Iris macrosiphon. The sequence goes on along the minus strand of JAYESA010000004.1, from coordinate 265,202,570 downwards.
AAGGAAAATGTCATGCCCCAGAACCAGAATACTGGAGAACAAGGACAGACAATGCCATTTACGTATACCAACATACTCTATTCCCCGAGATACGGTCACAGATTCTAGACATATGAGGGTTTACTCTATAATCCATCAGACAATCTTGGGTCAAGAATCCTAGGTGTCTTAATCTCAAGCAAGCAACAAGTTTATAAGATGTATTATCACCAATACATAATAGTAAGTCATCCTAAATTATACATACCCATGTGATTATGAAGTTAGTTACCAAAATAAAGAACTAGTAGAGTACAATGCTACATGATCAACTCTAGCTATAGTTTAGAATATGCTTTACATGTAGGCCCGCAGGCTAGAATGTCAAGTCCCAAAATATGAGCTAAACACGTAGTCGGTGGCTAAATGCCTTAAGAATAATTATACAAGATCAAGTGGGTGATGAAAGAGGAACCCACTCATGGCCCCGGGTGCTCCCGGTATTCACCCTCTTGAGGCAAAAAGTACGGGAGATCCTGTGGTCCTGCTCAGATTTTTGGCCATACAAAACTAGTGGGGTCAGACCCCAAAATAACAAGTACCACAAATAAGCCAAACTTATGAACTAAAACCAGCATGTAGACAAATCAGTAAAAAATAGCACAAGGAACAGTTAAATAAGTGTAGCGGGTAAAATAATAGTTAAATATTTCTGGAGCATTTAAACAAGGACATCTGGAATCAGTATTTTGGTGACCATCAACTGTTATTTAAATCATGACATGACTAGACTGAAAATCAAACAATCACCGCCAATCATGCCCTATAGCTTGCTATCATTAGCTAACTAGGGTTATCACAGTCATAGTTACTAACACATGTAATTTAAGATTTCTTACAGCCACATGCCTTGCAGACTATCCAGATTATCCAGACGAGTACATAGTATATGTTTATCAGGTATAATTATTTTCTTATCTTTTCAGGTAGTTCAACACTCGTCGATGTGCTGGAAGTGTGCTCCTCACGACAGAAATCTCCAAATCCATCAGGTGTCATTGGGATACCGAGATTGCATGTTGCCAAAAAATCTCTTTAGATGTTATCTAGATTAATATTCTAGTTATCAGCCTAGACAATTATTAAGGATTCTCGACCGTAGTACTCTGGAATCTGTCTTAGACATGATGCAAGACAGAAGAGTAGCTTGACAAGTATAATTAAAATCAACCACAGGGAAACATGTCATACAATATAGTACTACTAATAGCCTTGATCATGATAGTTACATGAATTCTCATGTCACGAGTGCGCTACGTCGAGCCTCTATCAGGATTATCAATACAGTATCAGGATTATCAGTACAGTATCAGGGTTATCAGTTCTAGTATCAGGATTATCAGTATATTATCAGGATTATCCATACAATATCAGAATTATCAATACAATGTCAGGATTATTTTTACAATGTCAGGACTATCAGTACAATATCAAGATTACCAGTTCCATGTCAAGATTCATGAGTTCATTTATAGAACTAAAGAATCATCAAGAGTTAAGCATGTTAAAGAGAATACTGGCATACAGGTGCATAAATTTTTAGTTCAGGGTTGGTGCATAAAATCAGACAAAAAAATAACATCCACTCAAAATGGGCAAAACCACTATTGGCGTACAAATGGCCCCAAAGAGTATTGGCACACAAATGACGAAAAATAGTTTTGGCGCACAAATCACTAATCCGGACAGTTCTGACGCACTTTGATACAAAAGTGCTCCGAGCAAAAGGTGGCACACAAATCATACTAAAGCACACTTCTAGGACCTTGGCGCACAATGATAGAAGTATGCGAGGAGCTTGGCGCATAAATCTATCATTGGCACACAAATGAAAGTACCAAGCTATGAACTTGGCACACTTTCATCAAGTATGCCAGTAGTGAGTTTGCGCACAAACAAGCATAGAAAGGTCTACTAAAAGACAAAACAAAAGTTTCAAGGCATGACACAGCAGTCGAGACAATCCTGCAGTCGAGAACATAATTCTCGAGAATGGTCAGAAGTCATTGCTTAGTCATTAAGTAATTACGAAGGGCTACAAAGTACGCCGTCTATGGAGAATGCCATATAGTGCGCAAACACAATGAAGTGCACCATTCTCCAGAAGCGATAAAGTGCGCCGAAAAAGAAATTTTACCAAAGTGTGTCAACTCTGCAATATCTGCAAAGTGCATCAACTTGGCTATTTAAGCAGTGGCGTACATTCTTGATGACTTGTAGACCCATTCAAAAGTGCGCCAAGTAGGATTGGCGTACTTTTGAAGTAATTTTCATAGTACAAAACATACGTAGGAGTAGAGAAGTACGCCCAAAATACTCAATATATCTTGGCGTACTTTCTAAAAAAATTATGAAACACACACAAATGCGCTCACTGGAACTTCGCTATATGCGACAAGGTTTCCCTGCGTACTTTTTGTATGCATTCTCAGGCAACTTTGCATTCTCCGACTTGCTATTCTCGGGCTCCATGAGCAATCCAATTCAAGGAAAATAAAATCATCAATGAGACAAGTTCTAAATGTTACCCAAAAATAAAACCGATCAAATAATTAAAATAAGTTATACTAAGAATCAAAGCAAGATCCATGGTTGTTCTTTCAGTTGGCAAGATGTACTTGCCTACGGTCAAGTTCTAGCCTAATACCAACACTACAAAGGTCACCCACGACCAAGGCCAAGCTCGAGTGCTGCTCTCTGCTGGAGAAGAAATGAAGAAGGAAAGAGAAATAAAAGAAAAAGAAAAGTGGAGGAAAGAGAATAAGATTTCTTATATAGGAAGTGATAGGATTGTAGGCCATTGGATCATAATCCATGTCCCTCACCCGGCTTCATCACAGCTATATAC